>JAVJGJ010000037.1:51622251-51634835 GCA_035590215.1 Microhierax caerulescens | reverse complement strand
GATGGTGTGAGGTGATGGATTGCTGCATATGGAAGCCAGTTCTGATTCTATTACTGCTGCACTGGTGTGGTTTCATAAAAGTTCATTCTTCATTAATGTGGTGATTAGAAGGAAGTCAGGTTCAGCTCTCCAGACCCAGAATGGCAGAGATGGGTGCCACAAGCATATAGAAGTGACAATATACAGTGTTGAATAGCAATTAAGTTAATACAATTTGATTCATTGTCTATTTTCAGCCAAAATCAAATCCCCTTGAGGCACACATTGAACTTCCTCATGCTCCCACATTACCCACCAAGTACATCCAGGTTCTTGAGCAAAAGCAATCCCAGGAATGGGTTTGCCTTTGCCTGAGTGTGGGAAAATTAATTGGGGGTGGGGGGTGGGGGTGTGGAATTAGAGAAAATTGGGACCTAACAGAAGCGTAGTATTACAGAAAGCTTTTTAGGGTAAAAAAACAGCTATCGCTTTCAGGGTGGTTGGCATGCACAGAATCTACTTTACTGCAGCTGCCTGAGCAACACACACCACCATCTCAGCACCTGCTGATAACAGTAATGGCAGGTGGAACAGAGCAGAGACCCCACGGCCAGGCTCTGCTGTGCTCCCTGCAGGAATAGAAACTTGATGATACCACACAGCTGATAAGCTGCACAGCAGTTGTCACATGAACAATATATTAGATGTCCACTGCTGAGCCAACCATTGTGGCAAAATTACTTTTCTCGGATGAAATAATCCCATTGTAATACTAACAAACACCTCGACCCCGAAGTGACCTGCCTCCAAGGTACTGCTTCCCCTTTACTGGGAACGTGATAACAATTGGTAAAAAAAATATGTATGACTAGAGTCACTCAAGCTGCACCTGAATTTAAAGAAAATGGACTAGTCCTGAACTGGAGTAAGTCCAAAGGAGGGTCAGGAAATTGTCAAAACTCCCCAACTACCACACACTGATTCAGTGTTTCTTTACAGTTGTCACAAATGAGGGGACTTCTAATCAAGGCAGTCAGCCTTGGGAACAATGGGAAACAAAGAATGGATGGTGAGAAGGACACTGTTAAAAGTTATGCCCACGGAAACCTCCAAGTGAGGAAGTTCTGGCTGCAGGAGGACACAAGTTGATACAAGTGTTGCAATCCAAAGAAAGCTGATTGACAATAGGACCAAGGTAATGTGGTAGCAGAAGATCATGAGCACCAACTCAAACAGCCCCCCCAAAAGAGGGCAAATCCCTGACTGGAGAGCATGCACAGTTAGTAAAAAACTTCAGCAGTGTTACCCTGAGGATGCATACTAATTTATATTAGAAGCAAGAAAATGTTAACCTATCCTGCGTATGATGAATATGCAATGTACTATAAAATACAAAAAGTGGACAAATGCGGGGAGAAGTTAGGAAACGCTCCGTCGTAACTTCTGGGATCAGTTGATGGGCCGAACCTGTCTTCTTCCCCATAGGGATGCCTGTTAGGTAAGAACTTTACTCTATACCTAGCTCATGCTAGCTGTTACTAAAGCTTGTTTTGCAGTCAGCATATTACCACCAGCAATCTTCAAACCTTACACTGTCACAAACTTGTATTTTGTAAAATAAAGATCTTCAGCTGAAGTTCATTTTTTATAAGTCTCCAGAGATGTGAGTAGTTGTGATAAGGGAATTGACTCAGTGATGCTGCCAGCAGAAACCACTGAATAGGTTGGTCAAATCACCCTCCGATACAGTGGGCTGTCAAAACACAGGTAGCGGACAGGCTGGTCAGACACAGGCTGGTCAGACACAGGGGTCTCGTCTTCCTTTGGAAGCTGACAGGCTGATCAAATATAAAGGGTTCGAGGACACACCCCCCCCCCTTCTTTACATGACATAGGTATATAGTGCATATGAAAGGAAGGTGCAGAGGACAGAGCCAGGCTCTTTTCAGTGGTGCTCAGTGACAGGACCAGCAGCAGTGGGCACAAACTAAAACACAGGAGGATCCACCTGAACATCAGGAAACTTCTTTACTGGGAGGGTGACCGAGCACTGGCACACGTTGCACATGGAGGTTGTGGAGTCTCTATCCTCAGATGCTCTAAAGCCATCTGGATGTGGTCCTAGGCAACTAGCTTCAGGTGGTCCTGCCTGAGCAGGGGGGTTGGACCAGATGGCCTCCAGCAGCCCCATCCAGCCTCAACTATTCTGTGATTCTGTGATCTGCTTCCACTACAGTCTTTCTGCATCTGTACCAACCATCACTCCTGTCACAGTGCAAGACAATGCACAAACCAGGAAGGCAAAATTTCACACTTAACCAAAGAAAACATCTAACAGTGTAAACACCTAGAACCAGTTTCATTCATAATCTCCTTATTTCATTGCACATGGTCCACAGTAAGTAAGAAACAGCACTCCAGATTCAAGAAACATACCAAATCCAGACTGTCACAGTTTACAAGGTAAGCAAATGTTAAGTGTAGCGCAGGATATAAAACAATGCACCTATATAGGACACATTGGAATAAATACCATACTCAATATTCCACCTAAAGCAACTGCAGTGTAACTCATACCTAATTCAGATGAAACTTTCACCAGTAATTGATCCAGATCTGTATCAGCAATCATGAATACAGCCACACATCCGTCATCAAAAGTCCTGGTTTTAGGGCATTATTTAACACTCACTCTGATAAAGCATGTTAGGGCATTAAAGGGATCATCCTGTATTTCAGAGGAGATGTTAAAAATATCAGATGGATCATTTTTTTGTCTCCAGATTTTATAGCTCATTAGTTATTAATAGTTTTATGTGTTAGACTGAAAACAATACCACTGGGGGGAGGGATGAATTAATTCTTAAAATATAAAAATATCTGTTAAAACAGCTCAATGTTTTTATGTCAGGTAGCTTCCTGTTACTTAAATATTCACCCAAGGACTACTTACAATTTTTAAAGACAAAGGTCTCCTTCACAGGTCACTCTCCATTAGGGAATCAAGCCCCTTCCAAGCAGTACACTTAAAATTAAAGCAATTCTCACAACACTGCATAGTCTATCATCCTTTACCTTCACAGAAATAACACAACACTCAGTTTTATATAGAAACTTAGTAATTTATCATGCTGTGTATGTACACTAAAGCAAAGCCAAAACAATGTACCATGCATGTAGAAGCAATCAATGTAGTGAAGTATACAACAGAACAACTGAAGTTAAAACCAGATCAATGACTAACGTTCTGAAGAACAGTAGGAAGTTAGAACTGTGATTATTTTAACAAGATAGTCAGAAAAGCACTAACTGAATTACAAACTATGATATCTTAAATGCCACGAAAAGATGAACAGACTTGGAGATCATAAATTCCATTTCAAAATGCAGCTTTTATCATACAAAGAAAAAGCCTAAACCCAAAAACATACAAGAAAGAAGCCTTATCTCAAGAATGCTTTCAAAGCAATTGCCGAAAAAAGTTGCCACCACACACCTTTCAAAAATGAGATGATCATCAGTGCAGCTGTAGCAACATTATACACTGATCTTCCAGAAGGAAAAAAGAAAAAAAAAACCCCAACAAAACAACCTGAAAAGCTCAGATAGGAGTTACTTCACAGAGAATCCAGGGATGCTGCAAAATTCAAATCCAATAAACATACCTTTACAGAAAACAGGTCTTGCCAAATGACCATATGACCCCAAAACTCATCTGCTAGTCAAAACCTGTTTTCACAGGACTTTTGAAAAGCACATTCAACACAATGCATAAAAATTGATATGGATTCAAATGGGTTAACAAAATTCTCCACTAGTAAATGTAAATGGGGAATCATCTCATGGGGACATTTCTGGAACAAGTCCCATGTGGATCTCTTCTTATCTCAAGGTTATATGATACTATTCTCAGCAATACTAGAGTTATACACTCTTGGCAGAGTTCATGCATGGCAAATTAAAAGTGTTAAAGATTAAATTCTACAAACTATTCAATATACAATAAGTAGAGCTCAGCTGAAGATTGCTTCTGAAACATTACAGTCATGATTCTAGGAGCTAGGAATATTTTTCACAACTACAGGATAGGGACTTTAGTTTGTAAAACAGTCATTAAACAATTTTGCAGTGAAGGACAATACCCAAAGTAATGTAAAACTGCTGTAAACTGGATCCTAGTCACAAACTGAAATTCATAGCAAACATCAACAAATCCTATAGTAAGTGTTCAACTTCCATAGTTTTGTTAGGTTTTTTAGACATTTACTGTTGTTAGCCAGAACTTGTTTTTAAAGCACACAGAACAATCAGAGAAAAAAAAAAAAAAGAAAAGCAAAAAAAAACCCTGTATGCCTTCAAACATTTTTTACTTGATTTGCTGTTGAATATTTAATACCAGTTTTTCACTATTTTTTACTTTAACAATAAACCTCAACTTATTTCATAGGGATGGTGAGACTGCATTTGAGTCTGCACAGGTATACCTCTTTGTAAGCAAAATATGTTAGAAGATACAGATCACTTCAATCTGCTGAAAATACCAGAAACTACCCATGTTTTTGGAGCCAAATAAGGATCATTCATATGATGTAGATGAATGAATCTGTATAAGCTACAACAGAGAGGCTTCAAAATTGTTTTTATTGGTGGTGTTTTTTCAATACTCCAGATAATCTCTGTACACTCACTGCCACAAAGGACACGTCAAATGGACGAGTCCTCGGACTGCAAATCTGAGAAATGGAATCCATGTCAGTTCACTATTTATTGGAGCCAGTAGAAGAGGAAATCTCATTGAATAGTCTCCATTTACACACAAAGAAAAAAAATTAAATCAAGATTTCTTTCTGTCCTGGTTTCAGCTGGGATAGAGTTAATTTTCTTCTTAGTAGTTAGTACAGTGCTGTGTTTTTGGATTTGGTGTGAGAATAATGCTGATAACACACTGATGGTTTTAGTTGTTGCAGGGTAATGTTTATGCTAAATCAAGGACTTTTTGATTTCTTGGGCTCTGGCAGTGAGAGGGCTGGAGAGGCAGAGGAAACTGGGAGGGGACACAGCCAGGACAGGTGACCCAAACTGGCCAAAGAGGTATTCCATACCATATGACGTCATGCTGAGTATATAAACTGGGGGAAGAAGGAGGAATGGGGGGACCATCTGGCATTATGGCGTTTGTCTTCCCAAGTCACTGCTGCATGTGCTGGAGCCCTGCTTGGAGCCTGGCTTTCCTGGGGACGGCTAAACACCTGCCTGCCCATGGATGCAGTGAATGAATTCCTTGCTTTGCTTTGCTTTGCTTGCATGCATGGCTTTTGCTTTACCTATTAAATTGTTCTTATCTCAACCCTTGAGTTTTACATTCCTTTCTGATCCTCCCCCCCATCCCTCTGGGTGAGCAGAAGCAAGCAAGCAGCTGTGTGGTGCTTGGGTTTAAACCACACCACTTTCTCTAGCAGTATTTTTAAGCATGATAAATGATACAAAGTTCAATACAACTTCTAACAGATTTGATACTATTCTATCCTCCAATCTCAGCCTATTAGCTGCTTATATAGCAAGACAAAAATAATTTTCAATTGCTATTTCTGAAAGCGTATCCTACAGAAACTTAAAAATCAGCATTGCTGTAACCACCAATACTACAACTTAAATATTTGGGTTTTTCCTTCGCTCGAGTCAGATTCAAACAGGTAAATATTTTTTCTTGAATTTCTACTATAGCAAAATTTCAACCCCAATTTTAAAACACATAGTTAAATTTAATTAACACATTTTTTTCAATGAAGACTGTTCTAGGCAGGTCAACTTTGGACATCAACATTTAAATGGTGACATTTTAAGCCTAACCCTTGCCAGATCTTCCAGAATTTTGTTTTAATGAGTTCAGTTACTGAGAAAAGTAGAAAACCAGTATCTGTAAACTGAATATTCAAAGTATCATCATAAATTAAATTTAAAAAGAATACAGGCACATGTATTGAAGTGAAAGTAAAGAAGGTCAACTGCAAATTTAAGGAAGTGAACTCACCATTGGGCATACCTTGCAAAAAACCATTTTTTACTTGAAAGTCCCGAAACCAACCTCTGCACTGTATTCACAAGAATCTAGCACTGGATCTCACAAGATGCACAATCATTGCATGATACTCTCCATAATATCATTACATAATCTGAACACAAAAGATTGCCCAAAACAGACTAAGCTGTACAAAAGCAAGCAGAGACAGTTACTTGTATAAAGTCTTATTAATGCAAAGGCAGTAGATAAGCTATCTTTTACCACAGATAGATGTAGAAATGGTTAAAGCTTTGGCTGTATCATTAAAGCACCATAGTTCAAATAAATATTTCCAGGGCATAAAATTTCTCCTCCTCAATGGACAAGGAGAACACATCCAAATAATTGTCTGGCTTAAGTGAAAACTCATTTCACATAAGGTCTCAAAATTTGTCCTTCTGAAGTCAGCTGCACACCATAAGTGCCTGCATTATTTTTTTTTTCCGCTTTTCTGACTGAGAGTAACACCTCAAGATGAATACTCCATGAATTCTTATGCAGGCAAGCTCCTTGACTAAGTATACCTAAGGGCTTTAGGAAAACTATCAGATAAAGATGCAAAACAACTGATTCAGAAAGAAATATGCACGTTTAGTCAAAGCTTATCTCTTGGTAAAAATTAAAGACAGTCATGAATGACTGAACTACAATAACTTATTCAGCATCAGGTGCTAGGAATGACTGTGCTGGGCCAACATAATGGAAAAATCTCTGCAGAATAAGTCAGAAAACTTACCCATGAAACTGCCCGAGTTCATAATGAGCTGAACCCATTAGTCAGAACGCCAAGGAACTTCTGATCACTGGAAATCAGCGATCAAGCAGAAGAATGTGTAAGTCTTATACTCCTCTTTGCACAAGAAAAAAAAAGGAAGACCCTATTCATCAGAAAGTTGACTAAAGTTTCTCTGTTAAAGGGTTTGGTTGTAATTTACCAGAACTGAAGGGAAAAACTGAATACCAGCAAGAAAGACCATTGCAGCTAATGAAAGTACTCCTGACTCCAAGTTAAGCCTCTAACAACAGGTGCATCTTAATAAAGGAATATAGCTGAAAATAGCTCCCAAACACCAACCAGGTCTGTAGTACAAACATTCCCTGCAGAAATTATGAAACAAAGGGACAGATAAGTTTCATTCACTCAAGAAACTTGCAAGAGACCCATGAGAACAATTCCGTAGAAAGGAGTAAAAGAAGGCGCTAGCAGCAAAAAAAGCCCTGTGAATATCTTCCACATCCTGCAAAACCCATCAAAACCCATCAGCCTTTTATCAGATGATATTTCCACACAGCATTAGAGGAGGAGAGTAACAAAGGATTTGTTTTGTTTTAAACAGGCTAGCTGTATTATTTCTGTTTCAGTGCAGCCCTTGAGCTGCATTAAACTTACTGCCTTGAAGACACAGGCTCTATCACAAAACCCTTAGACGAAGTATCACCATCTGTGTATCATTGTGGCAAACAATCAACCCTATGCTGCTCCTTATTAGCAACGGCATAACCAGCAGATTAACAGAAGTATTTTTTCTATTCAGCAACTTGTGAAACTGTATTTGCGGTACTGTGTCCAGTTTGGGAATGCCAATAAGCAATAGATATTAACATACCAGAGCAAGCCCAGAGGAAAGCTTCCAAGATGAAGCATATGATGTATGAGTAGAAACTGAAATAAATAAGTTTTTCAGTCTTAGGTAGAAATGGCTGGGGTGTGTGTGAATTTTTTTTGCTGTCTTCAGCTATGTAGAAGTGTATAGAGATGATGAAATTGAATGCTTGGAGGTACACAGAGAAAAGACACAAGGCAATGAACACAACGTGCAAGATGGGAAATTATGATTACATGTTAGAATTTTCTCACAGTTGTCAAACACTGGAACAGGTTTCCCAGGAAGACTGCAGAATCTCCATCCCCGAGTTACTCAAAACTCAACTGGACATGGCCCTGAGCAATCTGATCTAGTAGGATATGCTTTCAGCATGAGGTTGGATCAGATGACTTGCAGAGGACCCTGCCAATCTAAATTATTCTATGATCAAATAGTAAGTCTTTAGAAATGCCAGAACTTCCACAGATGCCAGGAACAAAGGGTATTAGCACAAAGGCTGTGCCCATATCTATGGGTTCAGCACCTGGAAGCACTGGCAACCATTTATCTTGCTGACAGCATTTTCAGCTCCTTCCTCCATTTCTGCACACATTCAAAAAGGAGTGATATCACCCTTTCCTATTAGGAAAATTATTTCCTAATAACAGAATAGTAAACAAGTTGGTATCAAATTGTGAGCTAAAAATCAATGGAGACACTTTCAAGTTCCAGCTAGCCTGTGCAGCTGCCCTTTGATTATGATTGCCAAAGAAGTAGTAAAGTTTTAATAAGAGAAGCAGAAGACCAGAAGAGAGAAAACAAACAGTAGCTGTTTTTAACTCTTTGACACCACTCCACCATTCAGGATTCCTAGTTACTGATGTCAAAGGTGGACTGCATCTTCCTTGGTGGCTACGCTGTTCCATAAACAGTTTTTATGAGAACTACAAAGGGCATCGTGTCCAAGCTGGCCTAGTTAGGCTCCAATTTACTACAATATTTAGAACTCTTCTACCCGATCTGGTAAAGGTTCTCTGCTAGAGTTAGAAAAAAAGGAATAACCCAGAGATGAGAAAGAGATCACTTTCTGAGATCAGTTATGTTGTCCAATGTGATTTCAGTTGTGATGCTGATAGAAAATGGGAAAAGCAAAGAAAAAAATTCTCTGGCAATACTCAGATCAGTGAAATAAGACCAGCAAATCCTCTCTCGGTCACTACTGCCTTACTACTTTGTCTTATTTTCCTTACCTTTGGATCCTTTCCATGACATAAACCTGAACCTAATTATGTGTCTTGAATAGTTCTCAGCACCAGACATCAACTATTTGAGTCCTGTTTATTAGTACTGTTACCCACCACACAAAAAAAATAACATATTGCTGCCAAAGATTCCTGCTCTCAGCTAGCTTCTTCAGTCTCTTAAGTACAATATATATGGATATTTGTAACTTCCAGTGAAGTTACAGGCCATCTTCACTGACCAATTCAAAAACAGCAAGTTCAGTTTGTATCTTTTCATTTCATGTAACAGAGAAGGAACACCAGATGAAGGACTGTCAGAAAAGTGGTCTTTCTGGAGAAGTAACATCCGTTATCTGCTTCATTAAACATGAGAAATGTTTTCTATCATTTTACCTTGCCATCCTATTCCTCTAGGCTTTGCTTCAAAACATTCACTCAATTAAACAGGGAAAATGAAAACCAGAAAATTAGTTGTCTTCTATAATCACCAATTAGAAATGAATCTGCTTTTGTTTGAGCTCCTCTGACTATTGAAAGACCACCCGGGTGCTGAGGGAGGGTTGCAGTCATCTCTACCTCATCCCATCTTCTGTTCTTACAGAAGAGAGGAAAACAGGCACATGAACCACCCCAACACGGTGTATGAATTCTTATATAAATATAATATAAATAAATATATAAACCCTATATTTTTTTTTACAATTATACATTGCAAGTCTCAAAACAGAACAGCGCTTGAAAACCTGAAATTTAAATGCTTTTCCTCTCCTCATATTCTGAAATACATGGCGTAATAGAAGTTTCTATTTCCCAAAGAACTAACATTCTGCGAGACTTCTAAAAAGGGGGAAAGAAAACAGTGATACACAAGTAAATTACTGTGCAAATAAAAACATTTAAATATTTGATAGAAATTATTAAAGACCTTAAAATAAGTAATTAAGATTCTTCCCTTTAAACAAAGCTGTCAGTATTCCAAATCAACCTGAACTGCATTTGTCACAAAACCTGCAGTAATTCTACTTTCTAATTAGCATGAAGGACAGAGGGAATGTGATAATGACCTCTTTGAGAATTCTCCCATTACTCAGGGCTTACTTGTGCAGACATCTCCTCCCTTTAATAAGCCATGAACTGCTTGCTAGGAGGTAATCCCACTCTATTAGCCCATAAGAATTCAAATTTTCACTCAGCTTTGTCATCTCAGGAAGCAATTCTACTATATAACACACTTATTTTTCCCCTTCCACTTTTCAGTACACTGCTGCTCCATAAAACATTTGGGAATCCAGCTTCTCCCTCTCTTTTCAGTTCCTCTGACCATCAGGAAGAGAAACCTGCCAGCAAGCAGCTCCAGTTCCCTACAACACAATTAGAACTTTCCTCCTCTCTGCCACTGTGACTTGTAGCTTTTTTAGGAAGAAAGTGTTCTTATGAACCAAAATATCTTCACTAAAATGTATCCATACACATAAATTATGACACATCCCAACTACTAACAGGTAAGGTGGCTAAACCTCCATAAGCAGCCTTAAGCCTTCCTTCTCTCCACAAACAGCTTTGACTTAGATGCACCTATTTCATCACACTCAGGGAGCAAGGAAAGGAGCAAGCACACTGAATTCTATCACAACATGAAAATGGCATGAGCATACAGCATAGGATTATTAGATGAATCATTTGCCTATAAACTCGGGGGGTAGGGTGTCATTGAGTTTTTTGAAATTCTTCTATTCTTATAACTTACATTTTCCCCAAGAATACTGCCAGGATGCCTGTTGGTTTTAAAATAATATTTGAACTTTGTTCTCTCCATTCCACACAGCAACATTTCCAGGAGCAAATTCCTGGGAACTCACCACATCTGCAAGATGACAGGCTGAGATTACCAGTGTAAAACCCTCCTACTGTACTTTACCATTTTCTATATTCCCTCCCGCAGTAAGAGCAGCACAGCATGGCAGCATTTCAAACTGGATCCAAGAAGTGCCACAGACAAAAAGTAACTCCAATATTTTAAGGTTTTGGTTTGTTTAAACTGGATGAGTTCACAACACAGCTGCATACAGAATTAGGGCAGGACACTACTGATCAGTAGCCAGAAAGAGCTGTAATCTCACAAACTCATGTAACCACTGAAGACACTAAACCACAGCTTGCAAGGGCTAACTGCAGTGTAGACATGTGAGATGGCAAGAGAAATCAGTTTCAGTATGCTTTTTTCCTTAAGGTTGATCAGACCTAATAACCCATCCCAAGAATACTTTTGGTGTATACTGTTGATTTTGTTTCACTCCTGGTACAAAGGAAATTGAACAGCCACATAAGCCCCAAGACCTGAGCAACAAGATGAGGTCAGGAAAGAAAACACACTAGAGGCTCTGGTTCTGAACAAGGTACTGCATAAGCCTTGTTTAGTCAGAGGAGATACCCATTGAAGAAGAAACATTTAAGTAACAAAGTAAAACTCCAGCTGCATACACTATGCAAGATGTTAACAGTTTCACTTATAAAGATGTGGAAACTGCACTTTGCTTTCCAAATCATACACCAACTCTTACAATTGAAGTCTACTCTTGATACTGCACTTGTGTCTCATAAAACTAGGATGTCTAAACGGACCCTAGCAGCATCGTTCTCACTTACAAGACTAAATTACATCCCATTCAGTGGGGAAACATTGACAGACAAGAAACTCAAGTACTCCAATCCAAATCCATGATATATACCCTAATATTTTTTATATTTATTTGAACTGTAATAATAACTGACAGGCATGCCAATGGTGTATGATGTGCTGTAAGTGTGGGAGAAGTAATTGTACCTTGAAAAGATTTTACAAGCTAAATGGAAGATTGTGAACAAGAGGAAGCCAAGCAGCATAAAGACACCAGTCAACAGGAAACAATTCCTGCAAATTCAGTGGTCAAATCAATGTGGACATTTTGTAGTGATGACTGCAGAAAGGAGCTTCAAGCACTGAGGACAAAGAGCTAGATAGTTCTACAGGTATTTAGGTAGCATCTGATAAGCAAGAAGTGCAGGAGAAAGTGTCAGTGTTCCCAGGAAAAGAAGGAAAGCATTGCCTAGCCAACTGACACCCAACACAGTGAAACACTGTACAGGACACCCAACCAGCTCTGAAAGGATCATCCAGTGAGAAAAAAACCTGACGGTCTTCCCAGAAACAGCAGAAGAGCGAACTAAGGAAAACAGCACTTTTTTTTTTTTTTTTTTTTTCTGTCTGACACAAACTTGCAGAGTTATTTTACGTGGCTTTTCTTAAAGAAACTGTCTGCCCGCTGAAGTGGTTCTTTGAGAAGCATAAGTTAACAAACTGTAAAACTTCCGAGGAGAGATCCCACTGACAAAAGTAAACAACAAATATTCAAATTATTTCTCAATTTCTGTTCACAAGTGCTTTATTATAATGCCGTTACTAACGATTTAAAAGACGAATGCATTCAAGTTAACTCCAACAGGCGGTTCTGCAGTTCTTCCCTGGCCTCTACCACGAATTTGTAACACGACGAAACGGTGAGCTGCTTTTTTGCCTCACTATTCCGGCCTGGGAGGCAAGAACAGCATACCTACCTCGGGATGGCAGCTGAATCTTCTAGAGCATTTGAAATCAACAGAACAAAGCTGCGCGATTAACACACGCTCCCGCCGCCGCCCCGACCCCCCCGCGGCGGGGGGGGGTAGGTCGGCGGT
>JAVJGJ010000037.1:51586793-51621026 GCA_035590215.1 Microhierax caerulescens | reverse complement strand
CGCCGCGCCGCGCCGCGCCGTGCTGCTCCGTTCCCCTGTCCCCGGGCGCCCCCGTTGTGCCCGGCGGGGGGTGCCTTTCCCGCGCCTTTCCCGCGCCCCGCCGCCTCGGCCTCTGGGGCCCCTCTTCGGCCTGCCGCGCCCGCTGTTCGGCTGCGGTGCTGCCCTGCCCGTCCCTTCCCCTCACGGCCGGTACTGCCCCTCGGCCGAGTGCGGCCGCAGGCGGGTCGCGCCGCACTTGAGCTGCTTCTAGCGCAGAGCAGTCGGGGATGGGGGTCGCCGCTGGCAGAGGCAACGGGCCGCCGCAGGGCAGATGAGAAAGCTTTTCCTGGAGGCTTGGCCACACTTGCGCGTTCACATTTGCTGAATTCGGATGTGATAACGTACGCGCTGCGTTAGCAGTCTGCCCTCCAGCCCGCTGCACGAAAAATAAGGCGGTTTAAAAGTCGGTGACATAAGCTTCGCATCGAGTAGCTGTTCTTTCTCGCTTTAGCAACTCCCCGTGGCTACCGCAAGTTGCTAGGCGATGGGGGCGGGGCGGTGATCTCTCCGTTCCTCTGCTGAACGCCGTCACTGACGGGGAGCGGTGTGCCAAGGGCTTGGCAGCGGGCCGGGACGTGCTTGAGTGCACCTGAGATGGCAGCAGGGTCCGGTTGTGTAAGAATCCAGGGCTGTGTTGGTAATTTCCGTGCCTGGAGTTTACTCAGAGAATAAAGAGAACAGAGATGCAGAATTGCTTCCCCCCTCTTCCCCAAATACGATTTCGTCTCAGACATTACACGTGCACTATGACTTTTATGCAGTGGGCATTAGTGACAACTACATTTTTTTTCAGCAATGACAGAGACAAGTTGTTTTTGTTCACCCAGCGCAGCTCATGGTCAAGTAGAGTTTGTCCTTTAGGCTGAAGGGATGACCTGATCGCTTCTTTCACTTCAGTCACAGGCAAACAGCTTCCAAATACTCTGCACGTTTCCGTATCAGTATTTTTTTAACATAAATGTAAAAAGCCTTAAGTCAGTTGACAAGTAAATGTCAGAGCTAGAAATACAAAATTACAGGTTAATCAGTGAAGTAGTGATGCGAATAAGTGATAATAATAACAAACCTGCATGTTTACTTGAAAGACCTTTTTACTTAAACAGTCAAAAAGAGGTAGGTTACTCTGTCCTCCCGTCTTACAAGATGTTGAACAGGAACATTTGTATGTACAGTAGAATACAGTACACACAGTAACAATCTAAAGCCACATCATGGAATTTCCTGATTATGAGCATAGACATAAGAATTTCCCGGTAAGGGTTTCCATGGGAGAGAGAAATTCTGCTTCCTTCAGCCCTGAAACACAGATTTGTCAGTAATATTTTGATGGGTGTTATTGCGATGGGTAAGAGATAGATAGACTGAGCAATGCATTTTGTCACAAAATTGTTTCTGAATTGCCAGCAGTGGCTATGTAACTTGATATATGACATTTATTTTATTGAGCAGAGTGTAAAACTAGCTATAAAAATACAACATTGAACTACTATATACATAGATGGCTCAAATTTGAAGCTTTTTTTTTCTTGTTACTTTCTCACATTAAAGTAAAATTTATGTGTGATGCAATGCTGTTACTGGTTTATTTTTATGTATTAAAGCTATTGATTTACTGTAAAAACTGAGTGTTAATTGACACGTGCTTCTCTGGTATTCCATTTTTATTTGTGAATTTGATATTAGTTTGGAAGATTTGTTTCTATTCTGCAAACATAGAGAAGGGCAGTAGAAGACCAGTGCAGTGACTACTTGCAGAATCATGTTGGAGACAAGAGTGAGATCCATGGTACATTGAAATCTTAAGACTGGCCCTAACTTTTTTTGGGGGAGAATATTAAATGGTGCCATACACATCACTGTCTCTGCATAAATAAAAGCAAGTGCCATGTCTTCAGCTCAACAGTATTAATTTTAACTGCTTAGACTGTTAGCTGCACTTTTGTAAGACTTTAAATGCTACCGTGATGAGCCTGAGAAAACCTGTGGAATAATAACTTAAATATATAGAGACATTTGTGGAAGAATATAAAAATGGAATTTCAGAAGGTAGATGTGTCATGTTTAATTGAATATTCAGCAGCAAGACACTGCAGGAGCAGCAGCATGCCTCACACACAGTTGTGGTAGATGACTAGGCCCAGGTATCTGCTCTGGAAAGAATACTTGAAATGTCCTCCATCTTTAAATATTACTTTCTACAGTAAAAATGTTACTGCACAATAAGTGGATCACTCTTTGAATGCCACAATATTGCAATGCGCTTAATATTGTCAGAAAAGGAAATTCCATCAAATATGCATTGCTCTCTGTTCTATTTCATCCTGCAATGGAATTTATGCAGAAAACTTCTTAAACACTTGCAGCTTACTCTGGAAGAAGGTCATAGTTCAAAAAAGTTCCCTTCTCATTCCTGTTTTCATTCTAACATCCAAAAGTGAATTTTGTATGGATCAACAAGCACAAAATCAGACAAAATCTCAACGAAGCAACAACTGCAAAACCCATCAATGTCTCCAAAGCTACAGTAATAAACACATCTGTCGGTCCTTCCAAAAGGGTGTATATTTCATCAAGTCCAGCAAATGCTGCCATAGGAAGTACATGCATTAAATTAAACTAACATGCTTCTCATGTTGCGTGGGCACAGTTGTGCATGGCAATGTTCTCTTAACAAAATCAGGGCACTGATCTGTTGAAGAAAAGTAACAGCACTTTTTTGTTTACAGGAAGAGAGAGAGAGGTTTGATGATTTTTCATCTGCTTCACTTCTGGAATCCCTTTGAGAGTGACACCCTAAACCATTGTGGCTTTATAATCGTGGATATAGGGTGCTGTAAGACAATGGGCAGGAAGGAATGCCAGAAGACCTTGAGGAAAGCAAAAGTATCTCAAACTACTGTAGTCACGAAGTGTAGAACCTGAGCCCAACAAAAGCGTCACTGAAGCTGTGTCACAGGTTCCACTATCTAAGGAAGTAGAAAGTGGTGTTCTGCTTAAATCATTTGTTGGAGCTGGGGGTAAAACAATACATGTATGAATGTGATACCCATATAATGTCCAGTTTCACAGTCTGCAATACTAATTTAAAATCTCACATTTTGTTCTCCAGGTCATTTACTGCTGCATGTTTATGTTATTTCTTATTGCTCATACCCAGTCTTTGAATCAGATATAGTAAACTATTGTTTAACTAGCTGATTTTTCTCTTCCATGTAATGATCTATCTTGAGTGTGCCTTTCCTGCAATTAATAATCATCTACTACACATTGCCAAGTTTTACCTGGATGCTTTCATGTTCAATATTGTTCAGGCAGAAAGACTGTGATTCCATCACAACTTTTCATGTCATTTATCTGTTTAAAACACTTTTTATCAACAATGAAGTACTAAAGTACCACATAGATCTTGCAGCTTTTGTATTGTTTCCTTGGTTTCTGCAAGTTTAATCATTAACACCAATATCATTGTACCCTTCTTCCAATCTGTCTGCCTTTAAATTCCAGTACAGTCATGTTTGTTTGCTTTCTGGTTGCTGGCTGTCGCTTTGTCTTCTCTTCCAACTAAGCCAGCCCAAATGCCTTATTTAGGCTGTAGTTAATAGCCCAGCAAGCAGAATGATGCTAGCACACTCTTTTTGCAAGAATTCTCTTACTCACACCACCTATTCCCCAAACAAGGCTGGTGGACTGCAGCCAAGACACAAACCTCCCTTAGTTCCAAGCAACCCCCTGAGCCACAGGCAAAAGTACATGGTCAGCTTTTTCCTCACCACAGGGAATTCCATGAAAGCTTCCCCGTGGCTTACCTTCCTAAATCTTTGCCCATCACTGTGTTAGTTTTCTTCCTTGCCTTTTCCGTTTTCCTAAATAGTAGTAATAAAAATGGATAAATGAGCATAACGTGATTTCATTACTAATTGTAGCAGTTACTTTGTTGGAATTGTTCATAAATACCTTTGGGTTTTCATTTACTTTGATCTAGCAGCTTGATTTTTATTGATAACGCTTTGTTATACAGGGCAGTAGCATTTCAAGATCCTGTACAATAATTGATATGTAATCCTTCTTGCAAGGTCAACAAGGAGTTAAGATGCTTTGAGTTAAAAAGCATGGAGTAAGAAGCATGAGAACAGGCCAGATAATTCCAAGAAAATGCACAGTCTGTATAATACTTTTTAAGGATTAAATTTTTAAAGATTAATTATGATTAAAGTTTAAATCACGTTGTGTCAAGGTGATCTAGATTGTAATTTAGCAAGGAAGGTTAGTGTCCCTCAATGTGGCACACAAACACATAAAACTCACACCAATAAATGCTGAGAACTAGAGTAATGTACTAAGTTTTAGGTCATGAGACCTAACCTCATTACATCAATTCTAATCCTATTATTGAATCAAATGTCAAAGTGGAAGTATATTGAGAATGTTTTGGACTTTTCTGGTAGTACAACTTTGGACTTAAAACTTACTTTTAGTAACTTCAGTCTCTGAGTTCTACATTCAAAAATAAGTTTGTACGTGTGTTGTAGTTGCTACTACAGAAGAGTACTACCCAACAAGGAGGGTTGTGAATCTATTTTCGTTCACAGATGGAATGAAAAACATGAAACATTAGGCAAGGCTTTGTATTCTTTGCTTCCAGCATTCCTCCCATGTTTCCCAGGTTGTGATATTTTGCAAAATCATACCCTTTTGTCTTTCATTAAGTTAATAGGTAACAACTAGATTCATGTTTCACTCATAATTAACTTTTCTAGCTGATACTGCTTGTTTTGGTTTGAAGTAGATCCAGATGTCATTTCTTATCAAAAGCCTTGGTTACTACTTTAGGGAAGATTACCTCCATGGAAAGAAAGGCAGTTTTTTAAACTCTATTCATGAATCTATAGATCACAAGCAGTGTCCATTCTAGAGCTAACCCATGCAACATACTGAAGAGGGAGGCAAGCTGTTTGTTTTCATGAAGACACTCACCCTAGGATCTCATGTTGTTTTAACACTGCAGATAACTCAAAGTAAAGTAATTTCTCTCAGTAACAGTTAAAAAAAAATCAGAAAAAATATTTTGGAGGGAAGGGTTGCTTTTGATATTTTAATGTTAAATGTTAGAAAACTACTTCCATTAAATTAATTTCCTAACTGTTATATATCCATCTACCAGTAACTATAAAAGATGCAAAACTCCTCAGAAGATGTAACACTTTCATAAAGTCAAGAGACAGGAATATATAATAAACTATGACATGCCATATTAATGTTTTATGAAAGAAAATAGAGCATGTAGTTAGGGTATTTTTAAGTTTTAAACTCAACAAATGAAGTTAAATATTCCTTTTTTATAAGAATTTGTCAAGAATTTTCTGCCAGCAGAAGGCTAGTTCATCAAAACCAAAATAGAGGAACGTACCAGCTTAGGTAAAACTTTTCTTGGAAAATGTGTCTGAAATTCAGAATGCCATTTCAGAGGACTTCAGTCCTGATATCCCTAATTTCAAGTCAATATCAAACGGACACTAGGCAGCAATTCGGAAATTGCAGATTTTCAGGAACAGACTCATGTCTGTCTGCATGTGTATCCCTTCTACTATACAAGCATGTTTGCAGACCGTTGCCTATGCAGGGCTGGAGTTTAGTGCCCTGTAACTTTTGCCATTTTTATACTTTGATGAAATCTATCATGATAAGGAAGTCTTAACTTTCATCTTTCCAATGATAGAGCACTTGTGTTTGATCAGTTTCTCAGAGTTAGTTCAGAGCTGTTACTAACAAACTTCTGTAGTACTGAAAGGGGCAAATAAAGGGTCACAGTAAATAATTAATTGTCAACTTTGTATTTACAGATGTGTCTTTTTTCCAAAATCAGTCGGAGCAGGGGATTGATATTTCAGGGTATCGTATGATCAAATAAACCATTATCATAACAGTACACATCAGCAAACTCTATGGCTGAGTATGCCTCTCCTCTTTTCCCCCATAGCACAGATCAGAGCCACAGAACATGTGTTCTTGTGCAGTCTTTTATTGATATTAGTTAAAAAGAGTAAAGAGAGGCCTGTGCAGTTAGATAGAGAAGATAATCCCATCACATAACCTGAGGAATTCTCACATAATCAGCTGAGAGAAAGAAGCACCTAATTTACATTTTACAGGCTCTATTGTTACAATAAGGAGCCTCAGTTAACTAGGCTGTGTGATTGATTATTCACCATGTTATCAGAGGTACATGAGATATCCAGAATCAATCTACATATATACAATATATATACAATAATCAATCATTGTTGTGGGAAACGATTCATTTTCTTAACCAGTGCTGTCACGTATCTTAAAAAGAGTGAATCTAATAATGATGATAGTTTTGAGATTAGGTAATTTATAAATTTTTCTGTGTTATAAGTATAAATATTTGCTATGCCATAATATTGTAAGCATCTTATGTGGAAAAGACAGTATCTTGCATGTACAGATTCCTTTTAATGGTGTGTGCATAGTTTGAAATCTGCATAGCCAGGATAATGTGCCAGTAAAAAATATTTTTATTGCTGTTGAGGTGTGGTATGAAAAGAGATTGCTAAAAGTAGTAGGTTTAGTATTTGGGTATCACGGGAGTTATTTCACTGTAACACGTACAGGTGAAAAATAAATGTGAAAGGAGACATAATAACCACTAACTAACATCAAATACTATTGTTACAGAAATAAGAATTTAAATGGCCCAAATTACTGACATCGGAATTAGTGTGAAACCTCTATTTGCTACATTTCAAGTAATAACTGTTCCTTAAAACATTTCTGAAAAAGGAATATGACTAAGAAATCCTAACAGCAGACTGCAGGCGAAACTTACATTCTTGGACTGCTTCTCTAACATCACTTTTAAAGATGTCATTCAAGCCTTAAAATTCAGAGTACAAAACTAAATCATGCAGTTTGGCTGGTAATTGCTTCAGTGATGAAATAAATTACTAGAAGATTTTGTGGAAGGCTTGATGAGTTTTCCTTTGCTTTGTTTTTCATGGCTAAAATCTTATCTCAGAGACACAATTTCTTTGCATATATAAATAGAAACAATCTCATCCCACTCTCTACTGCAATTAGGAAAAAAAGCAATCAGTTTGTTAAACAGACTTCTGTGAGAATAGAGTCTTATGTCTCAGAAGACAGATGTTTTCTGATTAAGCTTTCTATCACAGTCTCATTTAGAAATTGCACAAGTCACAGATAACTTTAGCAAAGGTTACAGTTGGCGCAATTCCACTACTTTGTTCAGTTCTCAATACCAGCTTTTTTTACTTTGCGAGACAGTGTTTAAATAGTTTGAATCTTCTTAAGAGCTAGAGCAATGCTACCGTCCTCAGAAAAAAACTCTTTGGTGTACTGCACACCTGAATAATAAAGTCTAAAGTTTTTCTAAAGTGTCATCTTGCTACTTTTCTAATTATGCTATCTGAAAATGAAACGCTAAAAATGAATAAATGTATTCTTATGAATACAATCTCATTTACATTGAGGGTCATGTACTGCAGTTGTATAGAGATGGTGATCGTGACCATAATTGTTGCTTTTACTTACTTTACAAAATCTCTGTTTATTTGATTATAATTTAAGTGGCAATCAATTTGTTAATTTTAAAAAATCCTGTGTAAAGTGTCTTTCCCAGGTTGAACTTTTCCCAAACTTAGGAAGAAAATCTATTTGTAGAAAAACCAGGAAGCAAAAATCCACTAAATTCTTCACCTTTCTTGCTCCCCAAGAGAAAAGCAAAAGACAGCAAGATATTTCATCATAATTTAAATTATCTATATTTTTGGAAGAGAAATAGTAGCCTTTTACACCATGTGTTTGCTCAGTCATGGACATGAACATTATCCTATGTGTTGCCAAATAGTAAGCATTTGAAAAAATGCAGTTCATTTCTTAGAACAAGTGAAATTCTAAAGATTCTGCCCCCACTGAGCATATGCCAACCTCTCAGAGCTTCAAGAATTGACAATAAAATTATGTTTGACAAAACGAATAAAGATTATAACAGCATTGCAGTTACTCCTTGGGGAAGTGAGACAGTCTGGGAGGAGAGGATACTATATATACTGTACCTCATATACCAAACAGCCAGTCTTTGGAATTCTAGAAATAGTGAATTCTGTGAATGTTCCAGACACAATACGAAGAATACCAAACTGGATGAGTATTTTTAAAATCATATTTAGGTCTACATTTAAAACAGATTTGGGTTCACAATTCTAGCTTGCCTTAGAGTTAGCTAAACTCCTTACTTCTGTGGGTAACTTTCCTTGCAGTACATTTCTGTCTGCCTGCTTATAGATGAGTGGTGATCTGCTGCATCATGCCATAAGACCTTCTTTCGTCTCCAGGCCATAGCATCAGTCACAAGAAATAAAGCTAAAAAAGGCTAAAAATAGCCTTTGGCATAACCTACAGCCACATGAGACCCGAGCTAGGACTGTACTACTAGCTGAGAGCCTCCATGGCTTGCCACAGGTGTTTGTTTTTCGTTAGTGGTACGCTTCCTATGCCAAAGACAGCAGAGAACAAGTATCCTACATAACTCTAAGGCGGTCTTAGAATAGCCATCTATTCCCGTTATTTATTATAGGTATTGCGATGGAGCCTAAAAGTCCCAGTCACAGAAGAGAACCCTAGAATTGTTCTGTGGTCTGTATTAATGAAAAAAGGAAAATAAACCGTACCTCAGGATTGTATGTCTGTTCTACATTCAGCATCTGGTGCTTCTGTTGTAGGTATTTATACACACACACATCTACAACTTGCAAAAATACAAGTCTTTTCAGCTACTTCTCAAAAATGGTGATTTATTTGGATCTGAAACACAATGACAAAAATTAAGTTTGTGGAGATCCATATGCATTTTAAGAACAACTAAAAACTGTTGTGGAAATAGTCTGCCAAAAACTGATTGGAGGCTCTAATTATGTATTGTTGCTCAGAGAGTTTTTCACAAGTGAAAAAAATAATTTTTAATTTTTAATTAATTTTTCCAAGTCCCTGAAGTAAAAGCAGTAATAAATACTGATTTTTTGTGAGCTGTGGTTATGAAATTATTTTTGGTATTCTCAAATATAACCAAAACCAGAAAGGTCTTAAATATATTTAAATTTATTTAGGAATAAAGATTTTTAAAAACCACTAAAGCAAGACCAGCATCTCTGAGAAATTCTTGAGTCTGAACATTTTCTGACCATGCGTCTACTTTTTTCCCCAAGACCTTTTGGTAGAATAATGGTGTATGTGTTTAAATACAAACTGGAATGAAGAGACAATGAAAGGATACAAGGGAAATAGTTTCTGTATTTCGTAACACTTTTGGAGAGAATCAGACGGACCAAAGAATGGATATTAAATTATATTTAAATTGAGGATTGGTGACATGGTACCAAATGCACATGAAGTCAGATACAGGCAATCTGGAAAATATGTTTTGTGATAGGGAGAGAAGGTCTTTTCATTCATAATACCTTCCACATACGGATGTAAATGTTCTCTCTAGCTTATTTAGCATCTATTTTCCATGGCTAACACAACCCTGAAGAGAATTTTGAGTTTTAGTGATGGCAGGACTTGACAGCATAGGAGGACAAGATTACCTAATTAAGTTACTGTGTACTATATCAAAAGACTACTGTCCTTCTGTTCTGCTCTTTTTCTATTATTCTGGGGATATCTTGGGCATTTTATTTACTTTGGAGTTAGAATTTGCTTTGTTTGTCATGAGGTTTTCTACAGCTACCCTTTTCATCTCACTGGGTACCCTCCCCTTACGTTCCCAGCTGATTGCCTAAATAAAAGGTTTCGATACAATTCTCAGGGAAAACCAAAGTGACTTGTGTGGAAAGCAAACAAAAAGTCACAGGAAAAACTTTAAATTACAGAAACTATGCGCAGAGCAACCAACCAATACTGTCACAGCTACCCAACATCTATGTGCTGTGTTAGTTTGAGTTTCTACTTATTTCATTTCCTTATATTTTTTTCCTTCTAGTTTTGATGCTTAGGTGTTTTTCAGTGCACTTGCTGCAGTATTTGTGCTTTCACTGATTGTTTTTTAATTGTCTTATTTTCTTCCATGATCTTTTCTTTCTTTGTTTCCTATTTCTTTTTCCTGTACTGTCTTTTTTAGTAAATACAGAAGTTCACAAATAAACGTGAACAAAAGAAGCATTTGAAAATAAATAGTCCTGTTACACAGATTAAAATTAGTAATTTATATTGTTTGTGGATCAACAGAAAATAATTTCTAGTTTTCATTTCCTGAAAATCACATTTATTTTAGTTATTTCTATGTTCAGTGTGGCTTAGTTCAAAATCCTTAACTGACCATTTTAGAGCTACTTATGTTCAGCTAAATCTAGAAAGAGTTTAAATGACCCAAATGCTTTAAGAGGCAATTCTAAACTATCAAATTTCTCATTATCCTAGATACATAGGGGATTTGTGGAAAGGTGGAGATGAAAATATCCAGCAAATATGCTGTTGCAGTCCTGCAGTGAACTTTATGATGTTTGTGTCCACCAGATTTCATTGATGGATCAGGAATTAAATAGAAAATTTATTTTTTTTAAGTGGTGTATAAAAAGCTTCTCTTTTTCAATGGATAAATTCAGGGTTGCAGTGTTGATCATTCCACCTCCAAAGAGCATATATAACTTAAAAGGGTTCAAGGAGATGTGAAAAAGGTAGATCTGTGGGTGGCTTTTGTACAAAGGAAACTAAATGGGTCAGGATGCTTCAGTTTGGAATCTGACAGCTAAAACAAGGTGATTACTCTTTCTTTTTTTTTTTTTTTTTTTCCCCTTCAAACACAGAAACCAGGAATCCTCTAAAGAAATGGTAAGGCTGCAAGTTTAAAGCAAACAAGAAGTATATTTTCATACAATGCAAAATTAAACTGCAGAGCTTGCTGCCACAGGGAGTTACAGGGGGCAATTATTAATGTGTTTTGAGAAAAATTAGTCAAAGTCACAGGATATACATTTAATAATTACTGATGGACTCAATGATTTGGTCTGAATTTCTTGTTCCAGTAACCCCCAACCTGCTGACCACAGAAGCTGAGGAGTTTCTGTGTCATGGAGAAGCAAACAGATCCACCTTCTTTCTTGACATAGCCTCCATCTCGGACAGCACGATGAGCTAAATGAACCCTAACCATCATGGACATTTAAACATCTTGCAATCACAACAGGTTAATCAAGTAAATAAACACTCTGTTAATGGAACACAGTAACATAACATTTTAGTTCGGAACCTAAATTGGTGAACTTTTTACTGCTTTTGGCATAATCAAGAAGTTCTTTCACACATACAGGAGCCATGTTACAAAGCTGTTGCACCACACAGATCTAGAATATGGAAAGTCAAAGTTTCAATGGAAGTTGTCAGATAACCTGCCCCCAGACTGGAACAGTAAGGATGAAACCTTACATTCTGAAGCAGGATGAAATAAACTGCAAATATATTACCCAGCATTATTTATGTTCTTGGAGTCCATGAGCTATGCTGTGACTTTTGTGATTAGATCAGTCCCATGTTCATTTTTAAATAATTTTATTTGAACATATCAGCAGCTAAGAATCTGTATTACTCAAAGCTATAATTATTATAACTTTATTGAATATAATAGAGATTAAAGATTACAGATCAGATTGAACCATTATGTTTGGCACACACAACGAGACAATACAAAAAGTAAGCACTTCAAATGATGAGATTACTTGTAAAAGAACAGCTTAAAAAGAGGAGCTATGTCTAAGGCTCACACTTACTATCTACGTGATTTTGTAACTGGCTGGACATTAGGAGGGATTACAGGAACTGAATACATATGCATTCTTAAGCCCAGCAAATGAAAAATGTTGAGTGGGATTGCATAGAGAGTCTGTGTCAAGGCATATGTTTGCTGTTGTCTGGTCCTGCTCTGTGTTCTGTGCAGCTGAGGAAAGAACGGCAAGGTTAGTCAGTGTGTTTTATTGTTGAGAAATCATTTTGGGTGCCGAAGCTCAGATTCATATCTCCCATTTACTCTTGAGTCACCTTTGTGTCTAAAGACTGCTCCTTCTTCTAAGTCTATTGGTATTTGTGAATCTGCATGTCTAGGTCAGGATGGTGCAGTGGAGAAAGAAAGGTGGCATCTCTTCTTCCTAAAGAATGGTCATTAGAAGAAGAAAACCTTCCAAGTTCCTGTCACAAAAGAGTCTGTCCCTCTGCACTTTCAATTTTCTCCTTTTTCCCCACATGAAAAATGATTAGACCTGCCTCTTCCATTAACTTAATGCAGTTTGTCCACACACTGGCTCTTTCCTCTAGGCTTGGAGTGCCCCACCACCTTGCTGAAGGCTACACCCAGAAATAGGATGCAAGTATCTATAGCATCTAGGCATCCGTTCTGTGCCACCCTCACTTAGCTAAGCTGCTGAAGTCGCAGTCATCTTTTGGCTTAGGCTGAGGAAGCGCATTAACTTTTCAGGCATACTTGCCATTCATTTTCCAAAGTTTCATAAAATAACATAGGAACTTCCCATACCTGAATACAGAAATGCTAGCTACACAATATAGATTAATAGCTTTTAAATGCCTACTTTTTATTTCAGGAGGATCTGCTGACTCGTTTGATAGTATGGTTTTGTTTGCTAGCATGCTGTAAGGTGGTGTGCCACACCAGCACAGCAAACAAACTGATCATCAATCGCCACAGACAAGAAAGGGCCACTGGCACATTAGCACCTTCCTCCCCTTTACCCCTTCTCTCCCCCTGCTGCTTGTTCATTAGCCATGAACATGCTTCCAAACTTTTTATTCAGGTATCTGTTGCTATAAAACCTGCTACATACTGCTATGTATGTATCTATAAAAACAGGCTTGCACTACACTAATGGGCAAATGAAAACTGGAGATGTTTGTCACTGCAATAAAGTGACAACAAAGGCTTTTTTATCAGTTTTGGAACTGCCAGCTCTTGAATTTCACTTGTAATATATTCAGATTTTCTTATCAGGGTACAAGCTGAGCATGTCAGCCTTGCTGGTGATTCAAGTCTCATCTATTCTGTTCCAGACGGCCTGTCCAGGCAAGAGAAGGACAGATAGCTTTGGATGTTTTGATGGCAGGAGCTAGAAAAAGAGCATATTTTCTCCTATATGTGCTTTGTTTCCCCAGTTGTCTTTTTTTCTGGAAACAATCTTTGTTGCTGCAAGACCATTTCGGTGACAGTGAGTGTTCATTAGTCCGTTGCCCTGCTGGCAGACTTCAGGCCTCAGATAATGGTTGAAATGTCTATAGCAATCACAGTACAGTCTCTCAGATATTTTTTTGTTGTTGTTGTTCTGTGGTAAGGTTATATTCTAGTCATTAAAAGGCATGTGTGAGAGAGGAAGAAATAAAATAATTTATCTCCAATTATTTCTTTTTCTTTTTAAATCCTGCTACCCAATCAACTTGTTCCTGCCAGGAATGCAATCTTACCTGCGGTAGTGAACTCCGCAAGGTTAGCAATTCTAAAAGTTATTCCCAAATTCTTATTCATAAAAATTTGAAAAACTAGTAAGAGCTTAAGGGTTTCCCTTTTATGATTTCACTACCATCCCACCCCCAAAAAGCAAAACAAAATCTGGACTTCTGTTCATCATAAACAAATGTGAAATGCTGTGGCAGGGCACCTCAAACTCTGAGTTACAGCTCTCGTACCTTCATAATCCAACAAAGATTTAAATCTGTTCCTCAGACACTAATTATAGGGAGATTAGTTAGTCTTCAGGTAGAGAGTTCAGCTTTCACTGGCTCCTTTTGTAGGCCACCAACTTCTGGCCTGAAAAATGAACATCATGGCATTGCTATAATGCACGTGGAGATCTTCAGATGGAAAAGCATGGTATCAACTTATATTTATAAATTTTTTATTGGATAATGTTTAACTGTCATTTCCTAAATTATATAGTAAGTGTTGAATTGTTTTCTGCAAACATTGCATTTTGGGACATTTGCTAGACATACAGCAAGCACTAGCTTTTCAGACAGGAAACCAGAAATCAGACTTGAGACTCCCTCAGCTGTCGTCACACCAGTGTCACAGTTCCAGTAAGCCAAAGATCAACCAGCCTGTTCAGCAGATTATGGAACACAAACAGAAATCCACTTTTTAGCAAGGGTCAATATTTGCTGTTGCTTCAGTTTATAAATGTAAAATGTCATAGTGTCTGCATAGAAGGGAATAGTCTTTACAAATAAGAAGAGGGAAGGAACGAAGCTGATAATCTTTATTACAGAATGCTTTCCAGTGAGAAAGAAAAAAACCCAACAAACCCAACCTTCTGATAGAGAAAGTACACATATTAGGAAGAAAAAAGGGGGAAAAAAAGGTTCTCTATAGCAAAAGGAGGGTAGATTCTTAAATAGCATTATTGTGCATATAGTGCTGTAGTTTCCAGCAGAGATAAATAGAACATTTTCCTGCAAAGCATCTGGATAGATATGATATCCATCCTTCAAGCTATGGAAACAGACTGAGTTCTTAGATTAAAATATTGTATGAATAGTACATAAGCAGCAAAAATATAGGAAAAAAAAAAAGCCCTAGGTTACTGGAGAGCTGAAAGAGAGCTGAAGGAGAGAAAAGCACCCCATTCCTCCAGGATGATAAAAGCTAGAAATTATTTAGTGGTGAATAATCAATTTGAAACCACCAGCCTGACTCCATTACCTTATACCATGTAGATCAACAGGAAAGACAGAGATAAGTATTTAAATAAAAGATAATTTTCACTCAGCTTGCATAAATGAAAGTCATACCTATGTTATTTGCCTCTTCCATGAACAAGGCAATGAAGTTTCACATTTCTGGCTTTCAGATTTCTGAAATATTTTAAATGTCTAACTTAGAATGAGATAAACAGCCTTCAGGAAATGTTTGGGGTTTTTTTCTCTCTCTGTTTTTCTACTCACTGTAAGGCCTAGGCAACTGATTTAAGCATTGCAGTTTAATCCTGTCTTCAGAGTTTATGATTTTTGTATGTGTCATTTTTACACTTTTCTAAGACGGCCAGGGAGCATCAGACTCTTTGGAAAGACTGAGGCAAGAATGAAAGAAAATTAAAACTGGCCAAAATAAATTGTACGTGTAATAGTTGCGAATGGCTGTATGTTGACTGAAGTTCATTCTAGGGCCAGTCCCATCAACAGAATTACATTCTTGCACAGTGTCTTCTTCTGATCCCATCATCTCCATTGATTGCTTTCAGTTGGCCTTTCTCACCTATCATTAGCATACTGCAGTACCTTTTCTAGAAGTGTGGTTTATGTGCCATGTTTATTTTGTGGCATTTCAATTTTGTGTTGCAGAGATCCTGTGAAAGAACATTGAATTCATGGTCACAGGTCACACTTCATAACCTCAAGACACTCTTTAATAGACTACAAGGTGACTAAAGCATAAAAGACATTCTAAAAGCACTTTATGGGAGTTATTTGCAGCATGTGCCAATTGTTAATGACCCAACACAAAGTGTTGCCTAGATTCCACATATTAATGATCCTTTGTAACCTAGGTAACTTATTTTAATTACATTTGCAAGAACGGAAATGCCAAATCTTTAAAATGAACCAGAAAGGTGGTGGTCTTACTAATAAGCCTAAAAAGTAACTATAAACTCCAATAACATACAACCGACCTGAAAATTTGGAACACCTACTTTAGTTGTATGTCAAATATCCTTCTATTTTCTCTTCTTATTATACTCATTTTTCCATCAAAACAAAATGAAAATTACTAACAGATAATGGATACATCTTCATTAAAAATTGCATGATTTTAAAATTATTTATTTTTTAATAAGACATATGCCTGATCTTTTCTTTAAAAATCTCACATACGTGATTTGGAAGATTAGAGTCCTTTGAAATATTGTAATTTATTAAGACAGTAGGAAAGGAGGCCATGTGAATTGAATTACAAAGCAATGATGTAGGTTGCCTTGTAAGCTGATCAAAAAAATTTGTCTCTTATTAGTATTTGTTAGTGTTTCATGTTGCCAATCCTACTCCATGGATCTTTATGGGACTTTTGGAATACTTAGTTTATTTGTCATTTAGATATCATTTCATTAAAATATGCTTATACATCCACCCACATGTATATTTGCCTTTAGTAAAGATCAAGTAAATAACTGGAGATACTGTCTACTCTGGGAAGTGGTTAAAATCATCAGTTAGCCCCAAATCTACAAGTCTGGTTTTTTCCTACTTCAGAGCATTAAAGATTTAAATGACAGATTTCTCACTCTTCGTATTTGTTACATTATTATCAAACAGAAATTGAAATCAATAGTAATTTTCATACACACTGCAGGAAATAAAATTTACCTTGAAGATTTTTTGTTTAATGAGAAGTACCTTATTGTTGCCTTCAAATGTAAAAAAAACCAAACAAACTGATCCTATATATTCTACACTTCCCTTTTCCCCTTTCAAAAAAAATATAAAATACTGTACTGTGTTTTCTCATGTCTGTCCTTTGATTTTTTAAAAACTTTCTGCACCATTCAGGGGGTGGAAAATCTGCCAATTTCAGCAGTCAGATCATGAAGAAAACACAATTGTCAACAGCTGAAAACTAGACAAAGGAATATTTTTCCTATTTTATAGGTAGAAAAATCAAAGCAGAACTAAAAAGTACATACAAATATTCAAAAAATAGACCAACCATAAGTTAATTCTTCTTTTCTGAAGTTTTAAAAGGTGCTGTCTGCTGATGAAGTTGGTTGTTCTCAATGCTTATGTACAATCCTTTTCTCAAATAAATGGGTTCTACTATCCCCCCCACCCCCACATAAATTGAAGGAAATTCCCAAAATACAGATAACTTTGTTATCTTTATTTTTAATAATTTTATTAATTTAATAAATTTTATTTTAAATACATTTAAATAAATCTTTGTTAATTTATTTCTGGACTTGATTGTTCCATGTTGTGTCTGAGTTATTTAAATGTAAAATCAGTTGAATTACAAATTAATCCCTTACTTTTCACGTATTTGTTATATTCCTCTGAAAGATGAGACTATTTTTTCTGGAAAAGTTGTTGCATGCTTGGGTTTGACAAGAATGAGTTCATTTTAGCTGCAAAGAGGACACAGGTAATTGTTAAATTAGAAGAGAATAAGCCGTGTGGTCAAACGTGGAAAGCATGGTGAAAAGCTCTGGACGTGGTCGTCGGCAGGTGAATTTCAGGAAAATATTTTAAGTGTGGCACTGGGATTAATGGAGCAAAGCACTGGTTCAAGCAGTTGCAGCA
Organism: Microhierax caerulescens; assembly: GCA_035590215.1. Lineage (NCBI taxonomy): Eukaryota > Metazoa > Chordata > Aves > Falconiformes > Falconidae > Microhierax > Microhierax caerulescens. The sequence continues at coordinate 51,603,665 of JAVJGJ010000037.1, read as the reverse complement.
TTTTTTGTGGACTTTAGTTGTTAAATTAAGTTGGTGAAAGGTGGTTAGGGCACAATCCTTAACCTAAGCTCCAGCACTTCTGAACATATATATATATATATATATATATATATATAAATATACATAAATAACCATATATATATATATATATAAAATAACCAAATGCATATAATAGAGAAGACTGCAAACTGACACATAAACTTTGATGGTCAGGTTAATGACAGCACAAACACTGGTTAGATGCAATTAATGTTCCAGTGGCACAGACCAGTTCTAGTAATTAAGGAAATCCTTCTCTGATAATGTAAGACATAGTGCCAAATGTACTAATATCTTTCTAGAAAGTTAATCTGGGATGTTGCTTTGTGTTGTCCATAACCTGGCTACTGGCCACTGACAACCTTCTGATTTAGACTACCTGGATTCCCCAGATTTATAGTTTTGTGTGTTGGTTGTTCTGAAGGTGGAGAGTTTGTGTGGAGCCAACAGTCTTCCAAAGCAATCCAGCCAACTTCTTCAGGCTCCGGTTTCCAAATATTGCCCCAGACAAGAGGATAGTTTGTGGATAGTTCAGAAGATCATTGAGGTTTCTCACTCAGTTAAATCAGTTAACCAGATTAACTCTGGATGAAAATACAACACTAGCATTTCTAGCATTCCCCAAATATGAAAGGGATCAGATAACTTTAACCATCCAATGAAACTCTGAGAAGACCAGCAATACCATTTCTCAATCACGTGTGTTTAATTTGGTTACCCTTTCTGTAGATCCAGGCAGAACAAGAAATCATTCTGCCTGCTAAGAAGATTAAACATTACTTATAAAGGACCTTGTTAACTATGACTTCAAAACATTTTTATGAAGGTATTGCACATAATAAAAGATTGCCACACTGGTTACACAATTGGGACATTAGGAAAATTAGGTTCTGTTTAGTATGCTTGCTTAAGCATATTTTCAAAACTGCTGAAATAGGCATAAAATTAGGTTCTTTAGAATGATATATTCCTAGTCTTTTCTCATTTCCAAGTGTAAATCAGCAAGAGGAACTACAGAGAAGTAATGAAAACACCCTCCAAGTGAAGCACCCTCCGCAGCAAAGTCCCTTTCAGCTGACTTCGGAAAGGGAACGCGGTTCTGTTGCCCTGCTTGTGCAATCCTGCACCTGGCTTTGATCTGTAACCAGTGAGCAATTAAGTCACGGACACAACGAAGTGGAAGTATTGTACAAGTTGACTGCTATATGAATAAGCATATGCTCATGTATTACAAAGAAGAAAATCAACACACATCAAAGACTGATCAGCTGTAACCTTGAAATAAAACAGGAAGTAATGGACTTTTTTTGCCTGGCAAAGGGTATAGCAGATATTTTAAGACAGTCACAGAGTACAAGCTCTTAAAGGTAATTATAGATGTCCATCTGTTTACAGGGAACTTAAAACTTCAGTATCTCCTGAGCATACCATTCATATGAACAGTCACTCAGGAACAGTATACATGTATACAGTATATCCTAAAGGAAGCAACCCACAATAGTAGTGTACAGGACAAAAGATGAATTTCAACTGCAAACACCCAACTGCAACATGAGCCATTCCTCATTTTTTTCTTTTCGAAGATAGCAGCAGTTCACTGCAGAAAAATTTTCAATAAAAATCAATTCCAGATAAAGCAGCTTTCTGATTTTATGTATTTTTCTGCACCTTTCTAGGTTTATAGGACTTCTCTTACCATCTCAACAACACTCCAGCAATTAACTCAGCACAGGGCACTTCTTTTAATGTGGCAGGAAAGAACCACTTTCTAGAAAAAGTGACACATTTTTGCAGATGCCCCTTTTCTCCACTCAGCTACTTCTCCTTTGTCCTTATCAGCCTCATCCTTTTCAACTGTTATATTTTTCTGTTGAGGAAGAAGGGGGTGGCCAGGGCTATTTTTAGAAGCACTGATTCAGTCTTTTATGTGTCCCTATTCCCATCAGACTCAGATGAGTGCTGGTTATTATTGGACTACAATATCTGGCGTACACCGCAACAATACAGCTACAGCATCATCCGAAATTACCTTAAGACTTTGCTAAAACAAAAAACCCCACACATTTAATTAGAATGTTGTGGTTTCTTTTTAATGAGTTAGATTCATAATTCAGAGTTTATTTTAAATAAGTACTTTGTACATTCTTTCCTTCCAGCTTCAGGGATATTATCATTTATGTCTGAAGGGGCTCTCTTAATCACTTGCATGAAGGAGAAGATCATATCATTGGCTTTGTCAATAACCTTAACCAGTGTGAAACTAGAAGGAGGAGAGACAGAAAGAGGTACTGAAGCAGAAGTTATTTCTTAGTCTGCAGTATTCATTAATATTTTTATTCATTTTTGTTCTCAGCCAGTCAAGTAGAATACATTTTATTTTCATATAACTTCTTACTGCACAAATCTTTCTCTCTGAATTTCACTTACACTTAATTTATAACCTCTGGGCCAGGCTCTTCTTTCACATTCATCTTCTGCTGGGGAGCTCCATTAATTTCTGTGGAATTACTCCCAATTTCAAATGAAAGAAGAGTGCATCTTCCCTTCATTCCCTCTCCATTAGAGCAGAGAGTGAGCAGCAGCTGTGCTCCTGCTTATGCTCTGCAGGGAAACATCTAATTCTGCCTGACTTAGTGAGGTAGATATAAGATACCAACAATAATGTTACTCAGTTTAAATACGAATTAGGAAACTATTAAAAACAGACAGCTGTGCAAGGTGTTGCTTGTTTTAGTAATTGTACATTCCTCTTTGCCAGGGAAAGCAGGAACGTCACACCCAGAACAGTTCATCCTACTTAACAAAGCAAAGGGACCTAGCTTTATCTCCGTTACATCTATAGTACATAACAATCAATACTTCTCAGCTGAAGTTTTCTCATTTGGTCCCCATCATCCGTCAAAGGCAGAACAAGAGCTAATTCCATTATCAAATTTAAGGGAAGCTGCCAGTTCCCATGATTGTCTTCAAGTAGCTGGCTCACAGATCTTGATTACATCTAAGTGCTGCAATCTTGCACAAGGATTGCTCTTAGTCATTACATTGGAATAAAACATATTCACTTCCCAGTCATTTTGGACCCCGCTATTTTTCAATAAAGCAAATCAGACTTAAAAATCCGATATGGAGAGATGAATGTTGTTCATGGAGAGTGACATGTTCTCCATCTATATTTCAGTTAAGAAATGCCACAGCATTATACCTGGGCAGATTGAAAGACAAAAAAGAGGACAGAAATTAAACTTCCTCTTATGCATTTGTTGTGCACCCAGGTATAAATACACTGAGAAATCCTGAATTGCAGTCACAGAAAACCTGCCCAAAACCATGCTTTGGCATGGCTCAAAGGCTGAAAACAAAAGGAAGCTCAGAGACCAGCTCAGTGTAGGGTCTGATTAGAGTATACCTAAAGCTAATTGACAAATCTGCATATACTGGCTGAACTTAATAAAGACAGATATTTTCTGAGAAGATTCAATTACAGTATTTTTACCTGACATGGGAATGAGAAAGTCACATATTAATTGCTTCAAACTGTTCAAAGTGCTGAACATCCTCTACAGCTTAGTGTGTGATGCTTATTACAGGATTGGCTATTGCTAAGTTCTGTGAAAGTTTTTAAATGGTTCCCACCTGAGTTAAGAAAATGGAAAGTCATGATTTAAGACAACTGCAGCTAGGCAGCTTGCCTGCCTGTCAAGCAGAATAGCTTTGCAGCACTGCAGTGGTATGGAATTGATCTTGTTCTCCTTTTAAAAAGATGAAAAATATGTAAATGTCTTTAATACATATGATAAGCCCAGGATATTAGCAATCTTTTACTTTAATGTAGTGTTCTTGCAATAAGCATTTTCCATGGTCAGTGAATAAAAATGGTTCAGGCCATTAATTTCCTTTCAGCATATTAAAAGAAAAAAATGCAATGCAAGATCAAAATATACAATAAAACAATGCTTGACTTGAACTGCCAGAAAGCTTTCAAATAAGATACCAGATTTACCTCAGATTCTGGATGAAGGAAATTAATATTCATTATGAACTCTGTGGAGGTAACTTGGACAAACCCACTCACTTATTTGCTCTTTGTGGCAGTCAACACCCCCACCCCCCAGTTTTAGCTGTATACACCCACACAGAGTCTAGCTGATTTCAGCAGGGCACTGCAGAGAGCAGAGACCCACACATTATGACAGCACTGGACTGTCAACTCAGTATTTATTAACATGAACCTTCTGGATATATGCTATTCTCCCCAGGTCTCAGTAACTCAGTGATTTGTGTCTGCCTGAGAAAACCAGGCAAATAAACATAAAACCAAAACTGGTAAATTTAGAATAATTAAGGAAAATAGTCTGTGAGACTCTCTCCTCACATTTCCATGTGTGCTTGTAACTAGTATCAACATCTTTTTTTATTATATTAACTGTATGTATTAACTGCATCATTCTTTCCTAAAGAAAGGATCATGACTGAAATAGTCAGTTCTCTCTGGCTGCCAAAGACTTGTCAAGGCTTCACAAGCTTAAAGAGAGATTCCTTGGTCTGCCTGTATTCCTATGTTTTTCCACACACACACCCCCGCCACGCCTGCACCTTACCCCCTTGCGCTGCAGCATGGTGCAGGGCTGCAGCCCATAGCAAGGTGCAGCAGAGCCGCAATCGCCCTGGGTGGTCCTGCCTCTCAGAGGGAAGAGGTCATTGCTCTGTAGTTAGTGGGGGATATACACAGCCGATGTATTGCAGGAAAGCTGTGCACTCAAAGGGGCCTTGGCACGCTCCCTAGTGTGACCCGTGTCACAGGTGTTCCCTCATCTCATTTTGACGACCTTATCACACAGTTCAAATTGGGTAAAACCCCATATTTTACCAACATGAGGCAGCGTGATGAGGCTTACACTTTGGGAGAAAAAAATTGTTAAGAAATCTGGAAGTATCAGGTAGCTTCAAGTAAATTTTGTGTGTTTGTGAGAGTTTCTTCATATGCTCTTGCTTGTATGTCAGAAAAGGGTTAGATAAGGAACCATAAAACCTCATGGTATTGTTCCAGAAACAGTAACAACATAGGGCATGTTTTGTCACTGCAGTTACCAGAGATGGTGATTAGCCAGAGATTAATTCCTCAAAAGACATTATACCAATTGTATGTATTTCCAAATTTAACTTTTATTTAAAACATTCCTTACTGCAAAATAGAGTGTGATATAATGTCAGATGGGTTATCAGTACAACGCTGAGGACTGCAGTGAGCTGAAGGACAAGCTTATCCAGCAATTAGGTAGGTAAATGAGCAAAATGGCATCCTCAGTTTTAGCATGGTGTTATTTTTGCCTCTGTTTTCACAGTCTACATCTTTTCTTTGTGTTTTATTATCCAAATGAAACCCCTACAGAAGCCAGCCAGTGCATGCAAATACCCAGCTGAACATGCATTTTAGAATTTATGTAGACAAATTGGGCTTCTTAGAACAAAATATTTGGTAATCAGTGTGCAGTAAGCATTAAAAAGAGCTTCGAGATTCCCTGTTTTCTTATTCAGCTTTTAATATCCTGTAGCAAACAGTTTCCTGTTTCAACAAAGTTCAGCTTTAGGTTGGCAGAACAGACACTTACCCTAGGGTGTTCTTACTGAAAATTTAAAGGGGTTTCTGCCCACATCCTTAACACAGAACACTATTTTCCCACTGAAATCTTGTCAGATCAGACCCATATTATTTGATACTGACATTTTCTGACCTTTTCTGTGACTGGTTCTCTTGTAAGCAATGCCCACACAGAGTGAATCAAACCAAACACTGAAACACGGACAATCCCAATATATTCCTTCCAGGCTTCCAGTTCACATCTCATTTTCTCTGTTCTTGCCTATTCATTTGTAAATTCTTTGTCTCTCGTACATTGCAGTGTTCATTGCTGTCACTTAGGAAATGAATAAGGGTGAAAAAAAGTTTTGTGTGCACTGACTGTGCAGAATGCCTTCTATCTGAAACACATATTGGCTTTCCAGCCTTGTTGTATTTGAGTGTGTCATGATACTGAATATAGTTATCCTCAATACTGCATTTTACAGCTCCCTCTACTCTGTAGATGAGGATCTGAGAAATAGAAATAGTAAGGTTTAGATCCGCCAAAGAAACAATATCAAACTGTTCTAGCAGCCATATCAGGGTGTAAACCCCCATTTAGAATCTCGACTCATGCATAGCCTAACCCTAGGAACACATTAAGTCCCTAGATAACCAAGTTTGCACTGTGAAGGTTACTAGATACACACATTTTCCTGAGGATGCCCCAAATCATCAAACCCTTTCTAGTGTCAAGTAGTTAAGATCTTGGAATTCTGAAACTGAATGCTTCTCCAAGGCTTTTATATGGCTGGGTTCCACAAAGTGTTCCTAGATAAATCTAACAAGAAACTGCTGTGGAGACAAGATGGTTGTGGTAGTCTTGATCACTGAGCCAGCCCAGATCCAAAGCTGCAGGAATACCAATACCGAAGCCACTGTAGTGATTGGTAATATCTCCACATATTAAACAAATAACAAGAAATTGAGGCTTATCATAGGACAAGAGTAATGATGCATTATCAAAAGGCTTGAGAGATCCAGAGCAGAAAATGGATTTTACCCACTGAGGAAGATCCCAGGTAAAATCTGGATGCTACAGAGATTACCAATTTCAGAGCAAAGTGCTAAATCTAAAATTTTCATAATGCTGTCAGGTCACTTACATTTCAGTTTTAGCACCTGTGAAATAACAGGGTGTAGCCATACAGTTGAGTCCTTTGAAGTCTGAGGGTTGAGTGCTGAGGGAGCTAGCAGATGCTGTAGCCAAGTCATTCTCCAGCATCTTTGAAAGGTTGTGGAGAACAGAAGAGGTGCCTGAGGACTGGAGGAAAGCCAATGTCACTCCAGTCTTCAGAAAGGTCAAAAAGGAGGACCCAGGACACTACAGGCCAGACAGCCTCACCTCCATTCCTGTAAATGTGATGGAAATAGCTCATCCTGGAGGTCATCTCAAAACATATGCAATAAAAAATGTTATCAGGAATAGTCAACATGAATTCACCACAGGGAAATCATGCCTGGCTATCTTGATAGCCTTTTATGATGGAATGGCTGGCTGGGTGGACAAGGGGACAGCAGTGGATGTTGTGTACCTTCACCTCAGCAAATCTTTTGACACTGTCTCCCATAACACCCTCACAGGTAAACTCAGGCAGTGTGGGTGAGATGGGTGACAGTGAGGTGGGTTGAGAACTGGCTGATGGCAGAGCTCAGAGGAGGAACAGGGAGGAACAACCCCCCTGCACCAGTACAGGCTGGGGGTGACCTGCTGGGAGGCAGCTCTGGGAGAAGGACCTGTGAGTCCTGTGGACAGCAAGGTGGCCATGAGCCAGCAGTGTGCCCTGGTGGCCAAGAGGGCCCAGGGGATCCTGGGGTGTATCAGGAGGAGCATGGCCAGCAGGTCAAGGGAGGTTGTCCTCCCCCTCTGCTCTGCCCTGGTGAGGCCCCATCTGGAGTGTTGTGTCCAGTGCTGGGCTCCCCAGTTCAGGAGAGACAGGGAACTACTGGAGAGGGTCCAGTGGAGGGATATGAAGATGATGAGGGGGCTGGAGCATCTCCCTTGTGAGGAAAGATGATGAGGGAGCTGGGCCTGTTCAGCCTGGAGAAAGCTGAGAGGGGATCTTAGCAATGTCTGCAAATATCTTAAGGGTGGGTGTCAAGAGGACAGGGTCAGGCTCTTTTCAGTGGTGCCCAGTGACTGGACAAGGGACAACGGGCACAAACTGAAACACAATAGGTTCCCTCTGAATATGAGGAAAAACTTATTTGCCTTGAGGGTGACAGAGCACTGGCACAGGCTGCTGTAGAGGCTGTGGAGTCTCCTTCTCTGGAGACATTCAAAACATGCCTGGATGTGACTGAGCAACCTGCTCTGGGAGAACCTGCTTTAGCAGGGGGTTGGACTAGATGATCTCCAGAGGTGCCTTCCAACCCTGACCATTCTGTGATTCTGTTAGTATAACATTACCTGTAATTATAAGAAAATGTTTGGGAAATACAAAAACAATCCTTATAGTCTTGTAACTTCAGCATATTCTCCTATGCTTTATAAACTTATCCCCAAGACATTTTCACTATGGCACATGTACTCTATGCATAGTTATCAGAAAATGCTGCCTCCCTCACACATTCTTTTAACGAGCACTAAAATACCTAACAGTGATCTTTACAGTACCATGACTAATGTCTGTACCTCTCCACTATTGTTTCAGTTCTCTACAGATTCAGGCAGGTATACACATAATGTTTACATGTCCATTGTATTCTCACAGGTTGCTTTTAAACATTGCAATTACAGAGTCAGCTTTTCTTTTGAAGTGAAGGCTAAACATCAGGAGAATAATCTTTGGCTCTATGCAGGTATCCCATCCTATAAAGAATACATTCTCATTATTTAGGTCCGGTGTGTGTTCAGAGGAAGAAATGTGATTGGAAAAAATCATTAATGTAATGAATGTACTTGCAGTTTTCAGTGAGAAAAGCACAATTCTGTCTGTTTCAGCCATATATGAAATTGTATACTTGGCGAAAATAATGTGAATCTTATCTGGGTTTAAAATTACTTTTTGTCTCTACTTTTAAAGATAGAAATTACTTTTTATGTCTCTGCCATCACATTTCTCTCTCAAATTTCTATTCTCAAGAGCTTGTAGCACTGTCTTCAGTATTAGGCATGGGGGGGGGGGAATGATTGCATCTTGTTAGGATTGACCAAATACAGACCTTCTCCTGCTAATGCTAAAATACGAGGTACTTTATGAACTCTTTCCCTCTTGTACTCTGCTCTGTGAGTCAGTGGCATGATTATGTTGAATGGAAGAGGACGACTGATTAACATTCAAAAGAGAGGTTTTGGACCTCTGTTAAACTGTGTTTTCACAGTTTTCACAATATAGGTGAATTTCCATTCCTGATCAGGAACCTATTTTAAGGGACTTTTACAATTTTTTTCCCTGGGTATATTCCCTAGATAAGAGAAATGATAGATTATTTCCTGAACAATAAATTCATATTGAAAAGTGGGATGCAATCCTAATTTTGAATTCCCAGAATCTCAGAAACATATTTTATTGCTTTTTCCCTTTACACTACTGCACTGTTTGCTTTTAATCCTAATTTAACTTCCTTTTCTTTCAAGTTTTATTGTCTCTGAATATGATTTGTATTTCTTTATATTTATGTCTTTCATTAGGGGGCAGCAAAGACAGAATCAGAAGGTTATAGTTTTTTGCTTCTATTTTTATAACTCAACATTAGAACCTGAACTAGTCACTAGATGTCATTCTAATACACCAAATAATTTCTTTGAAATTAGACAATTTTCTACTAGAAATGCTACCTACCTATCTCTTGAGTGTCCATTTATATATATAAACATATATATATAAACATATATATATATATATAAACATAAATGTTTACTGTACTACAGTCTCTATTCATTGCAGCTGCAGCTAATTCAGTGTTCTAATGTTCTGACAAAAAAAATAATCTATAAAATTGTTGGAGCTGAGTGATTAATAGCAAAAGCAATTATTGAGTTGTCTGCTAAGTCTCATTAAATAATTATTTTTATAAGTTCATATAAAATAATTATTTTATAAGAAATAATTATAAGTTCACAATATTTCAAGGATTTCCTAAGTTCTAACATGTTTGAACATCATACACTGAAAATGTATTATTAATATTATTTCATCGTATCAGCCATCACAGGAAAGCACAGGATTAATATTATGGAACTTCGATGTCCATTATGCTACTTGCTTGAGTAGTCACAGGAAAAAAACCTCTTACAGATTTTTTTATTTTTTTAATTTTTTTTTAGAAATAATAAATCTCTGTTCAAATTATGTATGTCAGAGGAATTCAACATCAAACATGGTCCATCATTCTGCAGTGGAGGAGGATTGGGCACTGCCAGGGGCAAAATGGCTGGGAATTCTGGAGTTTTAACTCGCTGGAGGAGGATTGCCTTCTCACTGCCTCTTTCTGCTCTTCGATCCCTAGGGTTCTTCCTCCACTTGTTGGTATTTAATGTGGGTGTGATGGCCTGAAACATGCACCCAACATTAGTAGGTCAGCATGTACCCAGATTCGAGATTGAAGAGGATTAAGACAGGGACAAGGTCAGCTCATCACTATAATCGTTTCCCTTTATTTTCTTCTGTTTCTTGTTCCTCTTACTTTCAATCCTCATTCATTCATTAAGTCCCTGTGGTGTAAGATGGCTATTTTCCAGCTAGATCTATTCAATATTGCAGTCATTAAATTCCTCAAGGTTTCCTGCAGTTGAAACACTACCTTAAGCTCCTGCATGTGACTAGATACTCTCTTTACAGAGCGGTAGCTGATGTATTTGCTGAAGAAATTCCCACCCTTGTTTGTTCAGGGCTCTTTATTGGAAATTGTCTCCTTTCAGTAGAAGAAAATATGTGAATCCCCAATCCATGATGGTCAAAATCAGTTACTTTACATCAACTAATCAATGAAGTCTTAATAAAACCAGCTGGTTTTGATTGAAGTAACCTAGACAAGGTTCCTAGAAGCTCTTCAGTAGAGAGGTGGGGAGCAGCATGGGAAAGTGAAGAACAGCTCAGGGTAGTCAAGACTCCATCCAACATGGATCAAGAAGGGAACAGATGCCCACAGAAAATGTGGAGAAAAAAAGACTTAGAGAAAAGTTTCAATGTAAAAACTATTTGTAAAATTCAGTTTCATCTAGAGAAAACCCAGCTTGTTACATGCACCAAAAGTAAACTGAACTAAGCACAGTGAGAAATTCACACTTTGAAAGCTTCTTTCTCTGTTTGCATTTTGTCCTTGGCCAATCTTATGACAAATTAAATCTTCCTCCTGGTAACCCATGGACTACTGTCACAGGGAAGAGTGGCAGAAATATTAAACAATCTGTAGGGTCTCATAAACAATTGCACCTGTGCAATTAATTTCTAAGTTGCTATATTGCATATTTTTCTACAAATGAACAAAATTTGTACTGATGACCAAAGCAATTAAAAAGAATGCCTAATAAAGGTATGAAGCTTGTACTAGTTTATATGTAATCTCTGAATCAGTGCAATTTTTAAATTGATAATTTAGGTAGATCTATATATATACACACACAAACACATTTTTATAAAACATTGCAAACCTACAGTGTGACACCTGATGAGTTACAGCTACCTAGAAGGTCCATGAAATTAGTTTGCTGCAGAACAATTTTTACACTGAAAGTTACTTAAAATTTTTTTAATGGAGGACATGGTGGCAACCTAAAAGCATTACATTTCTATCCAGTTCTTGATTTGTGCAACCATTCCATTCTCACGAGAATTATATTGTTGACAGGATATTGTTGACACATGATGAAGGAGGAGACGGGGAAATATTGCAGTAAGGGGCAAGGAACTTCTAGCCTATTCATATTCTATGTAAAAACTCAAAACTCATACTTTAATCATTATTTTTACAATAGAAATTAGCACAAATTTACTGTGGACAGTCACTTACTGGTAGGTATGCCTCAAACCAGTAAGGCACAAGGACCTTATTCATGCATGCAGCTAATTCTCCATTTCAAGAATTTCGGTTTCCAAATATTGTTGGACACAGAGTTCTCCCAGACTACCTGCACAGTGTTAGAGGTTGCTTCTAGTGATGGAAAATGGAGTATGAGGTTTCCTTTCATCTTTCTTCCATGGATTTCCTCTGGTGAATGTGGGGTAGGTGCTGCATTTCCTAAAACAGCATGACAGTAATGTATGATCCTGCAGCACATCTGGAATGTATATTCTGAATTTTGCCTTCTTTATGTGGGACCCAGCCTTTCTGGAAGGAGGCGTCTCCATACCACACGGAACAGTACTTTGTGAGGGTTAGAGGGGGACCAGGGTTGATCTCAAAATGCGCATTACGGTTTTTGTTGTGTATGCCTGAAAACAGACTGGCCAGAAATAGCCTATGCCCAGTTGTGCATGAAATTGTCTTAGTTGAACCACTGAAATATTTCAGGGTTGTAACTGGAAGAGTCACAGCAATGAGATTCCATTACATAAAATTGTTTCTCATGCTGTTTGTAAAGAGGACAAAGGAACACCAAGTCTGAATGCAAGATCTACAAAGAAGTCATCCTTCAGATACAGTGAAGTGTTTTTGTCTCTCAGCCTTTCAGTGAGGTAATACAAAGCCATTGTTCTAACCTTAATGACTCTCACTAATGCTGTTTGAAACCAGCAAAGTTAACTGTCTTAAATTAATCTTTCTTAAATCCTAACTTTTCATTGATACAGCATTCATAACCCTATTGAAAAATTCCTGAGATTAAATTATCCTCCTAGCAGCAGTTGTCAGAAGCTAAACAGGATGAATTATATAAAGAGATGAATTACATAATTTTCCAATGAAATATAGTGAATTGTTGCATACTGTCACATTTTTATTTGTCACCCTTTGTCAATTTAATGTTGTCTGCAAAATTATTTTACCCTGGACACTTCAATCTCAGCAATTTATAGAAAGTATCTTAGAAATATCACATATTGAATTTACAAAATCCATCAGTGTGGAGCTATATAAGATGGCAATCATTATTTCAAGCAATAGTAATGACCAATTGGCAGATAAAAGCTTCATTGTTTCGTGGAAGAGAAACTCTCTGTTAGTGTAATTTAGGGCTTTATCGAACAATTGTATAAGTCTAGAAAATATTTTGCTTCCTTTCCACCTACACGTAGTTAAAGGTAACTAAAGGCTTAAATGGAATTCTGATACACACATGGGATTCTTCAACATGTCCAGATTTCTCTGGTTTGAGCTTTTTTTACAACCCAGTTACAGAGTTGCTTCTGGTATATCTCTACAAACACGGTTGTCTTGAGGATATGCAACATGTGCAGAAAAAAAAGATTTCTCACTCATTTAGCTCTTCTAGCTCTCCAGGATCTACAAGCAGCTGAGCCTTGCTATATGCACAGTAGGCAATGATATTATTTTTCTGGCCAGCTGATATAAGTCTAGGGTTTGGGCCAACACCACCCAGCCTGAGCACTGTAGGCAGAAGCTGTATTTCTCTCCCCTCCTGGCAGACAGCTATGTCATCAGAATCTTCACACTGAGATCAGAAATTCAGGCCTTCATTGTAGGCAAGAATTTCCCATGTTGTCAATGCTCATCAGACAGAGCAAAAGTTTTTTATGCAAAGCAGTTTAAAGACTTGGGCGATGTTTTGAGGGAGACTGTAGTCAGTTTTCACCAGTTTATTTTACTTTAAGTGTATGTGAGTGAAAAAGCTTTAGGGCTTTTGATCTTCCTCCTGTGCAAGTGAAACCCAGTCAAGTCTCTTGGGTTACATGTATAATTGCCAAAATTATTATTACTTTTATTTGATGAGCACATGAAAAGGTGGCTAATTCTAATAACTCATCTCAGAGTACCCTGTTCAGTTTTCAAATTACTTGGAGCCCTGCTGTTGATGATCATTATATAATTGCTGCAGCCCAAGGGATTTGAGCTCACTTGAATATCAGGAACCTGAACTAGGCCAAAAGTATGTCTTCATTTTGTTGACTCACAATGGTAAATGTACCCTGGTTGAACATGAGAAGATTGAAAAAAAATGCCATCTGAGAGGAAACTGCAAGATGGCACAAAACAACAAGGACAGAGAAGAAGTTTAGCTCATGCTTTGGCTTCACCATTAAGATTTTTTCCTTAAGTTGCTAGCTTCCATTAAATTACCACCTGGACAGTCATGTACTTCTTTTTTTCCTTTCTTTTGTAAGAAACTAAACACTGCAGCTCATTCCACTCCCTTGCATCCTACTGGATGGATATAATTATATATATAATATACATAGCCTCTTTCCCACATTTTCTTCTTCTACAATTCTGTACTTTATTTGAGCTGCTTCTGGAAGGCAATCTAGAAGTTTACCTGCTCACTTCCAAGTGATTGTTTGTAGCAACTGAATGAAAGAAGGCGTAGAGTAGCTATGTAGTGCCTTTTTCATTTCATGAATAGCAGGAAAAAGCAATGTAGATTGTTTCTAATGAAGCTAAGATTACTGTTCAAGGTTGTTGTCAGGATGGAGCAGTTAAAAGTGTGAGCAGCTTTTCCAGAAATGGTAACTCTTTGGCTTAAGCCAAAGACCCAACATGCTAGGAGAGACCTTGCCACATCACAACAGGAAAGTGGTTAGACGGTGAGGTTCACTCCAGGAGTGTGCTGGTACAGGGCCTCTGTCCTAGGACGGGCTGCATGGCAACTGGAGGAAAAACTGCAGGAAAAAATACACCACTTGTTAGCTGGGTGAAGGAAAACTTACTTGATAGCAGGGGAAGTACCTATAAAACAAAGTATCATACATTTGGCTTCTGCGTAGGTAAAAATCCCTGTCATAACAAAGAGAAAAGAGCCTTCATAGTGCAACTGCTTTCCTTTGCAAAGTGCTTGTCTTCTATTTTCCTAGAAACTCACACGAGAAACTGGTTTGGCCACTGGCAGAAGGAAGGAAGCAATTTATCCAGTGGTAATCTTTAGCCATATAAAGACTTCGGGTACTGTTACTCGGCGCTACATTGGCTCTGCCAACAGAGGCAAAAAATGGTCTTGTTTATTTTAAAAGCACAGCTTTCAACCGCTTCAGCTGGAGGAAAGCATTTGCTGTCTGTCATCACATTGTGTGGTGCAGCTGAGCAGCCTGATCTCACCTCCCGAAGGCAAACCCCTGCATGCACACAGGCTAAATCACAGCATCTCCCCCCAGACAGGCCAGGCCATCAACACTGCAGCTACAACACGTTGCTTCAGCCTGGCGGTGTCCACAGAGCACAAGATTGGTCAGCTATGTAAGATGAAAGTGCTTCAAACTCATCCCTTGGACTTTGCACTGAAATCGGCTCGGGGTACTTACACAGCGTGTTACGGCTGAAAGGCCCCCCACACACCTTTCGCAGAGAGCTGCTGTTTTCCAGCTAAGAGCAATACCTGACAAACTGGGGGCAGACTCATGTCCAGAAAGGTAGATCTGGTGCGTTAAGAAGCCATCTTATAAAGGAAGTCTCAACTATCTCCAGCATCTTGTGGGGTCTCCGTACGGTCAGGCAGAAAGGCTGACCAAGGAACCAAGCCCACGGCACCTGAGTGCAAAGGCAGCGCTTTAGGCACTGAGCCGTTTGTCTTCTATTTAACCGAGAGTGGGGAAAGAGTGAAAATATACATTTATTCTGCAAGAACTGATTTAAATTTTTAAAAATCCAGAAAGCTGAAAACTGAAGGCTTTGGTTCATGGCTCTGTGGCTCAAAATTAATTGCTAAAACTGCTACCACAATAAGATCAGTTAATTAAGGCTCTCTGGTTCCTTGAGCACTAGAGGACACGATCATTTGACTTTGCTATTTGTATACCGCAATGTACTGAAAATAGAAAATAAAAGTTACACATGACAAAGTATTGATTAATTGTCTCCAAAAAACCAAAAAGACAAAACAGCATTAACCAATTATACAAATCTTTAAAAGGCAAACTCAGGGAAACAACATTTCCGTCTGTTGCAATTTCATTTGGAACAGCAGGCTGTGCTCCTGAATTAATTTTACAGCTGAGACACAGCTAATCCACAAATAAGCCTGTTACAGTTGATGGGCATAACAAAAGAAATGCTTGCCAATAGGCGCACATGACATCTGGAGCCTGAAGACATTTTCATGAGGAATATGTTTGGCAATATATTAAAACTTCAGGAGTAGGTCCTCCTAGAAAAATGTATCCACAAAAAATCTATACCTACTGTAGATCCTTATAAAAGCACATGCTCACAGCATACCTGCAGACACGAGCAAAGCTATTTTTATGATTCCCACAGATACAAAATTCTGTAAAAAAAAGTAAGAACTCATGCTTTTCTTATTCTTTGAGTGAATTTCTTCTACAGAGAGAACTACAATGGTAGACTAATTGTACTGTGCTACTACTGAAATCTATTTTCAATACGTTAAATATTAAATACAGGCGTGTGTAGTACAGGTGAGATCCTGGCCTTTTTGAAGTCATTGGCCCATCTCCTACTGTTTTTAAGGAAACCAGAATGTTATCCTGCATATTCAGGTCTGTGTAAAACCTAAAGGTGATAGGTGTAAGAAGAATTTAGTCTGGAGCACTTGCAGGTATGTAATTTCCAAGAAATTTGGAAATTCAGGAGTTTCACGCCTGAAAAAGGAAAAGTAGGTTCTTTCTCATCCTCTCCCTGTCTGACAGATGTGATGTCAATCAGGGGAATAACCTCATTGCGTGAGTGTTGGCACTTTACTACTCTCAGGCGATGTCAGATTTTTTAAATATCCATAGGCCAATTACCCTGTCCTTAGTGTAGTGATGAGGAAGAAATGAGATGCTAGCAGCAAGGAAAACTACATCTTCACCTAGCTCCTCTACATACTGCTCTCCTAATTAAAATGACATTCAGACAAACACTTGAGCACGTGCTGATTTAGGTAAGGACCTTAATAAAATTATTCTCATGCTTAAACATTATATGCATAATGAAGTGCTTTAGGAAGTAAATCTGTCACTCCAAGAAAGAAGAAAGAAGTATGAAGTGATTTTAAAAAGCTTCTGGTTAGTAGCTTCTCAAGCAAAAAATATTTCTGTGTTGGTCAGACTACAGAGAGTTATACATCGGTAGGAAGGATTCATTCTCAGCATGTATGACTAAATTCAAACCATGTGAGAATGGCTAATTATAGTCCTATTAGAACTATGTGTTCCACA
>JAVJGJ010000037.1:51567923-51586781 GCA_035590215.1 Microhierax caerulescens | reverse complement strand
CAAAATATAAAAGGATACCAGTAACATGAAATTTAATGACAAGAAGGAGATTCCTAGTTTATATGGGTATTAATTGCTAATAAGGGCTTCAATGTGAATAAAATGATGCTAATTATTTAATTCCAGTGTGTATTGTTAAACTTAACTGCATGTAAGGGAGCAACTATAACTTGAAACATACTGGCCTTTGCCCAGTGGCCTGGAAAATGCACTGCACAGTGAAAATCATGAGCCAACTGTTTAAAACATTTTGATATTGTATCATGGGCTGAGCTGTATGATTGCTATTAGAACCAGTGTAAGTGGCAGGGCTCAGTATCATTTTTGCATTGCTTTGACAATGCTATTCCTATAACCCACAAAATTTCTGGTAAGCTCAAATTCTAAAACCCCTGAGTTTTTAATAACTCCATAAGTCCTGAATACTTATGGAGAAGTTTGCATTACATTTACGGATGCTCTGCCAATAGCATTTATGCAATAAAATATTGTTAATGATACTAAAACGTGTGGTCTTGGCTTAAGACATTGGCAAGTTCAATTTCAACATATCTGACTGCTTGTTACCTTTGTGGGTCTGCAGTGGAGGTGATCCAACCTCTGTTTCTGGAGCATCACTGGAGTGATGTAAAAGCCAGTCAAGCCTCTGACATCTCCCAGAAAAGGGTTTGTTTATCAAGGACATGCAAAAAGAGGAGTTATAAGAAACAGCTGTGCCAGCTTTGGAACTTCCTTATGCAAAACTTTCTGTGAGAACTTCACAAAAACCCTCACACAGTTTTTTGTTCTTGCTTCAGGTTCGGATGTGATATATTGGTTTTGTCAGTAGTTTCTCAGGAGAACATTAATTCTTCTCTGGGCTGCGCTAACTTGTTTGCAACAACCACACAGCAAAAGAGTGATAATTTTGGACAAACACATGCCATTGGGACAGCTCATCAACGTCTTTAATCTTCTGAGATTTGGTTATCTTTTCCAAATGCAAGAACTGCACACAGCGTAAAATAACCTGAATTAGTAGTTGGACTGGAAGCTGTCCATTGCCTAGGAAGCAGCAATTGCATTCTGTGGCCAAGCTGGCGTGAATCCATGCTGATAACATGGTGTGAAGCAAGCACTGGGCTGTTTCAGAGTGGTTAATTTTTCAAAGCAGAAGGAAACTTCTCTTCCACACTTATGACGGTCAAGTATTCAAACAAAAATGTGAGTGAATGTACATCAGTACAGAAGCTTGTTAGGGCTCTGTATGGTGTTTAAATCCTGAAGTAAGAGAAGCTTTGCAGCAAAAGAAATCCTGTGACCAGAGAAACCCTCTCATCCTTTGTATGCAGCTCTTCTTTTCATCCTCAGGCAGTTTTTAGGTTTAAAGTAGTTCTCTATCATGGAAGGGAAGAACAAGATCACAATTCCCTTTGTGAACCCTCTGAGCTGTCTTCTCAGCATCAAGATGAAGAGATAATCTGCAATAGAAACAGATCTTTCAACTTCTAATTAAAGCTAACTTCCCAGCGTGGAAGCAGCCAAAATCATTTTCTTGGGGAGCTTTTTAAGGCAGTCTTTGTAAGCTGATCCACAGATCCAGCCTTAGCTATAAGAAAACACAGTGCAGTGCAGTCCAGAGTGGATCTGTACAGTCAGTAACTGTAAGGTACTTTTGTTTGCTGATTATATCTCCCAGCAATCCTATGACTAGTCCCTGAGCCTCTTTTAATATGCCCTACAAGATCATGATGCCAGCAAGGATTAATATGGATTCTCCATTTAAAAAGCCAAGATAATAGGAGTTCAAATATCTATAATAGTCCATGTGTACCATAAAGTGGAGTGAACTCAGCCTGTTATGGCAGGAATCATTTAGTGAAAAGAAGCAGAACAGTTTAGGATCTGTATCTGGAGACTCTCATATTTAATTTAAAAAACATATTAAGAACTAGCCTTCTATTGAAAGACCTCATATCTAGCTTTCCCAAGTTAAAAACCTCAGCAGTGTTAAAAAAAACAAACAAACAAAAACAAAAAATAGTGCACATCTGTAATACCTTTTTAGATTACTAGTTCCTCTGTTGCTTATCATTAAATTCCGTTCAAAGAATCTATAAGTTATTAAAAAAAAAAAAAAAAAAAAAAAAAGCAGCATAAATTATGGTAAAATAAGACATAAGAATCATAAAGTAGTAAATGTCTCCTCTTTCTTGTGTCTGGTGCCTTATCCAAGCAGCTCTCAGTTTGCATAAGCAGTTTCAGTTTCAAGGACATCTATATATTTTTTTACTTTTAAGTGAACACTTTGAACTACTGCTTATAAAGAGCAGACAATATTGCTACAGGTCATAGAGTTTCTCCCCTGAGGAAGTCAAGTGCTTCTGTTTCTCTTGCACAGGTTTCTCAAAAGAAGTGTCATACCCAGGCAACCTACTTCATAGATCTATGAAATGATAACACACACCAGACTCAACTCCAGAGGGCAGAAGTCTGTAGGAACTCAGAAAAGCTTTCTCCTTTTTGAAGAAAGACTCAGACTCCATAAATTGTTCACTACAGGAAAGTTTTTCACTTTTCAGAGCACGCAGTAGACGTGTGCTTGTCTGTTTATCCCTATTACAAGTGAAATGCATCACAGCAGCCAGAGTCTCTATTTATAAAATTCAACAGGGGGGGAACAGAATGAAGGCTTTGCTCATCTGTTGCGGCAAGAATGGCTTTTCAGGTTTTTCTTTGAAGAAATGCACAAACCTAATTTCAAATTAAGAAGGTAAGTACATAAATAGTGCTTTTCTAAGTCAAAACTAAATAGCACATTATTTTCAGTAGAGTAATTGTAGGATTATGAATGTCTCCAAAAACACAGATTTAAGACAGCATTCTGTTTGCTATTCATTATGTTAATCCTTCAGTTTTCTTTGTTTAAGTTCGTATTCTGAATCTTATTCCTGTCTGTATGATTTGGGTGTTCACTGTATAAGTAAAAAGTCGATCCGTTAGTCATTTACATATCAAAATATTTGACTGAGCACAAGGCTCAAATACTGAATTTTTATATAGAAGGAAATAAAATATACCAGCAGGTACGAGCTAAATCCAAGTTTAGCTTTAGCCACCACTGAGAAATGTTTATAATGAACAAATACATGATTATTTGCCTGCAAGAAATTTTACTTCCTACTAGTTGGTGTGGCAAGCCTTCTTGAGCAAGAAAGTTTATTTACATTCCAGAGCCTTGTACTTTGTTTTGTTTAGGATTATTGCATTGTTTATTATTTAACTCTGTATCTTGTCACCTGTTAAAAGTAAACTGTGTAATAGATTCAAGAAAAGATGTAGGATCAACATTTCAGCTTCTGTTCAACCACAGTATCACTGCCTGTGTAGACACCCTCTAGAGGGATCATTCTATGGTTTTCTTGTTTTAAATTAACTTGTGGTTCTGCATCACATTAATTTAATTATTTTAAATGCCAGTAAGTCAAACAGCTGTAACAGGTAATTATGCAATTACACATAATTACTTCACTGAGATGAGTTATAAAGCAAACATTCTTATTAAGCTTGAAAGTCAGAAAGAAAGTGGTGTGTGCGAGCACTGGCCTGGTATTAGCCAGCCGTTAAGATGCCTCCACATTGATTCTTGATTCATGCATGGGTTGCAACTGTACAAGGAGACAGAGTCAAGTAAATGAATATTAATTTAATGATTTCAAGTACTCAAAGGCACACTGGAAATTTTTGAGGAGCCATGCTAGTCATTTTAGCCTGTTAGAGCAGGCATTCAACTCAATGCTTAGAGCAATCAAGAACTACGCTTCTTGGATAAGAGGATATGTACAAGGGTATTTTCCCTATGCATTTTTTCCTATTGTGACATGAAATTAAAAAAAAAATATCTGAAATTATTTCTCTGGCATTCCCCTGGAAGATGTTAATGCTTCAGCTAGACAGAGAAAAAATGAACAGAAAAAATCTCCAATTTGGTGTCTATTTTCATAAAACAATGGAAAGTGTAAAGAATTGATACCACTTTCTGTCAATAAAAAGTCAGTTTAAGACTTACAGCTATTTAGCCAAGTACTGTTGAATTCAAGCATTTCTCATGTGAGCAAGTTATCTGAGACTGCCATAATTGTTCTGCTCATCCCAGAAACCACTGTGACCTAACAAGAAGCAGTGAAAATCTCAGCATGTGTTAAGAGAATGCATTAAGTTACATAAACCTCTGCCACAGAACTGCTGATGGGAAAGGGCACCAGAAATGTCTGCTTTTATTTTAATAAGAAACCTAGGTTTTGCCTTTCCAGATAAGTCCAGTGACTCATTTAGAAAAACCAAAACCTCTCCTTGCATAGCAGACAGTTATGAAATACTCTTTACACACAACATCTTTTTGCAATCAAGTTAATTTTTTAAAACACAAGTTTACCACAGAAGCTCATTCTATCGTGTGATCAATTTAAAACAAACCAAAGAGAATTATTTTTACCTACTACATGATGTTGCTTCTGCTGACACAGTATTCCAGCAAGACTGGACAAACTCATGGAAGAGAAGTCCATCAGCAGCTGCAAAAGTTCTGATTTATGATATAAATCTGAACTGCAGCTTGGGAAGTGCCTTAGAGACAGACCACAGGAAGCAGACATGGAAAAACAAAAGTATATATTTGCCTTGCCAAGTTTTTCTCAAAGTATCTGCTCCTGAGCACTGTCAAAACCATGGTACTTAGGTAAGGAGACCATTCACCTGAGTTGCATTAAAGAATTTACCCTTCAAGGGAACATAGTATCTCCCTGCAGTCCAGGTGCTGCTTGCCTCAATGATTTCTCTATTTTTTCTCTTTATCTCTAGTTAATTAAACTGTTTTCCATTCTGAGCAAGTACCCATCACATTCAATTTAGAAAGAATCCTGGCCGTCTTCTCTCCTTGCATGCACCTGTGTGTTCAGACCAACATTATAAGAAACACATGTAAAATGGGGCATTACTTCTGCTTCAGTTGCATCTCCAGTCAAGATACAATGCTATTCAACTTACTGAAAATTTGACCAAAATGAAGGGAGAAGTAAAACATTATGCTGTTTTGTTTTTTTTTTCAGGCTGGCCTTTTCAGTTAGCTAATTGCACAGGTCTCAGAAACTGGCTTTACTCAATAAGCTTGATTAATGCAAGCACCAATAGACGACCTGAGACACTGCACTGAGAAGTTAAATTTATTTTTTGATGCATAGAACTAACAAGATGAACCACAAACCATCTAGTCAGTGCTTTCTGGAGTACAGTTGTGCTCTGCTTTTCTCTTGTTTATCAAGAGAAGAGCTCCTAAGACAAGGGATATATAATGAATTCAGTTTTGACAGCTATGGTAGTGCAACCGTCTTGGCTACAACACACATCAGTATTGTTTTGGCTCCACAGAGTGTAATGCCAGGAAGGAAGCCCTATTGCTCCCTGATGTCCCTGATTAAAGAAGTCCAGCAGACAAGATCTGGGGTGATGGCAAAATCGAAGTGAGGAGCACTGCTGTCTTCCTGGTCTAACTTGATACTGACGTGCCTCTCAAGAGTGAAGAGGAAATTTCAGATCTCCCCAGCTTTATGTAATACAAATGGCAGGCTCCTTCCTCTGTGGAGTTACTCCCTCTGCTTCCAAACCAGGAAAGGTTTATCCTTCCAAAGCAGGAAAGGATACGTACAGTAATATGCTGGAAGTGGGGGCTGAGCTCTGCAATAATACACGGTCTGTGCTACACCACTAGTTCAAGGTTGAGGAGCCAGAGTGCTGAAGGTGCTTCCTTCTGTCAGCTCACATTACAAGCGGTAACCAAAGAAAGGGCAGAGGGTGGGAAGGATGACTTCAGTTCTCTTAAAGCATTCTGGGGAAAACTATTTGCTACAGTTTCTAGCTTGTATCTCACCGTGAATATGAAGAGACAGAAAGTTGATGTTTTTTTTCTTCACTTTGCACACCAATTTACAATTCAACACAATATAATGCCTGTAACTTGTCGTTTCCTAAAGTCCTTTAAAAATACTCTTGTGAGATTACTTTGGCTTAATTTAGTTTACACCCACATGGACCTAAGGTGCTTAATTATAAGCCTGTCACATTAAAAGAAAAGCCCACTGAAAGATGCAGATTTTAAAATTCATCTCTCGCTTAATGTAGTATGTCATGCAGTAGCACAGCACAACCGCTGGGTAGATACATAAGCCACTAAGAAACATAGAGGCAAGATGCTTGCTTGGAACAGATCCAAGAACCCAGCCTGGGGAAACAAAGCTGTCTTTCACAAGAACAGTAATAAATTGAGTATAGGTTTTTGGCACTTCTCTGGGAATTTCAACTTGCCACTACAGATTGTGATTCATGGTTTATGGAGGAACAGGAAAATTCACATACCAAAATTTTATTGTCACTGGGGTCTTCTGCTACCTCTCTTCATTTCCCTTTCTTAACAACTTCCCTCCACCCTCTCCTTATGTAAATGAACAAGGTCCATTGTCAGTCAGGCCAACAGCATTTAATGCAATTTATTAGATATGCATTGTAAATTGTAACCATCTTAAAATGAAAACAATTTGCATTAGAAGATATAGGAAAAAATATTACTTAGCTAGAAATTAATGTAGCTGTGCTCCAATTGGCTTTATTGGGGCCAGTGTCTGACTTTTTACTGATAATGATCAGATCAGTTAAGCTGGCAGGGAAAAGGCAGCTATTTCACATGAGGGAGACACATAAAACTATTAGATAAATATTTCTTGGCTGACTTTGTATGTAGCCCACTGAAATTGATGTAAGTATTCATACTGACTTTTGGATAAGGTCCATCTAAGATCTTAATGAGTTGGTTCATTTTAATATAACAGAGTTCTGGATAAAAGACCTCTGTATCTTGTTGATAACTAAACAGCAGAATCAAACTAATCCTTGGCTTTGAATGAAACTGAAAGACATACTGATTTGTGGTTTGAGCCCTGTTCTTATCATATATTTTGCAGTAGACCAAAGACAAGCACAGTTGAACAATTTTCACTAGTGATCCTTTGGGTAAGATGCATTTTCATGATAGAGTTTGCTTTCCATCTGAGCATGTTTGCAGAATACGTGCATAATGTAGCACAGACAAAGATCACCAGCAGAGCTATGGTTAAAGCTGGAAGCACATTTTGTAGCACAAGTGGTAAAATCATGAGCTAATTAGCTTAAATATACTTCTCTTAGGTCATGTGGTATTATTTCCATATGGCATTGCACAGTGAGGTTGTTCCAGCAGACGCAAGCTCTTGGACATATCTGTACAAATTTGCACTGTGCAAAGGGCATCACTGTTGCTTCCAAGCGAGCCCAAAAACATTAAATTGAATTAAGATTAGAAGATTTACTGGGATATTAAATATAAAGGGCAGAATATTGCAGCTCTCTTTCTTTGCCTTCCAAACAACTTCCACTGGGATCTCCAGTTCTTTTCCATATGTCTGTTGATGTAGGCTACAGTTTCTGCACTAAAATACTGAAACATTTGCACGTAACAATGGCAAGTACAAAAGGGCACATGTCTATGTAATTAATGTTTGCAGAAAACAAGCAACATAGTGGAAACAGATCTGAAAAGAAAAGTGGTTGCCTGAAGTTCAATGCAACTGATGGTTAAAAGTTGTTCCACTAGAAGAGAAGAGCAGGATGGGACATTATGTATCTGCATCTATTTCAGTGTGCATATGTGTATATGGAGCAGAAAAAGTTTTGAAACTGAAAATACCATTCCCTTCTACAGAGACAATGACAATTCAGGATCTCAGGAATTTTAATGACCATGGATAAAATGTCTAAATAAATTAATAACATGAGAAGCTAGAAAGCATCTTTACTGTCCATCTCACCTCATTAGCTAACAAGATGATCCACTGCTAAACATACACTAGATGTACTTTCCTGTATCATAATGCACAGGAAAAAATGTTGCGTACTCAAAAATCACCTCAGCCCAGAGTCACTCATAAAGATTTCACCTGGCTTTTGTACAATTTCAAAAAGTAATGATGATTTGTAAACATAGAAAGTACTGCTCTTTGAAGTAACTGCTTACTGAATCCCACGCAGACTGACAAAGGAGTGTTAATTACATCTAAAATCAGCCATTGCACTGCTCCCCTGGTGATGATTACATCTCCAAAAGATGTCCTCATTGTAATATACATGATTGGCACTCCAGAGGAACCATTTTCTGAAACCCCATTTTTAGCATAAGTGACCAGGCATACACATGTATGCTAAGAAGTGTTACTGACAGTTGTTTCAAGATACACTACCAATTACCCCCAAAACAGCCACAATAGGATTGCAATGTAGAAGAAGCCGTCCTGGCTAAAAGGAGGTGTGGAAACAGAAACAAGCCATTTGAAGAAGTAATATGGGTGAAGAGAAGTTAATGGGTAGAATGGTCATTACACATTAGATACTGGCATCCAGTAAAGGAAGCTGAGGGAAAAGAAAAGAGCCTAAAATGAAGAAATAAAACCCCAAGCAGGAAATGCAAACCCGTGAGTCTAGCTGGGTCTTAAACCAGGTAGTATAACAGGAATTTAAGATTCCATCAAAAATAACTTAAGGTTAAAAATATCATGGCTGCTAGTCAATGGGGGTTCCAGGAAGCTCAGCCTTGTCAACAATGACAACAAAAGAATCTGCTTGCAAAGCAGAAAGGCCCCCAGGCTGGCATTGTGGCCTGTCACAATATGACACCGCAATTAGCATCCTAGATATGAACAGAAAACTTCTGCTGATAAAGTTTTCAGAAGATGCAGAACAAAAGGGTCATAAAGGGAATGTTTCTGAAAGAAAACCTGATCTGCTGAGATGGCCACTATACAATTATATGTATATGTGTGTGTTCATTTTTTTATACATATTTGAATATAAATGTATACATACAAACACACACACACACACACATATATACATATATAAAAATCCAGCCAATTTAAAACATGCAGAACAAGAACTACATTGTCAGTATATGGGACTGTTGTGCCACAAAGGGAGAGGGGAAAATACTCGCAGAAGTTTGGAGAAAACCCGCAGAAACACCTTAGAGCTCTCTGAAGCCTGGTCAGGTGAGGAAACCATGTTTTGACCCTCAAACAGAAAGTTTATTTATTCAGTAACTTCAATCACATAAATTACTATACGTAAAGCAAAATATTGACACTAAACATCTATGTTGTAGCAATCAAAACAGAATTTGTTGCAATTTGGCACTCATGTTAGTAGTACTTGTCTTTGGTTATCAGCTGCCTGTATAGCTTAGAATGAAACAAATTTTGGTGCTTTTTCTTGAAAGGAACACATTACTAAATATATGAAAAATATAAAACCTTAGATCAACAAATCATCTTGAATCAGCTAGCTAATTAATTGTCGAAAACCTTATTAAAAGTCAGCATGCATGTGAATAATGAGCACAGTGTTAAAGTGAGCTGTTTTATTCTGGTTGAAAAATAATCATAGACAGTGATACATTTAGAAGAATATATAACACTGGATTATAATTTGAAACCTTTACTGACATGAGTCTAGGATAGGATAAGAAAGTGTTGCAGGTATTTTCAGGCAAAATTAGCCTGCCAGAGAAAGGTAATTTTGGTTTAAGTTTTGAACATTCAGGTCAAATACAGGGAAAGTACCAGCCCAGTCACACATGGAGGTACACAGACTCCATATTAAAACTTCCTTGCAAGGATTTCCAACCATGAGGATTTTCTACACATGTATATAAAATCCATCCTTCAAGGAGTGGAGTCAGGCATCTAGCAAGAGAGGTTGTTGCAGCCAAAAATCATTTAGAAATGGTGGACTCTGTGTAAGATAAGAACTTTCCAAAGATACAGGCTTAATTTAAAGTCAATTTGTCCTCTTTCTCTCCTACTGTTTAATACAAGTTTCAAGCTCTCTGAGGCAGATGCAACCTCTCAGTACTTATGAGACAAATATAGGCAATATTTCCAATGGTATCATCAAACAGCTTGTTGGATGAAGCTCATGTGAGCCCTGCTGCAGTGAAATCTTTGTCATAGTCCTGTTAAGGCCAGGTTGGATGAGGCTTTGAGCAACCTGGTCCAGTGGAAGGTGTCCCTGCTCATGGCAGGGGGGTTGGAGCTAGATGATCTTTAAGTCCCTTCCAAATCAAACCATTCTGATTCTACATTTCTATGATTGTATGATACATTTCTAGGATAGTAGTAAATTAACCAACAGAAGGGAGACAGAAGTGAAATATGAAAAATATTTCTAATAAGAGGGGAAAGAAAGGAAGTATTTTCACAGTAGATCAATGAAGTCAAGCCTAAACAGGTTTAAAAAACTCCAAGCACTCACCAATATTTACAGGAAACCATGGATCTGTACACTAAAAAGGACACCACCTACCTTAAAGGATTTATCTTCATTGCCAACCAATGCTCTAATGCTACACGCAGTACCCAAAGACTTCAGTGAGAGTTGAAAACCAAGTACTCTTACACTGCAGAAATACAAATAGACACATCTTCTTAAAGATGGAAAGGTGGATGGTTCAAACATACTGTGTTTAAAATTCCAGGATCAACATTACATTTATCAGCAATTTTTCTGTCATTCTGAAAGCTCTCTAGGACTAAGCATCAGGTAAACCCCATGTTCTTTACTGCTTTGGTTTGCAGAGGCTTTAAGCAATGCAAGTGCTGTGTTAGTTTGATCTATTAATATGGTACAAATGCGTAACTAGTATAAATCAAAAAAGACTGGAAATCAAAATACTGTTTTAATGTCTTAGGTGTGTGGAGGTAAATTTGCCAAAATCTGATGTAATTCTTTAATACAATATATGAATCACAGAACACAGAGGTCTGCATCCAAAATCATCTGAAGTCAGTTGAAGTCTTGCCATTAATTTCACTGGCTCTAGATTAGACCTAGGTCTTCTGACACCAGCTAAATATTAATTTGGTAAGTAAAAAAGTAGCCCCTATTATATGTGGCTGTCCCTATACGACCCTTCCGTTGGGAGCATACGTATACACACATTGGTTTAATCCATGTAAATCTGCATGCATTAGCCAATGTAAAGAAGGACTACATTATTTTTGATTGCTAGATTTCCAGCCTTCATTCCAAAATCATGAAATGAGTGTAAATATATATAATTCCATTATACTTCTGTAAGTCAGCAAATTATTGTCCCCATTTTACTTAGTTGCTTCAATACAACATTCCAGACTGTCAGGGATTTTTATCCTCATAACACTCCCTGACCTTGATCATCTTAAAAATACAAACACCAGACTTTTTTCCCCCCACTGGAGTCATTCCTTTTCTGACCTGTGTTGGGAAAAGTGAAGGGGTTTTTGCATCAATACAACATCAGTAGATTTCTGCATATTTCACAGAACAGGGTATGGGCCTCTATCTTCACTGCAGTCAACTGCTGTTGTAGGTATAAAAGGTGCACATAAAGGCTCACAGGAGAATATAAACAGTCCACAATATTTCCATTTCCAATATTGAAGCCATCAAGAAAAATAAAAAATAACAAAAATATAACTGAAAAAATCCTAGGACTCCTCTTAGTGCTAATATGCTACCTCTCAAAACCATTATTTGCCTGTTCTGTGCAGCTTGTTTGCTCTGCATTTATGAGCTGATATTTCAGTAGTTGTGGGGTTACATGGCATGCAATCCAGAGTTTTTGTAAAAGTTAAGTTCTGGATGCTTTTTGTTTTAAAACAGAATATCCTGTGAAGACTGGTTCAGACATCTTTAAGATGAGCACCATTCTCTGGAACACTGGATAAAGCAAAGCAACCTCTCTGATGGTCTTCATCCTCTCATAACTATCATCTTCCAGGTCAACAAAGGCAATGGCTGTCTTCCTCTTCATATTACCGGTCACTTCCCTCCCACTTTTGTGATCTTAATGTAGATTAAATACCAGAGCAAGATAGGATGCTCTCAGGCTGGTGTTATGTACTGCAGAGAATAAGGGGAACAAAACATCAAGTCTTACCAAGCAAAGAGGAAAAATTCCCAGCTGTGGGGCCCAACCCCTCATCTAGATTGTATCCAGGAAAAAGTTGTATTTTTGTACAGGGAACCTAATGCCAGAACAATTATTAGCATTGTGAGAAGAGAAAGATCAGCTATGAAACAGTCTCTCTGTTTGACTGAGTGAGAAAGAATTATTCTTGTACCAGCTTCAGCCCTCCTGCTTCTATGTCCTATTTGCAGCAAAGCACCCAATTTACTGTTTTGCTGTTCAGCTCAAAATTCTGTGGCATGCCAGAAAGGTCAAGAACATTTTTTCCTCCAAGATTTGTTTTCCGGAGGATTAGGATGGTATTTTGCATTCATACTGTAACAACCCATAAGAAGTAAGTCACCAGTACAAAACAATTTTTAAATTAAATCCTTCAATGATAAGAAATGTATTTTTACATAAAAATCAGCACATCAGAGGGAGACAGAGGAAGAAGGAATGTATACAACATCAGGATCTGTAGGATGTGCCCCCTTTCCACTGAGCTGTTCAGATTGGAAGGGACCTCTGAGGTCCTGTAGTCCAATCTGTTTCAAAGAGGACCAACTTTGAAGTTAGAGCAGGCTGCTCACACCTCATCCAGTCTAGCTTTGAATATCTCTAAGAGTGGAGATTCCGAGGACTCTCTGCTCAACCTCTTTCAGTGCTGAACCCCTTTCATGGTGAATAATTTCTTCCCTTACATCCAACTGGAATTTCCCTTGCTTCTTGCTCCAAGATGTCATTGCTCCAAGGGTCATTGACCCTTGTCCTTCCATTATATACAAGAGTCTGTCTTCACTATAACCCCTCCTTCAGTCACTGAAGACTGCACTTAAACCCACCCCTCCCTAGTTTTCTTTTCTCTAGGATTAACAAACCCATGGTGATAGTACAGCACCCAGCCTGAGGTTATAAACCTTGCACGGAATTAGCAGCTCAAACTCAATACCAGGGTATCACAACTGCTTTCATTATAGATTAGAACCGGCTTGCATCCTTGTGGTGTAATCTGCAGGCAGAGCAGGCTTATACCAGCCTGCAGTCTCACAGGTTGGCAAAGCTGTAAGGATAATACCGAGTTTTTAACAAATACTTGATCTGGTGGCACTCACTAGAACAGAGCACAGTTATAACTAGTTTTATTAGCTGAGCAGCATTATCTGGGTGTTAACAGTCTAAGCTGCTGGAACTGAGCCCAGACACTCGGCTCTGGAAACACTGCTTCAGTTTAAAAGGATCTACCATGAATCTTCATCACACTGGAGAAAATATATAATCCATTATTATTATTATTATAGATCTGTATTCCTGTAGCAGTTGGATCCCTGCTCCCCTTCCCCCTCCCTAGTTTAGGTAAAGACCGAACAAACACGGAACAGAAAGTTGGTCCCTTGTCAAATACCCTGCAACTCCTGTATATTCTAAAAAATGTTGTTATAAATGAGAAGAAAAAATAGGATTTAATTTTCCTTGAAGAGAAAGGTCAACACATCATAAAATACTGAAACTGATGTGCCAAGAGTACCTTGACAGCATTACAAAGCAAGTTACTGATTACCAAAGAGACTAGTTAGATTTTGTTATTGCTTAAGAAAAAGATTATCATTGCTGCAAGACAAAGCAGATAACATCCCTCCTGACTTGTAATTGCTTCTTATACAAGCAATTAACAGAATATGTAATTCATCACCTCTTATTCAATGAAGGCCTAATTAGATTCCACCTAATTTTAAAACTTCAGTAGCAACAAATTGTGTCACTTGATTTTCCCATCATCTCTTTAATCATATCACTAATGTAGACTTTTCTTGAGGTTGTCAGAGGGCATTAGGTATGATTTGAATCATACATTTTATTTCCAATTAACTTAATTCAGTGGAAATACTTCCCTACTGTGCTCTGGCATTTTTGATAGTTTCTGGCACTCCAAGATTTTGTATATCAAGACTTGCTAGATTCCTAAAACTTTTGTATTATTCAAGGTGGACTCAATCTCTGAGGAATGGAGAAAGGAAGAAGCACCAGACTGTTGGCTTTCATAGCTACCGTTTTCCATGAAGCTGTGGAAGTGAGCATGCACTCGTGTGGAAAAACCTTCTGTTCCTCCTGACCTGAATTTCATGTAGCATGAAATAAGGCAGCATTGTTACTACACCTACCTCCCTTCTTGAATAACTCACTATATCATTTGATGAATGTGCCAGGTAGGTTTGCTGCTTAAAATAGCATAGTATCGCCCAGAGAAATGTCTCCCAAGATTTTCTGTAGATCAAGCACAGATCACTAGGAGCTCTGTGCATTTACAGACACTGTACAGTAGCAACGTTGGGACATTCTGGCTGGACTAACTTGACTTGCTTCAAGCACGTTATTGCACAGACTAACACTTTTGGCTAACAGCAAAGTATTATGGATCATAGTGTCACCTTTAACTGAAACTAAGACCGCACTTATGACTCTGCAAGTCTGAAGAGGGTATCTCAGCATATCATCTCTGCTAGCTCCCACCTGAATGAATGTTGGATAGACTCTTTTTTATTAGGACAACTGATGTTGTAGGAAGTCATTACATGCATGGGTACTTGCTCTAGGAGTTTGGTTGGTGGCTTAGTCACAGCATGTTGGTTCTGGCAGGCATAATTATTAACACAACACATCATAAAAATTGGCTTACTATTATCATACAGTAACAAAATCACAAAAAAGCTGTGACACACACAGTGGATACACACAGATCTCAAAAACTTCATCCACTCTTCAGCTTCAGAGCATCAGATGAGAGGTAATTCACATTGGTGCATGAAGATGTGGACCAAAAACCACATTCTTCCTGGGTAATTTCTCTCCCACTTCTTTTTCCTTCTCCTCACTGCTGTTCTAAATCAATAAATTAGTTTTACTTTAAGAATACTAGAATTAAGATCTTCTGACTTGATATTTCAAATGTAAATACGCAAAGCCAACAGTGAATACAAGTCCAAGAACCAGGAAAGCATTTCCAGCATGTTTTCAATTATTGGAACACCCATATGCATCTTCATTCTCAGAAATATGTATTTGCTGACCTACACAAAAGCTTATGTCTGTCCCAGTCAGGGTTCCTACGTTATTTTCCTATTTATTGTATTATTGCACCTGTCTGTTAAGATGACTAAACTCCTTATAAAGAAATGCTGGGCTCAGGGTTTCAGTGTTCAGATTTCTTTGAAGACACCCCTTTGTAAAGCTGGCATGCAGATTTCCATCCTTGGCAGACCAGTGTGTGCACTAGGCAGCTGGAGTGTATTGCTGACCCCACTCAAGCTTCAGGCAGATGAACCAGGCCTGCAGAGGTGCAATTTTCTCATGTTCCCTGTCACAAAGAAGCAATCAGAAATGCCATTCTCAAGTGGTGTTCTTCCCTTCCTGCCAATGTTATCTTCAAAAGTAGCACCATTTAAATATAAAATTAGCACTTGAGAATTTATTCAACTACGGTTGCCTAAATATTCCCCAGGCTAAGTAGCCAGATTGGGCCAAGTTGTTAGCCATTACTAAGAGATGCAGCCAGGTTTTTAAGGCAAAAGGACCTTAGGTACTTCTGCCAAGGCTGAAAGAGTGCTTACCGTAGTCACTGACTTCAGTAGGTTTGTCCAAGACTTCCTGCTGAAACTGATTTCGGTGTACCTTCCCCACACCTTTGCCAGAAGTTCCCTCCAGGTAAAGAGAATAACATCTCAGAGCAGCACAATGAAACCTGAGAGTGCTTGTGACATCAAAGCCCTTAAACTGCTGCTGGTGATGCAATGAAAATACCTTTTTGCTACACTTCTTGTGATGCATTAAATATCCAAAAGAGTGACGGAGTTGTTGGGTTCCTGTTTTGTGAAAGGACACCTCCATCCTGTCTCCAACACCTCACTTGTGTGTGCCAGCAACCCTTCCTCTCACTGCTCATTTCCCGCAGCCTAGAGAAGCCTCCAAGGCTCTTTGGGGGGAATTGTTGTTATGCTAGCTGATGTCTCTGCCTCCAGAAGCAACTCTCAGACTTGAATCTTTATGAATTTGACTATTCAAAATGTCTTACTGTGTTTATAGGCTACAGGACACTAGGGAAATCAGTCCTAATTATTCCATTTTGCAAATACAAACATGTTCTTTTATATTATTATGAAGTCATATTCCAGAGGCTCTGTGAAGCCTTGTACTTGGTTTAGAGACTGATGCCTCCTAAGTGATTCCTCAGTGGGCTCTGCCCAACAAATTATTTTGAACATTTTTTAATTATTTCAAGTTTAAAAAGACCTTGTTTGTTTTCAGTGTGAGTGACGGACACTGACAAGTGAGGAATGGATGGTAGTGTTTTCATATAACTCTGAGAACTCACTGCCATTCAGTATGATACATTGCATGATAAATACTATGGCAGTAGAATCAAAGAGTATGTCCCTTGTTCCCAGGCACATGTACTCCATCACAACACTTGCCCATGAATGTATATGTCCTGTAGGTTTGTCCCTGTGGCTAGGTAAATTGTAAGGTTATTCCTTAAAAGACTAGCTTTTGATATCGTCTCAAACTTGAGACTGTTGACCAAATATTATGCTACCAGTATCCACTAAGGAATGTTTAAATAGAGTCAATTTTTGTAGAGAATATGGATGGCAAAACACTAAGTGACAGAGCCATACAGTGTCTGGGTGCTGACAGAAGTCATTTGCTCTCATTTACAAATACAGCTGTAACTTATTGACATTAAGGAAAGAGATCTGTTATTTCAAGCTAGAAATATATTTATTCTGGGGCAAAAACTAGCAGCCCAGTCATCAAAGAATGATTGGAAAGACAGCCTTGGCAGTTGCTACCTTAAATCTAGTAAGTGAAGAACAGAGCTTGTGAGGAAATGGTAAAGACTGAGGTTATTGGGTTTCCCTGGTCATGCCCAGTTTAGTTGTACAATGGAACATTTTAAAACTGGAAAATGCTATACATCAAAGCAAAGGTGAGTTTGTTCAAGCTTGACAAATCCTTTTATATGTATACTAGTGGTTTTCTTTTATAGCTGAGCTAACATATAGAATCTGTTATGCAGAATAGATCTTGAGGGGAAGTTTGGTGGGTTTTTAATCTCTTAGGTAATCTGATGGAAAAAGAAAAAGGAAAAAACAGGAGGGAAATAAACTTTCACACAAAATCCAGTGTCCTTTTTAATCTGTTAGTTAAATCAGAGAAATGTGAGTTTGGGAAGGTTTAGTGTGCCAAATTGGCCTTGCTCTGACCCCTCAGCATCATAAAAAAATCTGAGGTGAGAGGGAGGGGAAAGAGAGTTGATTACACTTTTCTTGTCTTTTTTAGCTTGTTATAGTTGAATAAAATCCTACATAGTCAAGCTTTCCATGTGTAATCTTCCAGCTCACTTGCAAGTATTCTGATTAGTTGGGAAAGACTGACGCAAAGAACTGCCCTTTTACCTCAGATGCATTTCTGCTAATTCACTCAACCTCACTGTTAGGAGTGTTTCAGGGTGGCTGAGTAAAAGCTGGTTTCTCATAAAATGCACCGCTTTGAATCAACCTGAACAATTCTTTTCCCCTTCAGCACTCAGAAGTTTTCACTTCGTTAACCCAAGGGCAGTACCTGTAAAATAGTCTGCCTTGCCCCAAAGAATTTACTCTCTCCTGTTTCCTTACACCAGCCACCATGGTACATTATGCTATTCTTCTCACATTAGAAGTTCTGGTATAGAAGAAGAGCTAGGCAGTACCGAGCCACCCATTTTTAATAAATGCTCTAAAATTCATGAGAGACATAGGAAAGAAAAAAAACAACACCTTTACTTAGTTTGATAATTCCCTTGCCTGTGAAAGGCTCACTTTTACACCTGAATTTTTTAACTTTTATCTGTGTACTGTATTTGCTTATTATGCTTCTGGTAGAGTCTGGGTCCTAGACCTTCTTGCCCCTGGAAAAGGGCAGTGGGACTTTAAAATGAACTGATTCTCTATTCACTTCAGCTTGCACATCAGAAGCCTCAGACAAAGCATAGTGCAACAAACCAAATGGAAATGAGAAGACTTCCTATGTTCCTTGCCAGCTATCACTCTTTTGAAAAATTCCGATTAGATATTCTACAGCTGAATATTTTTTAAATCAAAGTACCTTATGGAGGATTGTCAGCTTCAATTAACTTCAAGGTTAAAGGTCAGGCAGGTTACCAGTGAGAAAGTGCTTTCCAGACATCTTTTGTACTCCACCTTCTTTCCTGCCAAAGTACTTGGCAGGTTAATGAATTGTTGAGAGACTGGAAGATTTCCAAATTTTTATTTCCAGGTAAACTAAACATTGAACTCCCTTGGACCTGAAGCCCTCATAATTTTCTAGTCCCTAACTCCAGGAAAAATGAACAATTTTTTTTCACAGAGAATTACACAGTTGTTGGGATTGCATTCTGGAAAACCACCATGAAAGAAAATTAACATCCTACATGCTCCATCTTTCATTTTCATCTCTGATATAAATATCTGTTCTTGAATTAGTCATCTGTAGGCTTATGTACTGGGTTTGCATGGCCAGATTTCGGTAGTGGGGGGCTACAGGGGTGGCTTCTGTGAGAAGCTGCCAGAAGCTTCCCCCATGTCTGACAGAGCCAGCGCCAGCCGGGTCTGAGATGGACCCACCACTGGCCAAGGCCGAGCCCACCAGCTACGGTGGTAGCGCCTCTGTGACAGCGTATTTACAGTGTATTTAGCAAGGGGTGGCAGGGTGTGAAGGACTGTGCCCCTGGGAAGGGCTCGCGGTGCAGAAGTTCACGGAGGACCGTGTCCCGTGGGAGG
>JAVJGJ010000037.1:51553903-51567514 GCA_035590215.1 Microhierax caerulescens | reverse complement strand
GTCCCGTGGGAGGGACCCCAGGCTGGGGCAGGGGCCGAGTGTGAGGAGCCTCCCCTGAGGGGGCAGGAGCGGCAGCGGCAGCGCGGGATGGACTGACCCAGCCCCATTCCCCTGCGCCACTGCAGGGAGGCGGCAGAGAATTCGGGAGTGAAGTTGAGCCTGGGAAGAAGGGAAGGGTGGGGGGAAGACGTTTCAAAATTAGGGTTTGTTTCTCATTACCCTGCTCTGATTTGATTGGTAATAAATTAAACTAAATTCCCCAAGCTGAGTCTGGTCTGCCATGACGGTAACTGGTGAGTGATCACTCCCTGTCCTTATCTTGACCTACAAGCCTTTCACTATAACTTCTTTTCCCCATCCAGCTGAGGAGGGGAGTGATAGAACAGTTTTGGTGGGCACCTGGCATCCAGCCAGGGTCATCCCACCACAGCCTTTTACATACTGATATGAAGTATCAAGCTGTAAGCTGCTTCAAACTACCTGGCATAATGCTAAAGAGGTAGATAGGCTGTTTTTGTGGTCTTGATAATATATTTAAATGTGAAGTGGTTGGATAAAATAAAGTCAGAAAAGCCATATGAAATGGCACTTCATTCAAAGAGCAGTTCATTAAGATAGTGCTATAAAGAAACATTGAGCATAAGGAAAAAGTAGGACAATTAACCAAAAGCAATTAGGACAAAACTCAGTCCTGATTGATTGATATGCAAATGTCCTAGACTGGAGACATTATTCATGGCCTTTTGGATAAAGTTTTAGTGGATATCAAAGAACGTGTGTTTCATCCTCTGGAGAAAAAAGAAAAGCACAAGTTTGACTATGGATATGAATCAGGAGCCTCTAGACTTAACTGTCATGTTTTAAAACTGTAATGGACATATTTTATAAAGATGTGACAATTTAACTGGTGAAGAATGTTTCCTACTAGTGGCATGATACCAGTTTACTTTTTTCACTTTCAGGGTCACAAACTCAGATAACATCTCCACAGAGCTGATGGCTTTCCCAACACCATGTCATCTGTAACTGGTGTACACCTGGATATGAAAATACTCCAATTGTCAAAATATTTTGATAGGTCTTTCCATATTTGAAATACCTTCCCAGTTTGACATGAGTTCACCATTTCTCTTTGAGAACTATATTCTTCCATACAGTGATTGTAAGTTTTGGTGACTCCTTGTTTATATACTTGGATATATATACTCCTTGTATATATACTGCCTGCTTTTAAGGATGACTTCTTTTAAGGATGTCATGGAAGACACCGCCAAAAACTCTACTAAGTCAAGTCAGAGTTCACCAGTCACATTTTTCTAATTCACCAGGCCAGATACCTTGTCAGGAAATTGAATTGTTTTACTATGCTCTGTTCCCAGTAAAGCCATTTTATCATCTTGCAAATCAAGATTAATAACTTGAGCAGAATCTTTCCAGTGATCAAAGTTCAGCTGCTTAAAAAAAACAGAAAGCTATGGATCTTCTGCCTTTTAAAAATTAATAATGTTGATCCTTTTACAGTCTTCCGAGACCTTCCCTGTCCTCTATTAATTCTCCATATAAGTACTAGTGGTTCACAAGCTATATTGGCTGCTTTTTTAAATTCCTTTATAAGGTGCTTTTTAATGTTGCTTTGCCAATAAAGTGGAACACATGTCCAGTAGCTAAATGTACTTGATTCTGCTCTTCAGTCTCTTGTGAACTTATCTCCCTTCTATAACCACTTAGTTAAAAAAGTATCTGATTGCATTAGATTTTTTAAAAGATTGAAGCAAAGAAATAATTGGATTTTTCAACATTCTTTGCTTCCCCTCTTCTCGGTTCTTTTCTTTTTGCTAAGGACCAGTACTTTCCTTTCACTTCTAACATGATCTTTTCCATTTTTTTGTCTCTTACTATCTGAGGTCTACTATGCACCTCTACTTCATTTACATTCTTGAATTACTCCCTCATAAACACAGCTTGTTTTCAATTCTGGTATAGTTTTGATTTTTAGGTTTCCCAGGTTCAGATTTATCGCAGAAATTCCCTCCCTGCCAGCTTCATGGATGTGTTGCTTTTTTTAAATCCATTCTCCTTATTCTATTGTAACTCCTCTGTAAAATTTTGAAAAAAAAAACCAACCAAAAAAAATTTAAAATATAATCATTATCTTTAACCTACACTTCGTTCCACTGTGGTAATTTAATCAGGTCCTGCTTACTACTTGGGACCACACAGAAAATAGTTTAACCTCATACAATATCCTGCATAGTTTGAACAAGGCTTTTTGTCAGCTTGTTTTGAAAACTGTGTTCTATTACATTTTTTAATGTTTGCCTTATAAGACTTTTTTTATTCAACTAGTTCAAGTCCTTTAATTCGCTTAGTGCTGCATGCCTATGGGCTCAAACCAAATTAAACACCTCCCACTTCTTCCCAAACAAGCGATTTATAGCCAATTTCTTACCACAACCTCATACACATTAATTTTCCATTTACCTTCATTCAGTGCCTTTCAAAAAGCCTTTTCTTTCTGAGATACAAAGCAGGTATTTTCAGTCTTGATATAGAGCACAAATCTCTTATTTTTCTGGCATTTCTTTCCCAAAGAGAATCACATTTTTATGCTGAAAATTTCATTCTGCAGATCGATTGTGCCACCTCTTTTGATCCACTTACTTCATACCTTTCATTTTAGTTTCTTCTCATTTCCCCGTGTATGTAGAGGCACCTCAAAAGGCCATCACACTGCTGTTATTTTCCTTTTGCAGTTCCCTTCTGCCTCCCTCCCCCAGTGTTTTTGCCTAGATTTATTTTTAGCTAACAGTGAAAAAACAGTGTCTGGGGGAGGTTCTTTTTCACTACATGAGAACATCCAGCATTCAGTATGTTAAATATACACAGTTGTTTGGGCACCCACTAGTTTCTAACTTCCACATTTATTATTGAGTATTTGATATTGAGAAAAGTCCACTTTGCAAAGAGCTTAGTGGTCTGGGAATGCCCATATTGCTTTTTGAGCAAGGCATAAGGGAAGCCTGGATGTTTGTTGTTTCATAGATGCTCCAGGCTCTCTCCAAACTGAGAATGATCAGTATAGTCAGAGGGCCAAATAGGCAGCCCTCCCTTCCCATGCTAAGCAGATGCTGATGGCAGAGCCTTGGACCGTTCCTCTGTACCGGATTAAAGGATTGTGATGATTCAGTGAAAATGCCTATCTCTGAGCCCTCTCTTCCACTCTCCTTTACTGTCAAGAGAATTATGATGGCCTAAAGCCGGTACAACATAGCAGGAGAAAAGTTCCCTTCTCTTTCTTCCTTTCTAAAATATCAACATACCTTTTGCAGTCTAGTGGAAACAAAAATAATTGACATTGTTAACGACTTACAATTCAACCTCTTTAGATTCCCTGCAGTATAACTCTCAATAAAAATTTGTGATTGGCAGAATGATGTGGAAAATATGGTTCTACAGAGGTCTGAACTATGTGGGTGATCTAATCTCAAATGGGCTTATGATAACTTGTGAAATCTCTGGAGTGAATTAGCCCACCCCATACATAACGTCTATACATAACATCTATTCACATACCTAAGAGCTGCACTATGAATACACATTTATTTAATGTAACAGCCTAAAACAGTCTCTCCACACAGAGGTAACCAATTCAGGGTCACGTCTCAGAGGCAGGGTAAATGTACAGGCATCAAGATGCAGGCAACAATACAGCAGCCCTCACCTGCAGTCTGTAAGACTTGGGAAGTGAATGAGGACATGTTCCTCTACCACTGAAATGAACTAGCCAAGTCTTCTAGTCTTCCCAACATGCAAGTACTGGGATTTTCTAGGCACATAAAACCCCCAGGCTTTCAAATCAGAATCACATTGTTAAAGATTTCACAAAGACAAGGACTGAATCAAGCTTTTGTGGCAGACCATAAAGGCAGAGGGATTTTGCCCTCAGCTTAAGCAGTCTGCAGTCCTTGCCAAGACAAAGCTCCTGTAGATGTCCTTGCAGATCTCCCATATTCCTTCTTTATACATGACAGCTCACCTAACAGGATGGAGGTTTTAAATCCTCCATCCATGCTGAAAGAAAAGACCTTGTCTTCTTTAACAAACACTGAATAGTGAGTCATGTTTCCAAAGGAATACCCCGGGGAAAAAACATTTTCTTCTACCTTTTGTTTTTAAGACTAGATAAATAGTGAATACATAACTAAAATGGTTTACCTTTTTTCAATCTTTTGCAGTTTTAGTGTATTAAATAGATCACTCAGTAGCTCTAGATTTTGCTTCACCTGTCTAACCAGCTGTCACCACCCTCACATATCTAGCACATAAAACTTCGTAAATTTAGGTGATAATTATGTTCACTATGGAAACATTCACTGGAAACATTCAGAAGATGCACAATGTTACAACAAAGGGAAATAACAGTTTTGTAACATAAGCCATAGTGAGTCTGCCCTATGTCAGACAGTACAGTCTGTACAGTAAGAACATCTTTTATTTCAGTTCTGTTTTTCTTTTTTTAGCTAAATTCTGATATCAGCTGAATACTGATACCAGAAACCTGGCACCAATGAATGCATTTGGACCAACACAGCAATCTGCCAGGGCAGAGTGAGTTGCAAAAGCAAGACCACAGATGTAGATAGGGAGCTGATAATTGAAAGAAGCAGAAGAAAATCAGCTCACATTCAGCTGGGCTGGGCAGGGACCAGACTGAAAAGAGAGTAGGACTTAATAGTGTACCTTCTAGGAAACCACTTTGCCTTGTGGTTTGGTTAACACCTTGGTTTCATTGGCTTGGTCAAATTGGGTTTAGCTGGGAATGCTGTTGATTTTGATCTGCTGAGCAGGCAGCGCTCTGGTGCAGGCACTGGGGTAGCATAAAGCTACTGTAGGATTCTCTCTGTCTCACGGAGTGGCCAGCTGGCCAGGTGAGAAAAATTCACCTAGAAAATCCACATTCAGAGCAGATGTTGTAACGTCACTGCTTTAAGAATATTGGAAAAAAAACCACCTGCATGCAGTTTTGCTGCCACGGATATCCTGACTCAGGGCTGTAAAGTTTGTAGGAAAAAATGAAGGCAGAAAATTCATTTGCAATCAGGAGTGGAACTTAATCCACCACAGGTAAGAAATGAAAAGAACTAATTTTTTTTTTTTTTTTTGTAGGAGAAATCACCTACATAAAGCTGTACAGAATGCTTCCTAATACCTTGGGCCTGGACCAAACTTTCTCTGCAAAAGTATTTAAAAGGGGGTTTTTTGCCTTCCAGCTTTCTGGCTCTGCCTCTCTACTGGATGTGCATCCAGGGCGTATTGGAAGGAACCCCCTCCTCAGGTAATTAGGCTGTTTGGGGTAAGACTGATGTAAAAAGATGTTCAAAACTTAACAAAGCCAGCTGTGGTGAGCTGCACTGGGGGGAATCATGGACTGGACAGTGAATGAAAAGCAAAGCATTTTTAAGCTGTGGGCTTACTAGTGTTTTAAAACAGCATAGTCATTTCTGTTGTACACTTCTGTACATCAGAGAGTACACTCACTGTGACCACAGTCCATAGAGAAGTTGTCTGTGTTTGTGCATGTAGAATTGGAAAAACTGCCTGTAGAAAAAATGTCATTTTTCCCAAACAGCAGGTAATCAGCATTCAGCAACAGCCTTGTCTCGGCATGAAGCCTGAAAGAAAGCAGTGTCACAGCAGAGAAATAAGATAATTGAAAAGGAAAATGTGTCAGCACTCAGGACGACTTCTGCCAGTCTCTCTGAACTAAATCTCAACAACTGACTGGCAGACAGTGTCTGCTAGTGTCTCTCTGTCAATGGAATAGGTTGTCCCTGACCCTCTTCAGAAAGTGAGACACATCAAACAAAAGACAACAAGACTCATCCTCATTTCAGCTCACAGCTATTAATTTTATGGTGTGACTACTCCAAATAACATATGCGTAGCCAGAGCTGTGCCCAGATTCCAAGTGATGGGAGACCAATTTCCAGCACCTTGACTCCTCTAATTACACTGACAAGTCTCCCGAAATCTCTGCTGTGGTTCTTCATCTGAAACAAAAATGCAGATGATTCTCAATAGTGTCTGTTGAGCTGAGAGGAATGAGAGGATTAATTAGTTGCAGTTCATAAAACAATAAGATTAAAATTCATGAGTAACTGCAAAGTGTAATTGGCAATAACGATGCAGTCACCACAGTGCAAGAAAGACAGGATCAGTCCCAGATATCCTACCTCTGGAACAAAATATATTGATTGCGCTAAGACCATGGACAAGCCCAGATCACCAGCTGGCTCTTCAGCTCTGCTGGCCTGGGCAGCTGCCTGCTTCTCTCCAGGGCTGGAACACCAGCAATAGAGCAGCTCTTAAGCAGAGGAGCATTGCCTCTAAATCTCCAGAAGTCCATGGGTCTTACCAGCCGGGTGGGCTTATGGCCTTGGGGCCTGTGAGGTGTCCTGTGGAGGAGGGATTGTGCATTTTTAACCCTTCCCTTGCCAGCCCCCCCAGGATGTGGTGTGGCCTGTGGTACGCTGGATGATGGGGCTGCTGTATGGCTGCCCCCACCAACCTCTCAGGCACCCTCATTTGTGAGGCATCACCCAAGGACAAAGGGTTCATCTGGTTTGATACCTTCTGAATGGTACCAAAACATCTTTATGATTCCAGACAGAGAAAATCAAAGCTTTTCACTTCAAAATTGCTCTATTGAACAGTTTTGACATATCCAGCAGTGTTTCACACACCACCACCACCCAAACCATTCAGTGCTCTCACCTATCTCACAATTGCGTTTTGCAATTCACTGCAAAATACATCCCATGCTTCATGGTCTTGTTTTTGGTGAGTGAAGTGCCAGTCTGTCTCATCATCGCACTGCTTGTGCCACCCGACCATGCAGAACTGGCCCAAAGTACAGCTCCCGCTTGCTTATGCAAAGAGTCTATTTCTAGCCTTCCTAGGGGTACTAAACTTGTAGGATGCCAGTCGTAGACTTCCTGTCCAAAAAGCCTCTCTTCTTGGCTTTTCTTTACAGATGTCCTTTACTGATGACACAACAGGAAGAACATCACTGAGTTCTTTGTTAAAAGCCCATTTTTAGGAAAAGGTGACTTTCTCTCACAGAGGAACCACAGCCTGAGAAACATGTACTACAGGAACGCCTTTACAGCTTCTCTCTGCAGATAGTATTTTTGTCTAAAATGGAAAAAAATTATGGAGCTATCCCAGTTTCCTTCCAACCCTATTGCAAGAACATGTCATCTTGGCACGTGTGCTAGAGAAAAGCTTTCATGGTACCTTTCTAAAATAAAGCCAGAGAGTCAAAAAGAGGAAAAAAACCCAGAAGTGGCCAGGTTTTGGTAGTGGAGGACTACAGAGGTGGCTTCTGTGAGAAGCTTCCCCCATGTCCGACAGAGCCAGCGCCAGCCGGATCTGAGATGGCCCCGCTGCTGGCCAAGGCCGAGCCCATCAGTGATGGTGGTAGCGCCTCTGCGACAGCGTATTTAGAAAGAGGGAATTAAAAATCTGCAGGTATGTGAGAGCAAGAACCCTGCAAACACCCAGGTCAGCGCAGAAGGAGGCAGGAGGGGCTCCAGGTGCTGGAGCAGAGATTTCCCCAGTGAGGCAGGCTGTGCCCCTGCAGCCCACGGAGGTCTCATAGTGGAGCAGATCCCACCTGCAGTTTGGGGATGACCCCACGCCAGAGCAGGGGGATGCCTGAAGGAGACTTTGACCCCATGGGGGACCCAGGCTGGAGCAGTCTGCCTGAAGGACTGTGTCCCGTGGGAGGGACCCCAGGCTGGGGCAGGGGCCGAGTGTGAGGAGCCTCCCCTGAGGGGGCAGGAGCGGCAGAGGCAGCGCGGGATGGACTGACCCAGCCCCATTCCCGTCCCCCTGCGCTGCTGGGGTCAGGAGGGAGAGAAATTGGGAGTGAAGTTGAGCCTGGGAAGATGCAGAGAATTCAGGAATAAAGTTGAGCCTGGGAAGAGGGGAAGGGTAGGAGGTATGGTTTGATTTTTGATTATCCTACTCTGATTTGATTGCTAATTAATTAATTTCCCCAAGTTTAGTCTGTTTTGCCTTTCATGGTAATTGCTGAGTGATGTCTCCCTGTCCTTATCTTTACCCTTTATATTTTCTCTCCCCATTCAGCTGAGGAAGGGGAGCGATAGAGTGGCTTTGGTGGGGACCTGGTGTCCAGCCAGGGTCAGTCCACCACACTGTAGGGATATACCGAATAACTAGGGAAGACAGTGGAGACTTCATCATCATTGATCTGATTTGTTTAGACTGACTTGAAGCTTTTATTGCTTGAAGCTTGTAGAGGGTTGGCAGGAAATCCTGCACTCATCAGCATTATTTTCAGCCGTTTACTCTGTGCTCTCTGCTTCCCTCTGTGCCAAGGGAAGGATCCTGTGCCTGTACCATTTGCATACAGTTAAATGTCTGGGTTTTTTTTTCAGTCATCTGTTTACTGCACCTCTAGAAGAGCTTGCCTTAGCCCCAGCACCAGCAGCTGGTGCAGCACTGCCAGCTCAGTCAAGCATGGCTGTGGGGGGAGAGTGGCTCTAGAGCAGTCAGCGGCACTTTGTCTTTTTGATATATAGGACAGCTATCTTGGTATTGCTGCTTCAGTTCCTAGTGTTTTTGTGTGTCACTCGCAAGCTAGGTCGTGGCTGCTATCTTCTAAGGCATGTTCAGACATTTTGCTGGCACGGAATAGCAAGACATAGGCACACGGTTCCTTGAAGATTGTGGGAAAGCTTCTGCTTTGGCTTCATCAAACTGAGCATCCAGTACTGCATGCATTGCTCTATGAAACACTTCAGCAAACAGTGCACATCTAGACATCTAGTCAATTCTCCAGCTGTATATGGCTGCTGTATATATTGGGAAAATATACTTAGGGTACGTCTTTAGCCTCAGCCTTAAGCAAAATTTCGATTTATTAAAGAAATA
Organism: Microhierax caerulescens; assembly: GCA_035590215.1. Taxonomy (NCBI): domain Eukaryota; kingdom Metazoa; phylum Chordata; class Aves; order Falconiformes; family Falconidae; genus Microhierax; species Microhierax caerulescens. Next base: position 51,558,556 of record JAVJGJ010000037.1, on the reverse strand, counting down.
AAGAATCCCAGGATATAGTGCTGGATGCATGCTCAGGAGATTATTGAATACAAACGTTAACACTGGGACAGGTTGCAGTATATGTACTAGCCAGGACTGGTGTGTATTTGATGATCTGATGAAGGTCATTTTACAAACTTCCCTGCTCTGTTCTGATGTTGATTAAAACATCAACAGCTACACTCACACTTTTGGACTACCTATTTGTGAACTTTCTTTTTCTTGCCCCAGTGGCCATGAAGAGCATTTATCTTCATTGACTTCAACAGCCCTTTTACATTTTTTCTCAAAAGTTACAATTACACCTTTTACTTTTCTGTTTTCAGACCACACAAATGTGTTTTCTACAGCCTTCCCTCATAAGTTTTGTTTTCTTTATCTGTTACCACTCTTGTGTACTCTGAAAATGGTATAACTTGCATGCTTTATAAACATTTTTTTTTTATTCTGTGTGACTTCATATCAGGTCTAGAAATTAGTTCTGAAGCCTTTTGGTTTTACTTTGTTCCCAGCCGTGAGTAAAAAGTGTTGCTCCCTTGTGACTATGTATGGATCTGTATAAAATGAGCAGATGATTTCAAACAAATAAATACTGAACACATATATGATAGCTAAGTGCCTCTCTTACAGCATCATTGTTAGATTTGGGAACATATCCGGAACCCTTCTAAGTTCTGGGAGGAGGCTGCACCGTGTGCAGGGCAGGGCAGCGTGGCTGAAATGCTGCCTGCTGCAGGATTCCAGGTGCCTTGTCTGCATAGTGTCAGGAAACGTTAACTGGCTGCCACACTATTGTCTGCACAGGTTGGCTTTAGTCAATGTATTTTTCTATATTTATTTTTTTTTTTTCCAGGATCAAAATTGTTTTTCTCTTGTCAAACAGTCTAGTAAAGACCATTAGAATTAAAAGTATAACCATAGAAGTTTTCAGTTTTTTTTTCTGGTAAAACTGTGTGTTTGAGAATTTTATAATATAAAAGTAAGTAGTGTTTTTACTGGTGTTTTTGCAGATTTTTGTAGTGTGTTGAGAAGGGTGGCGGGGGAGAGAGTAACTGAAATCTCTACTTCCCAACATGTTTTTGGGGAGCTTGGTGTGTAGAGACTGTAGTCCAGCATTTAGATTTAGGTAACGCTGGCTGCATGACCAGTAGAGGGAGCCCAGAATCACAAAATATTGGAAATATTTTTACCGGGGGAGTTGGGGTGAGAATCTTGCTTTGATAATGTACAGGAATTTTGTGAATATATTTGGAAGTATGCACCAAATACTACCAACTTATAGTGACTCTTGGAAAGTATTTATGAAACTTTGAAATGCTTGATGTCTTTTAACTGATGAAATTGTATTAACAACTTTTATATTGGAAGGCTAATTAGTAATTTTTTTTCTCTTTCCTCTGTTGCTGGTTGTTGTAACTTCATATCACCTTTACAGAAAGTAAGTAATTTTTTCATTCTTTAAATCTATTTAAAAGTGTGCAGTGTGGGTATACTGCTTGTATATATTCATATATGTGTATTTATATAAAATAAACATACAAGCAGGAAAGGATCATTCTTGAAGACGTAGTGCTACAGAGGCTGACTCCCATGTATGAATGACTTGTGGAATACCACAGTGGATTACAGCAATCTCACCCAAAAGAGGATAAATAGTGTGAGAGTTCTGCACCTGAAGGCTGTAAATGGTAAACATATTCCTGGCGTGTAGACTAGGGGATATTTGCAACATATTTGTTTAAAATACATTACGGCTCTAAAAATTCACAGATATCAAGTTACAAAGTAGAATTTATTGTATCCAATTTGATTTAACTGAATCAAACTTGAACTGGAGTGTTTCAAGAACTTAGGTCAAACTGTGCCGGTTTTGATATTCAAAGATATTCAGCCTTATATTTGGCAGCCCTTGGCCGGTGTATTAATATGTGCCAGCAGCTCTGAGCAGAACGAATATGTCCTCAGGCTGTAGGAGAATTTAGAAAGCGTGCAATAAGTAGTATGGATCCCTCAGAAACTGCTCCGTGATTCAGATATCACTCTTGTGTCATAGGATCTTTGATTGTTGGCCTTTCTAACCACAGTCCCATGTGTTGTGATAGCATGTATTACAAGAGTTTCCAGCATCCCTTGTGGGTAACGTTTGGGAATCCTAATAAAGTGTTTTAAGAATGACTGTGCTGACAGAAGAATACACAAGTCATTGTCCGACATGGATCAAAATAGCAGGGATAAAGGACACTGCGGAATTTCAGTTTGAGCCGCTAGCTCAAAATAAATCCAGCCTCGCATTATTCAGATCATTACTTCATTTGCAACTTAAGTTGTGTGTTTTGTTTTGTGATCATTATAGACATACCCAAATTCAGTTTTCAAGAAGGGTGGATATGGCCCTTTGGTTACATGCCAAGTTATTTAGGAATCGCAGGTATCTGTAGGAAACAAGCATAACAGTAGTTAAGAGTACTTCTTGGCTTAGTAACTGATACGGATTTCTTTGTAAGTCAGAGAGTAGTTTCTATTGTCCACTTGCCAGTTGGCTAGACTTTGAAGATTAAGATATCTGCTGTGAGCACAGTAGTGGTCATGAGGTATTGCCAAATCCTCTATTTTGGGTTCATTCATCTTGTATCATTTTAATTGGATAATGATATCTAAAAATAAGTGTGGGGTCCAGAATATCTACATCGGAATAGGGGATACAAATAGTGCATACATGCACACAGATTGTTTCTTGTTGATATATTGAGTTTGTCTTCCACTGCAGAGTCAGCAAGTTCTTTCTGTCTCGCAGAGAAAGTCTTAATCTGTGATAGTGTTTCACTAAAAAGATCCAAGACTCTGAGAGTCGAAATTGCTTCATGTTATGTATGTTAACATATGGAAGAAATTAGGGAAGTAGAACTGCTCTGTTAAACATCTTGTGTCTTTGCTTGTCAGACGTTAATAAAATAAGGAAAAGGTGCAAAGAGAAGTATCCTACTTATTCCAAAATTGTTTTAAGTAATCATTAAACTCAATAAAATCTCTCTTAATGTTTTCTGTGCTACTGCTAGCAGTATCATTATATTTCTACCATGTTTAGGTTTGTTTTCTGTTACATTATTATTTCAAAAACAGATGTGGAACTAGTTTTATTTGCAAGGGAAAAAGAAGAAACAAAAACTTGTCGGAATTTTAATATTTTATTATATTTATAATAATTATATTTATTATTATATTATGGTTATAATATTACAGTACACAGATATCTGTTAAATATCTGATGCATTTATCAAAAAGCAGCATTTTTACCTGTACTTTTTGATTTTAGATGTAGTAATGTGATACTTAGGTCACCAATAGTGAATAAATTATATTGGACAGGACCTCCTGTCCTGAGGACACTTTATAGTTGAATTTTTACTGGAAGTGCAATTACCACACTATCCATCTTGACACTAAAATAATACATGGACAATAAGGATTAATTTTATTTTAACAGAAACATGGAAATCAGCAGAGAGCATCATCATATGAAAGATGACAATTTCAGTCTGGTTTTATTTATTAAAAAATTCAGTCATGCAATTTCCACATAAGACTGGATGCTGTGTTGTAATATTACATAATAAAGAGCAGTAGTTTCTGACGGACTTTTGAAGCCCTGTTCCTGGTTTATAGTTGAGTGTATAATTAATCCTGAAATACTTAGCAACACACTTAATTTAATGCACAGGCATTGTTCCACTTAACCAAGTGGAATATATTTATGTGGCTAAAGATAAGCGTGCGTGCAGGCTAGGGACCCCAGGGAAGAAGCACAGTTTCACATTCCATCCCTGAGTTCACTGTGTACATTTGTCTGTAAATGGGGACAAAGATGTGATAGTACATCTATAATCTGGTACTTTAAATTAAAATGAAATAAAATAATTTATGACTGCCTTCTTCCCCACTATTTCTTAAACCAACTTTTCAGAATAGTGTTAAGTGTAGCTAGGGTAGAAACACTTTGCTTTATTTTTCTCATGTAAACATGTATATATTACAAACACATTTCTGTACAAGCACTCTTTTTCTTAATGTCTTGTGTTTCTTTTTAAATAGTCCTTTTAAAATGCATTCCACAGTGGCATTGCAATTACTACCTTGAGTAGGTCAATCTCTTAATCTTTAAACCAACTCTAATTAGAAAAGATAGTGCTTCATAGAAGATACAAACATGCTTGTATTTTTTTATAGCAGTGCATGCTGATTGTGTTTAGCCAGAAGAAGGCTTAACTATATATCACTTTTAATTTTAAATGTGTTCTTCCTGGGCTCTTTATTATTCTTTTGTTGCCTTTCATCCTATGGGATGCAGCTGCCCTTGAACTTGGTACTGTTTTGATCATTCATGTGCAGCAGCCACATTGTCTGTAACATTTCAAAATTGAGGCTTCATGGTGTTATTTACGAAGTAATTTCACATAAATATTTGGACTTTGGTTCTCTTAGAATGTGGAGCTGGTTGCTGTATGAAGAAAAGCATAATTCTAATTCACAGACTTTTTGCCTCGAGCCTAGGGGACAGATGCATATGATTAAGTTTGAAACTGGCCTGTTATTGTAATGTAGATGTTTTCAGGGTTGAGAGAATTAAAAAAAAAAAAAGGGGGTGGGGGGTGGGGG
>JAVJGJ010000037.1:51524963-51552481 GCA_035590215.1 Microhierax caerulescens | reverse complement strand
TGCTTCTTGCTGGCAAGCCAGAGAAAAAAGGAGCCCAAGAACAAGGGAAAGATGAACTGTGCCTATGCTGCAACATTGTCCTTTCCAATTCAAGTCCTGTCCATCCAAATTCAAGAATTTCTGGAGGACTGGGATCTTCGTGTGGGGTAGGTTTCAGTGGTTTGCACCAGCAGAGATTCTTTCCCCCTACAGTATTTCTTGGTCAGGTCTTCACACTCCTTATTCCAAGGTCCTATACAGGAAACTGGGAATAATACCTTATGCCCTAGGGCAAGTTCTAAAATTACACCAAAAGGTAAACAAAAGCTACGTACTATCTTGAATTACCAGAAATATTCTGATTTCATTCCTAAATGAGGTCAGAACCTTCCTGTTCATCTCAAAGCAAGGAACAAAATGACCTATACCTCCCAGCAAATGCAACGTATGCAGTCATCCAGCATTGCTTCTTGGAAAACAGGCATTTCAGTTAGCATTTACCTTTTCAGTTGCTATAACAATTAAACCAGCCTGAGCTTGTCCTTTTAAAACTCTACATTGAGTTATTTCCTTTGAACAGACAGAATATTAAATGTACATATTCTAGAAAGGGTAATAACACTTTATAGAAAACCTCTCAATGGTTAGTGTATTCTCTTGAAAACAGAGTGAAAGGAATTTATGAAATGCAAAGAGGGTTTCTCTGACATAGTTCATGATGTGAACATGAACTTAAGTACGCAGAACAACGTACTTAAGTTAGCATGGCAAGAGTCATACAGTACTTATAGCATGTCCATGTTGTAGCACGTCCCATCAAAAAGTATGAGAAAAAGGAAAACAGTCTAGAAAATGGAGTAGAAGGACTCTTTAGAAAATGTTACATTCATAAATCCAGCATAACACAGTACTGTCAGAGGGTTCCAAGCAAGCAGCTCTAGAGGTCTGTAAATGTACAATGCACAGGTACTGCTTCCAAGTTTATTTCCAAGGTACCAATTTCAGTGCTTTTTTTCCCCCACAGACTTGTTACTGGACTGTCTCACTTTTGCTTGGAGGTTGCTGTCCAAGGACATAGTTTCTTGAGAAGGGCATGCTATAGTGCTTAGCCTCTCCTGGCAGCATTTTGGACAGCTTTGAAAATGTTCGAAAGTATCACTGTGCTTTTCATGGGGGAAAAAAGAACACTCTTCCACAACAGGCAGAGAATTACAGCTGGATTCATTTTTGCCTTTAAGTGTTCTCAGACTGGTGTTCACAGCTGATCCGTAGTCCTTCGGTGCCTTGACACGAAAACAATTCGTAATGCATAACTGTTGAAGAACCGTGAAGTCTTTGGCGATGGATTTTCGGAAATTTGGTTTCAGGAGGAGATAGATAACTGGATTGTAGAATGTGGATGACTTTGCAAAGACAGCTGGCACAGCAAAGGCTAATGGAGGAATCTTATCTATTGATCCAAAAACTGCCCACATGGCAATAATGGCATAAGGACTCCAGGCAGCAAAAAATCCAATGCACACAGCAACACTCAGCTTGCAGAGAAAAAGAGAAAACAGTGAGTTAAAAAATTGCATGCATAGCCATCAAAATAGTATATGCATTAAAAATACCACCTGATTGAACTCCCTTGTTACAAGTCTCCCCAAGTCTTTCATCATACCTCAACTGCTCTCCAAATGCCAATATTTCTAGCAACTTAATTCTGTCTGAACCTTACTTCTACCTGAAACTTTCAAAGTTAAAATGTATCAGCTCTACATTCATCTTTCTCTTCACGGAAGTGCCATGAAAGCTCTTTTTAGACCAAAAAGGAAGCCAACCTAAAGAAAAAGACCATTCTGGTGAAATAGTTGTCTGGATTGCAAAGTCATTCCAATTTATTGTCTAATTCATGAGTAATACTGGTTTTCCTGGCTATGGAATGTCTTCCATAATTTTACTGCCAGTGCTCAACTGGAGCCACATGCACACATCTGAAGCAGAAAACAGAATTAATCCTGCAGGTGCATCAAATTAAGGAATTTAAGTGAATTCCTACTGCACAATTGTTTGTCTTAAAAAACTCTATAAAGAAAGCTTTGAGAATCCTTTAAAAAAGAACCAACCCCCCCCAAAAAAAAAAAATCACACCACCAAACAAAACCAGCAAGTTTTTCTGTATAAATTATTACAGAGATATGTACAATGCAAGAATAAATATTGGATCTGCAATAAACATAACCCTTGAGAAATCTAAACTGTGAGAGCATCAGCACATCTAGGAAGACTAACTTCCTGGGCATCATCCTAAACATTGTTTAGAACTGAAGTGCACATATATTTTAAATATGGAAACAAGAATTTTCATGCTCTTCATGAGTCCATTCTTGCCAAAAATATGTATTTCCAAATAAGGAAGACTGTAGAGAATCCATTCAATTTAGAGTAGCATTGGATCCAAGGAACAGAAGAAAATACATAAGGAAAGTACTTTGGGTTTTAGCTACTAATTGTGCCACCTGCCTGAGCTGCCCTCTGCACGTGGGAGTAGAGAGCTGCTAACTAGATCAGTTAACTGCAAATCCACCACTTTTCTCAGTGAGGCGCTGGCCATAGATTCAAGGTTGCAAAAATCATGAGTTTTTTTATTAAAAGAGACCGTATTGTTGTGTTCAGAGTGAGAATGAAAGAGGCCCTGGGCACTAACAATAGAGGAACACACATTAGACTCTTCTAAGGCACAGAGAGCTCCTCCAAATGCTATTATTTTCTCCCAAAGTTTAATAGTCTCACAAATTTTATTTTGCAAGAAGAAATGTGTGGTAACTGCCAAGAAATATAAACTATGAGTCTTATGAGGAATGTCTTTGGCATTTAACTGTTGTTTCTATTAGGATAAAATCTGTTTATGAATTTGCATATGTCTCTACAAAGCTATCCACTATAATAGTAGTGGCACAGGAGAAAATTCCCATTTATGGGTGGTAACCATTTAAAGCTCTAACAGGTTAGAGCTCACATTAAGTTCTAAGTTAAAGTCATTTAACAGAATTGAGAAGCAAGGTGTTTTGCCAGAATGAGACTAAATAAATTATGAAGAGGCAAATCCACAAGATGGGGTGAACTTAATTTTACTCTTTCTTTCCACAGCATTTTACTTCTTTATATCCGCTGAAGGTCTGGCTCTGTCCATGGATATACTGGTGCCATATGCATTGGTTTTGTAATCCTCAACTGTCCGTGGCCCGTGTTCAAGACTGAAACTAAAATCAATCTCTGTGGCAAATAATATCCCTTGGCCCTTTAGAATCACATTGAGAAAAAAATGGACATTAGAATCAGTTGGTGCATTTCCCAGATGGCTTATTTATGGTAGCAATTAATCGTTGGGATTGTGATAGGCTTTACATTGTTCCTATGAAAAGGCAATTGGCACATATTTTCAAAGAGCTTTCAATAACCAACTAGAATTCTGTGAATATGTCAGAAAAAAACTTTACTTCTGCCTGAGGCAGGTTTTTTTCAATGAGGAGTTAATTTTACTCCAGAAACTGCTGTTCAGAATTACTGATCTGTACATTCATTCTTCTATTTCATCTCATTAACTCACAAAGGCCACACACAAGGAGAACAGTTCATAAGTGAATATGACTCTCACAGGATGAAATGGGTCAACTACCCTATTTCATTACATCACTCTGAGATTGATTCAGTTATCTTCATGCTATACTTGATGGACAGATGTCAGTTCTGGCCCTGGATATCCTCCTGTGAAGGTGATACCACCTGAGGCAGCAGTCACCTGTGCATCACTACACAATGAGACCCAGAGAGATTTTTCATAATTCCACTCTAGTCTTGAGCCCAGCATCTCTCATTAAAGCAAAGAAGACATATATTGCCTAATACACAGCTGCTAACATTGCTGTAACAGCAAACTGAGCCTGTACAGAACACAAGGAGATCCAGCATAAAGTTGTGTGGCTGATTAAGGAACAACGTGACAATGTGACTTAGAAAAATATGTGCAGGATTCATATATAGCAATAAAAATGTTTAGTTGTTATGGAAACTATTCCAAAAGTCACCAACTCATCACAGTTTGTAACAAGTACAATCAAAGGTTTACAATCCACAATCTTTTCATGTTAATAGGAAGATGATGTTAATGGACTTTCTGTAATGTCTTTATCATGGAAATAGAACAGCAGCTTCAGCTCTATGAGCTATATTTTCCTAACTGCACATATCCATGGAAATTTCTAAAACTTTTCCTTATCAAAGTGACCATCAAGTGTTCCATTGTTGCTCTGAAGTAGTATGAATAAAAGGCAATGCCTTCTTCCTACAACTTGCAAGCCAGATTTTTATTTTAATTAGTTGTATTTCAAAGATCTCACTGACCAGAAGAACCCCTATGGTCTTGTTTCTCATACAGGGACATAAGAAAAATACTATCACAAGTTACGTAGCATCCCCTACACATCCAGCATCCATTCTGACTGGGAAGTTTGTCATAACTTACATAGTTTGCCAAGTATAAATAATTTCATAAAATGTAAAAAATGTAGGCATATAGCAATATAATTATTTCCCAAGGTAAAGAAAGAAGTGATGCATCCTTGCCCTGCCTCTTAGCCTAGACAGGACTCTATCATAGCTTGTCAACAATATGATTTGTCATAGAGGATTTCTCAAAAATCTTTTTATACTTTGGCCTTGTGTGTAGGCTAATCTTATATACAGAAACCTTCTTAAAAATACCTCCTGGAGAAGCAAATAAACACCATCACAAATTCAAAAAGATTCTTTGTAAATCAAGCACAAGGATATTGCTCACATACCAAATATAATGGTAGGTGACACGGCTCAGAAATTCACAGACAAAAGTCTCTCTTGGGGAATTACGATTTAGCTGGAACAGGGGGAAACTTTACAGTATATAAGAAGAGCTTCACAGCAAAACCCACAAGTTACAGAGAATATTTTTACATTACAGGTAAACAGAAAAAGAAAATAGGTGCTCTACACTTGCAGCGATAAGTCATCTTTGCAGTTCGGCTTGTGTATGCCTGTTCACTCATGGAACACTGGCTGTTGGCACAACTGAGGATCAGATTCAACTATTTCAAACGATGTTTATTGAAGCACGTATTAAGATGGGCTGCGTTCAGCTTCTTGACACATTTAAGTAAATGGTGTTTTACAGGACTGAACCACTGGTGAGAATATCCCTGATGCAATGACACTCAGCCAGTTAGTGGCAGCAATGTCTTGCTGTCAGCCTACCAGAAACAAAGATGTGTTACTTGTTCCCATGAAGTGGAAACTATGCACACGTACAAATCTTTCACTACTTGCCTTTTAGGATTACTCTAAGTTTCTTTAGTAAGGACGCACAACGCTTGGAGAGGATACTGACTTAAAGTAAGTGAAAACCAGATTTGATCAAATCATACATTTTGAAAACTAATTGAAAAACATGAACCACTTGATCACTGTGATATTTATTCAAAATATTACTACAACACAAATATCTTATTTGAATCCTTGTTGTCTGGCTTCTGTTTCTAACTTGCAGATGTTTAACTTGCAGAGCTATTTTGCCGCAAGTTTTCAGTAGAAAGTTACTGATTTCTTCATATAAAAGCACATGTGGATTTGTGTACACACATATTAAAATTATGTATACATATCCTGTAATTTTACATGTAAAATCTTCTGGAGTTTCTAAACTTATTAAAAAATACAACAACAAATTGCCTTTTTCCATGCATCTCTAGTCTTGCATGCAAAGGAATGTCAGTTTTGCATGTGCAGTCCAGATTTCTCAATCTGTCCATCAAGTTTATAAAAATTAGAACTAGAAACATAACATACCACCCATGCTTGATACATTCAACAAATCAAATCCTGAAACTACATGTTTTTCCACACCCTATCAAGGAAAAGTATTTGTCACTTCCAATCTGCGTCCAGATAACAAAGTCTCCCAGCCTATGGAGAACTACCAACATATAGGAACAGATTTCCAGATTTGCACTTCTGCTGTGCAGGAACCAGCACACAATGCACAAGCCATTGTCCTCATTTTTTGCCCTCATCTTTCTCTTAACACGGTCACCCAAGTAATTTGCATTAAACTACCCATATTGCAAAGCATTAGTCATTATTGTTAAGAGAAAGTACATGAAGAATGAGAGCACGTGCATTACAAAACGTCTATTTGTCTATACATTTAATTACGGGTTGCAGCATTATTTCGAAGTTACGTTCTAGGCAGGTTTCTAGTAACTCATTTCTGCTGAAAACCCTGTAGGTATACCTAGTGTGAATCAGTCAGCCATGTTCTCAGAACAGTTCCCACAGATTGGTCCATTTTGCTCTGGCCAGCATAAAGAGATGCAAAGCATGCTTACTGCAGAAGTGGCATCAGTGACTGTCATGCCGAGTCTCATCGACTTTAGCATCCTGAGGAGTTATCTTGGCAGGATGTGCTGCTTGTATTAGATAATATGAAATCTAGAAATGTGAATCGTAGAAGTTTCAAAATACTAATTTCAGCCCGACCTGCAGTGAACTACTCCAGATTTAATCAGAAGCCAGAAATCTCCCTGGGTAAATGTATGTCCTTAGTAAAGCAAACAGATTTGACATCACAGACACCGAGCAGAGGAATTAAGATCAAAAATCACTAGAAGATGTCGAGATCCTGTTAAGCTTGGTATAAAAGCATCAGCATGACAAAAGTCAATCTAATCTTTCATCATCATTCATTTGGTACCAGACTGCACTGAAAGGAGCATGAATTGCAGGATGGGGCACTGTCATGGTAGGAGTGGCAAGAGGCCAGTTGGCTGCCTGACACTGGCAGTTTTCTTGCTGGAAAAGCCAAGGTGTTATTGCCCATTTTCCTGCTTAAACTATGCAGACATAAAGCTTTCTCCTGCATGGTGTAACTCAGCCAGGGGCAGCTTGCAAATAAAAATTAGGCCCCAGAACCTCTTCCCAACACAGCAGTCATGTTAGAAAAGGGGATCCATCTAAGAACTAACACGCAGCAGCAGGAGATGTATTCAGGACACGAAAACTGGGTTTGATAGTCTCAGTGGATATGAGACTAAAGTGCTAAATGAAATAAGATCAGGGAAATCAGGTCTGGGTCTAGCACAGGCTCGTTACGTCCACACTGCATGGTGTTTGACCTTGGGTCTCACCAGCATTCTCTTGTGGTATCTCGGTGGGCTTAAGACACAATTATTGGGGGTTTGGAGTACATTTTCTCAGTTCAGTGTTTTTATTGCACGGTACAGAGTATTTGTTGTATGCCCCAGGAGGGAGCATTAGGGCCATGTTAGATGCTGCTGGGATGGTACTGGCAAGCTATACAAGGGGGAACTGTTACAAGACAAATGTGCCACAGCTTTGCCCAGATCATCTTTTAGGAACAGTCCCTGATTTGTGTTATTCTGTGGCCTATGCCCAGGCACGAGTAAAAAAACACACAAGGGAGCATGCTAACAACTAAGCAAGAGGCAGTCACTTGTGATCCTTGGCCTTCTTTAACAAAGTAGAAACTACCATCATGTCCAGCTACAGATCCTCAGATTTGTCTTCTTTTATCTGCTGTATTTTGCTTCCTAGACACTTGAGTTCCCAGTTTTCTGGGTCTGTACTCCCTCAGCATCTAACAATACAAGCTCCTTTGCATTCTGGTGACATTTGTTTCTTTAACAAAATACATTTCATATACTTTCAAATGCAAGTAAATGGGTACACACCTTACACCTGTGATACTAGGCTGCCCGAAGGATTCAAAACTAGTTTACACCACCAGTATTTGAAATAGCAAATGAAGATTTCAATATAGGTAAAAAAGTATGCAAGTTAAAATGTTAGGAGTCATCGTTACTTTCTTACCTCATCATAGCGCAGCATGGAGCTATAACAGCAATCTTTTACTAGATGCCAGGTTTAGCTAACAGTATAATAATTAAACAGTGGGCTTGCTTTTTAATTATAAATACTGAATTATCGATTTATCTGTCAGTAGTGTGTAATCTCAGCGAGCTTTAATGGAAACTTTGTAAATGCTTTAGATCATTCAGTCCTTAGCATCTACAGCTCAGCATGTTTGTCACTATTTAGGCATCTGCCTGCAATTACAGACTCGACAGCTACATGTGTGTCAGTTATCTGCAGGTTCCACTAAAACAGTATGAGCTACAGATCTTCAAATAGCCTGAAGAACTTTTGTTAGGTCTCCAAATCTAATGTGGTAGTTTCAACATAACAGCCAGCCTCTATGTTTAAAAATTTCACCTACAGAAGAATAATATTGTCCAGAAATATACACAAAATTTATTTGTGTATTATAGTATATGTATATAGTGTGTATAGTATAAAAGAATTATTATGAGAGTTGTGTAACTTTTTTTTTTTTCACTGCACTTTACCCTCACTATGATTAACTCTCTTCAGATCCAGATAAATGTTTGGTGTATCAGTACATTCCCTATAATAAAGATTTGGGAAATTCTTCCATCTAAAAAATAAACACACTTAAAAATATTCACTTTCAACTGACTATTATATACCCATATGGAAACTACAACATTATTGCTTAAGATTGTCAGCGTTATCAAGAATATCAGTAAGAAGGAGCACTGTACAGAAGGCATGGAAATGAGAGATTTTTGGTCAAGTTCAAGAAAGATACTTTTGAGTTCGGCCACGATCTTGTAAAACTCTGTGCCGCTATGGATCTTTTACAAAGCACAGAAGAGTTGTAGCCTGTAGGTGCAGAGAAGGTAAACCTGCAAGTTTTAGAGGGACAGTTCACCCAACATGCCTGAGGCCACTTCTAGGAATAGGCAGGAAAGCAGAGATTTGATGTATTCAGCATCTTACATGTCTTGACTTGAAGTATCTCCACATACAAGAGAGAACCTTGCCAGTGCATGGATGTTTCTGGTACAAAATTGTTAATAAAGGATAATTCACTGAAATAATAAGAAGTGTTTAGAATAGAATGTTAGAAGTATTTTTTTTTACTTCTTAAGAAATATATTGCAAAAAGTTTTGCAATAAGAAGTCTTGAGCATTAATGAATTAGAAAAATCAAGTATCCCTGTGATTGTGTCATTCAAATCAAGAGGACTGCATCTTGTCCTTCCTGTGAATTATATATTGTCCATCTTTGGTCTCTTCTGTAGAGCCTTTTGTTTTGGAAGCCAAATTTATTCTTGCCCGCAAAACAGAAAAGAATATTTGCAGGAAGTGCTTAACTTTTCTCTATTTATTAATGGCATATAGTTATTGCAGCAGAGCCTTAAAGAATTCTCAGTTCCCAGAGGATGCAAAGAAGAAGAAATGTGCTCCACGAATAAGATAAGAGATGAGATAAGGCTATGACAAAGTCAATGAAATTATACTTCTTCTTTCCTTTCGCTTTTAAAAGAATTGCTATGGATGAAGATGCTCTGCTGAGAATAGAAAGTTTTTCCTAAAAATTGTTTCTGACAGGGTGCCACTATTTTCAAAATCTGTAAGACTTAGTCTAAATTCATGCTTATAAGCAACAAATTAATTACACTGAATTTTTTTATGCCTCAAGGGACTATTACAACGTCTACTTTGTTTTCCTATAAAATAATAAGCCAGTGAGGCAATGCATTTCTAAAATAGAGGAGGAAGTAAAAGAAATTAGAACTTCACAGGCTAAGCTTTGAGAATTCATGTCATGGATTTTACTCCTCCCTTCAACGAAGTACAATGCAGTAAAAAAAGTAAAACCAGTAAAATACTGTTACAGTGACATGGTTCAGAAAAAACCCCGCCTAATTCATATTGGTATCTGCTCCAAAACAAGTCAGTGGGCCTCTTTCCAATCATTACTCTGCTCCCAAAACTTTGGAACAGACCTTTGGCAAGATTTTTTTTAAGCAATCTGGCATTATTTTCTTGACTTATTATTTTATACATTAGATCTCACTGTATCTGCTCGGCTTAGTGGTGCTGAGATGTGCAAGGTGAAGGTAAGTCTTCTTCAACTGTCTTGCTAAAATACGGCAAAAATATATTTTTAATGCTACCTAATTGCAACTGCCAAAATTTTTTTGGTAGTTGCCTATGTTTGTTGGTTTGGTTTTTTATAAAGTGAGTTCTATGATTAGTAGATAGCTTATAAAAAGTACACATAAATGGATATGCCCTCTCCTCTAGTCAGTCACCTATTGCTTATAGCTCTAAGTAAAAACAATGATCCAGTGTAGCATAAGAGTTTTATTTAAAATGTGTGCATCAGCTATGTATCTTCAGTGTAATCCATTCTCCTTGCATCATGGACTACTTTGGTTGTCATGTAAATAGAAGCATTATATGCAACTTGATAAATTAAATACTTAAAAAACTAAACAAAGTCTCCACTTGTCCTGCCCTAGGGTCACCTAAAGCACACGAGTGAGGAAGATCTAGGCTCCCTTGGAGGAGGAATTCCAGTGCTAGATTCAGGGCCAGATTTCCTTGTGGGGTTTTACACACACAGAGCATATCCAAAGCTAGTTTCTGCCCTTCCTTGTATGCTCAACAAAACTTTTTCTACGTCTCACAAGCTGCAAAGCCAGGTTTTGTTCAGAGTCTGTGTGCACAGGTACACATGCACCACACAGGCAAAATCCCAGTGATCCCCAGTGACCAGAGCCAGCCTGTCCTCAGAGTGCCCAGCACCCACCCCTGTCTGCTGAAGTGCCAAATGGAATTCCTAAATTTCACTCAGGATCTCACCAAAGAGATCTTAGGCTAGAGGCCTTAACAAACAGCTGTCATGGCTTTATTTTCAGAAATCAAGGAGCACCCAGTGCAGTTATGGAAGCTGGAAAGAAAGTCTTCTCATTGATCCAGGTCACAGATGACAGGAGAACATAAACATATCATCATGAGAGTGTTTCCATCGCTTGATATTTTTACCTCTTTTATTTTAGTACTGTGTTTTCAGCCTCCTTTTTCAAAGCTATTTTTCATCAAAATATAGAAAGCAATACTAATAGGCGACCATTTTTTTCTCCTGGTCTTCCTAGAACACCAGTGAGCTGTGCACCCCAGAGCGAGGTCTAATACGCAGCATGCCATACAGAAACCACTGCTTCTCCAAAGTTTCCCAGAAGTGCAGTCACTATGGTAATGTCTGAGCAGGACAGGGGATGGTACCCCTCTGAGCCAGATAGCTCAGCTGGCACAGAGCATGATGGAGAAAATGGCTCTTGTCCTTTGATCCAGCCCTTTATGACCTCAAACCTGTCAGTTTGTCCACCACCCTCTACCAGATGCTGCCTGTCCCCTAGCGTGGCTCACAAGATGAAGACAGGCTCCTTACAAATCATCTGTTCCCTCTGTTTGCTGAATTTATGTTAAGAGTCAGGCAGCACAGACCCCAAAATCGCCCTTTGGGTCCTTGAAGACTACAAGGCTCACAGACCCAATCTCATGGACCAGCCACTGGCAAGGCTCATCTAGCTTTCTTCAAAAGCCTGCAAGAGCAGACCCCTCTACTAGAAAACTGCAGGCTATCTGTGCAAACTTTGCTGGGTAGTCAGGTCACCACAAGTACTATACCAAAGCCTGGAGGCAGAAATGTGCAAGAGGCAGAGGCTAACAGGCTAAGCACCAGGCAAAGCTCCTCAATTTGAATCTGGTAGGTGATTATGATTACACTGGTGGCCTTGGTTTGATAGTCCAACCTTTCTCCAGTTCTCATCAGTAAGGGAAACATCGGCCATAATTTCCCATCCTGTAGAGTCATTGTGCATAGAAATCATGAATCTACCCAGCTAAACGCTCTGCAGACTGGGAGTTTACTGACCTGTAAAGCCAAGGCATATTGCAATTGTATCTTGCAAAACATTCCAAAGCACCGATGGTGAAGTCTGAAAAGCAACAGATGAGAATAACCAATGCTATTATTCCTATACCGAGAGGAAAGGAATTAAAACGATATTCATAAGGCTGTAACGAAAGCCTGATGAGCTTGGGATGACTAGTGGCTGTCTTACCCTTGATCTGTCCTTTCTTTCCTCTGTAAACCTTTTCCAGATTTAAAAAATTAATAATTGTACTTTGTCCCAAGATGTCTGGCAACTTTGTAGGACCTGCACATCTGGAAAGCCTAGATTTTTAGATGTGTAGCAGTGATCACTATAAATAAGCTAGTCAAATGAGAGCACACAAAAATGAAGGCAACTTTTCTGAAAGGTTTAAAACATAATGGAAGAGGGGTTTTTTTGATCTGGACCATGCTCACACAGGAATCTAAAAGCACTTCTTTCACGTTTCACTATTACAAATGGTTATCCTACACAAAAGGAAAAACCAACCATAAATGTGATCATCTGTATTAAAGTATCAGAAGCTCAATTTCACATTCTCCCCAAATGAAATTTCTGTATTCTTCCATAACATGCCTTGAAGTAAGACACGTTCAACGTGTTTTTTATCAGTCAACCATATTCTCCTACACTTGTCAAAAAGCTGATTGCCTTCCCCTCAAATCAATAAATATTATAAAGTCAATAGTGCAGGTTTGGCACTAAGACTGTGTCTTCAGCCAGATTCTTGCCCTTCACACACGTTTAGAAACAGCACACTGACCACTAATCCCCAAACAGCTTTGAAATGCCTGCAGCAAATCACAACGTTGCTTTGCCTTACAACTAAAGCTTGTCTTTAAGGTGGCCAAAATCACAAAAGTCATTGAACAGCTGTAATTCTGCTTTTACTTCAGGAGTAGATTTACCCATTGCAACAAATTACTGAGCTTTAGAATCCCGTATTCCAAACTGTGGGTCTTCTTTGAAGAGCAACCTTTATCCAATTTACCTTTATCCAGTTTATTATTCCATTATACTTCCTCTTATGCTCATATATCTTCCCACCGGTAATTAGCCACAGCTTTCAAGTTTGCTTGTACCAGGGGATATAGAAAACTTCCAGTTTCAAAGCAATGCAACACCTTCCGCTAATGTTAGTGGTAAAATTTCTGTTAAATTAACAAAAAAAAAAATTAGTGAAGATTAAAAAAACTCAAACACTATGTCCTTGCATTGTAGAAATCCAGTTTAAGACCAATTAACCTCCATAGTGTGTAGATTTGTGTGTGTTGTTTCTCTGGAAATCATTGCATTACAAAAATTAACAAAAACAGTTTCTTCAGTAAACAATATTAGAAGAGAGATGTGAATTGTTCAACCTTTTTTTCAGCCAAATGATACTTCGGTGCTTTAAATCAGGTACTTCAGAGGTATCACAGACTACAGCCACAAGGAAATACAAGCTTAGTAGCAGGACTTTTGTCCAAGGTCATACACAAAGTCTGAATCAGAACAAAAGCTGAATGCAATCTCCCAGGCCAAAGGCTTATCCCTCATGATTTAAATTGAAGGTACTGCAGACAATTCAGTAATGGTTTTTGGATCAGTATCTGGTGAGACATGAAGTTACACTCATCATGGTTCTGCTCCTGCAACATCTAGGGGGAACTAAATTGTGTTTCTGAAATAGCTTAATCCCAAGGAACTCCTGGAGAAGAGGCAATTTTCTACATCTCTATTTGTATTCATAATATTTATCAGTCTTATCTATATGCTCAGAGCATGTTTTCTCCAGAAGCTGGCAAACTCACGCACCTGTGAAGAGATCACATGAGAACAATAGTGTCTTCTGTACACATTATAATTGATTTTTATGGCACTATATAATAATAAAAGCAATATCAGCAGTTAGCCAACCTTGCAAATTACAAGCACAAAAGCACTAATAGCATGATACATCTCCCATTAAATTTTCTAGAAATCTTGCTAGTGTCATTCTAAAAGAACACAGAAAAAAACACTACAGACAGATCTTTTACCATGGGAAGTAGATTAATGATAGTGACTCCTATCAGCACTTTATTGTTCTTTTTTTTATAAAAACATTCAATTACTAATAAACAGATATGCTAAAGTGGGCCTAAATTGCACGCTATGGCCTGGTTATGTTAACATGTTTTTGGGAAAGAGATAGTCACTTAGTGTGCAGGGAAATACAGATTAAAGCAAACTGCAGGAACTCGGGAAACCTTTATGCCTGAAGAGAAACCTGTGACATTTTCTTGGAGCGTTGAGGCATAGGCAGCCACCAGGCAAGAGCTTCCATGATCTAGGCTTAGCTGGACTCGTAAGTGTCTAAGCCCCATTTTAAGCCCCCAGATCAGTTTCTGGATTTAGCTTTTCAAGACTGAAGCAGCGTCCAAGCACTTCGGCTGAAGCTGGATCAGACCATACACGCACAGGTCAAACCTGACCAGGACTCCTAAGTCACAGTGACCTGATGTCAGAGGCAGGATGGAAAATGCCAGATGAAGAACAAGCTATACATTGTCTCTAATTTGACAGGCACTACAAAGTGGGCTGTATTGCAGCTCAAATCCTGCAGGAAGAGCTACAGTTCAACAAATGATCATTCCAAGTACACCATAAAATTGGCAGATTTGGGGTGGATTGTTTTAGCAGAGTTTCTTAAGGAAAAAAAAAAAACAAAACAAAACAAAGTTCTCTTCTCTCTGCTTTTAGGAGTTTGACTTACATCATCCTCTTAGCAGATGTCTCAAAGGGATTATCATGTATAACTACTTATTGTTTGTATTATTACTATTATTCTAGGGTGAGATTCTCCATAGGTGATAAGCACCCTCAGAGTAACTAAGGAGTTTACAATCTAACAGTGAAGATCAGAGCAATTTTGAGGGAAAAAAAACAGGTAATACAAAGAAGAGATATTTGTCAATACATGATAAGCAGTTTTCCTTGTGTTTCAGCAGCCCAATCAGTATCAATCTGTATGACACACCAGTGTGACTTTTTGTGTTAACATCACAAAGGAAGTTTTGAAGGACATATTGTTTTAATTTTGCCAGTTTCTATTAGAAGGAACTCATAAGAATGACAAGTAGCATGGAACTTGCCTGCATATTTCTGAGTGTTGTGAGGATGCAGTGTAACCAGCATCTTGGTCTTACTGGAATATAGAATTAGCAAAAGCTATGAAGAGTTGTACAAGTTAAAGTATCCTGTGGTCAAATGAAAGCCTTAAGAAAATTAATGTCTACATGTCTACTGAATATCCAGGAGCAGGGCAGGAATATACCTAAAAGCTTTAGTTGGGAAATTTTCCATCTAAGAGTTATTACAAAGAAGGAGTAGGTAACACAACTCTTTAGTTATTAAACTGCTTGGATTGTAGAAGATATTTAGGTTAAAAGACTATGCAGTAGATAGGAGGAGGATGTTTCCAACAGTGGTCAAACCCAAAATACTCAAGTGGAGAGACAGGGCAGATCAAGATGTCTAGTGCAGCTACACTGCACTTGGTAATCTGAAGAGAGATGTCCGAAAGGGACCAAATTTGTTAGCATGAAAAAAAGAAAGTAGGTCATCTATACAGAAGCAGATCTGTGAGATATCCAATTGTATTTGCAAATGAGTGTCCATATTCCTGAACAAAGAGAAGGACCAAAGATGACTCCAAGCAGAAAACTGAAGGGTGGTGAGGAAGATACTTAGAAGGACATGCCGAACAAATAACTAGAGAAACATTGACATCAAGAAAAAACCAAAGATTTTCTCACTGGAGATAATTAACAGAGTCAAGAGGTAACACATCTTTCAATAGGTACATTATCTGAGGAGTGAAGCACACCTAATGTCAGCTGTGAAGTTTCTCTTCTTATTTTTTGTTATATTAAAAAGATAGATGCTGATTTTCTGGAAAGGACAGGCAGCCAGAAACAATTTCCTCAACAAATACTGCAACCACAGGTTTAATTTTGCTTATAAACTAGTGAAACACAAACCTTCAGAGGTTTTGATTCAAAAAGTATTTACAGAAATACACTTTCCTATGACTTTTGTCCTTTGTTCAGTTATAAAAAAGAGAATTTGATCTCCACGATACTATTTAAAATATTCAGTGATATAAAGCTTAAGCCTGGATGTCCTCAGATCTCTGTAGCTGGGCAAACAGAATTTACTCACTTGAAACCAGACTGGCTTTCATAAGCAATGGTTCAAGAGTATGAGACCCAAACTCATTTCTACACAGTGCTCCAATTTTTAACCTTCCTTTTGATCGAAGACTGAAACCTTCATTTTCACAAATAATGAAGTTCTGTGAGTTTAATTACCACCCTCCAGAAACAATACAGGTACTATCTGTATGTTTAGCAACTCATTGCCATGCAGTGAATCTGCACAAGACAACACTGCTGTCTGAAATGAAAATGCAGTAAGGACCAATTTTCTTTTTCATCTTTATTTCCTTCTCAGGAAGTTTCTGGGTCCTTAAATGGTGCAGCCCAGCTGTGCCAAATACAGCTTGCCAAAGACTAACTTTCAAATACCTTGAGAGTAATGGTTTGTGCATTGCTCATCCTGGCAGGGCCGGAGACGTGCTGTTCCACTGCTTTCCTGGATTCTTTCACAGTCACCAGAATAAGAGAGTAGGAAGTGACAATTACTCCACAAGGGAGAATAAAACAGAAAACAAAGAGGACTATGGTGTAAGACATGGCCATGGCATTTACGTTGGTGGAATGCCAGTCAATGCAGCAGGCTGTGCCATAGGGCTCCTGTCCGTATTCTCCCCAGTAAGCTAGAGGAGAACAGGCAAAAACTGCTGCATAAGTCCAAGCACAGGCTATCAAGATTTGTCCATGTTCTCTCTTGAACCTGTTCCCTGGAAGACACAGAACAATCAGTGAAGATCAGCATTGTTGACACATCTGGATCGAGTTTCCCATATAGAGACAGATAAGCAGGGTAAGTAAGAAGGATAACTTTAGTAGGTGTTCTAGATATTATAGCATGTTGAAGGTTTGTAAGAGTACGGCATGGTTCGCAACAATTTGCAAAAAGATTAGGTAGCTGAATTCTTGGGTACTATTAGGATAGTTAGGATAGTTAGTACAACATAAATCTATGAATAAATCTCTACCAAAATGAAGCAATAAACTCTGAAAAAAAAAACCCAGTTTATTCAGACTAGCCTTGCTTTCAGATCAGAACTTTTATTCCATGTTTCCAAATAATCACCCTGACTTACAAGAACTTAAATGTAATGAATTACACGTATCTAGCCATATAGGCAATTACCAATGATCACAGAAATAAGTAATTGTTTGACTGGATCTAAAAGTTCCCTTCTATAAAAATACTCTGTAGGATATGCAACCCAAAAATTATGGTCTATGTTCAGAAGAAAAACTGAGTAACCTAGGACGAAACATTAGCTTACCATAAGCTGGAAAACAAATTTTGAGGCAGAACACAATGCTCAGTAATGTCAGTGTTGAAAGACTGCAGATCCCAAACAGCACCCCACAAAACGCATAGAACAAACAAGTTTGTTTCCCATACAGCCACCTGGAAAAGAACCAAGAAAACTAATTCTCAGATGTTATCCTTCTTTCTTACATGTAATGCTAAATGGCAGAAATACAGTTATAATTGTAGCCTTAAAAATTCAATAAAACTGCAAAATTAAATTATTTGTTGGTCAGTGATCAATTACAGAAGATAAACCCAGTAGTGTTCTGCTTTATTTTTATGATTCACATTTAAGCCATTTTTATAAAACAAAGCAGTATATCTTAATGATAATCATTCTGAAAAGAAAAATCACAATGCTTGTCAGTAGTAGACCTGGGTCATGATAATTCATAAATTCATAAATACTGCTTATTATTACTTCTGCTACCTTTATGCATCTTTTTAAAACTAGTTTCCATTAAAGTCAACACATACACTTGTGAAGGTTCTCTAGTGGAACAAAACTTTGATCTGAATCACTATACCTCCTCCCTTCCTATTCATATACTTGTATGATTTACAGCAGCAGTTGTTAAAATCCCCCTGCTACATTTTGAAGACGTCACCTCCATTAGTCAATATATATAGCAATATTTCAACACAGAAAGTAATGTGGTAAAAACTGAGTAATTACTGGATTTTTTTTCTCTTATTTCTTAATTTTGAGCCAAAATAAGAGAAAACTAGATGCCAGAAGGACAAAGAGATTTTTTTTTTCACATCAAATACAATTTTTTCCGTTTGATTAGTTGAAAAGAAAAAATTACCTAGAGGTTAGGTTGGCTGAGGTTCTCTCTGTGTCTTTTGTTAAATGTATTTTACCTGACTACATTATTAAACACTCATTCCAATAGGGCTTGGATCTCTGCACCATGCACTGCTACATGACTCTGATCCGCTGTGCTACCAGTCTCTCTTTAAGCAACTATTTAGCTGAACATGGAGAAACTCCTTAACTGTTCCACATACAACTCTACCTTTCAAGTATCTACTGGCATATAAAATCCTATCTATATCTAGGATATATATATACTGATATATAAATCTTATAAATCTTATATATATAAATATATATATAATATATAAATATTAAAAATATATATCTACTGATATATAAAAGAAGGGTATTTTAACTAGTAGGTACGTTTGCTTCTAATGTATTAAGGAATGCGTGGAGAAATTAAATAATATAAGGAGCATAAACATATTTAGTATTGAATTCCAACTGAAATAAATCTTAGGCATTGGCAATACACAAATTAGAACAGCTTATTCTCCCACTTCCCTCCTTCTCCCAATATCAGGGCTTTGCCGCAGCAATTCGTGTCTGTGCTGAGCCACTGCCAGTGTATCAGTGCTGGGCTAAAACGTGCTAAATGTCCTAAAAGGAGTGCCAATCTACCACCACATGCGGGACTGGAAGCTGTGGAGCTTCAGTTGCTGCTATAGAAACAGCTGGTACAACAGCAGCAGTTAGACCAGACACCTATTAAGAGAGGGACAGTGGGAATTCTTGGTGGGTGCTACCTGATAAGACACCTAATTCCCAAAGGAGATTACAATTAATATAATTTCTGTGACAATTAAATTAATTTCCATTCTTGACCACAAGGCCATTTCTCCCTTTTTTCTGTTTAGATGACTTCACATCGATATTTAGTTTATAGTCTTGGTCACCATACAAATTGCCATGGCAGTTCTTCCAGATTTGTCTGTCATTCATCATGCCACACATTAACCACTTTAATGATTCTGATTCCGCTGCTATTTTCTTACCATTCTCATACAGGAAAAGCCAGGTTTAATAACTAATTTCATTTTTTTAATCTCTTTCAGTTTTTTTATGGGCTATCTTGATGATGTCTCCATCTAGTTAGCATTGCTTTACTTTCTCACAGTCTTTATCATTTTACAGACCTTCATAGTTTTCTCAGTAAAGTGTTTTGGGAAGCCAGATCAGCACTGCATAGTCACATAGAATAATAGAATCATTTAGGTTGGAAAAGACCTTTAAGTTCACCAAGTCCAAGCATTAACCCAGCACTGCCAAGTCCATCACTGAACCACGTCCCTAAGCACCACACCTACTGTCTTTTAAATACCTCCAGGAATGGTGACTCAACCACTTCCCTGGGCAGCCTGTTCCAGTGCTTGACAACCCTTTTGGTGAAGAAATTCTTCCTAATATCCAATCTAAACTTCCACTGGCACAGCATGAGGCCATTTTCTCTTGTCCCATCACTTGTGGGACATTCTGCAATCCACAGGGATAGACGAAAATACTGACAATACCATCCTATCCCAAACCCTGCAGAACAACTCCTGATAATCGGTTCTGATCTCCCTTCACCTTTTCTATCTAGTTCCCTTCTCTCAAATATTTTCATACTGCCTGCATTGCACAAATACTACCTGAGATTTAGTAATGAGCCTCCCAAGACTCCCAGAATTTAAAAGATAAAAAAAAAAAAATCTTGCACAATGATATGAGGTTAAATACATGTGGATAAAGAGAAGTGGGGAAGGAAGGAAGAAGTTCCAAATTAGAGCGCTGACCTAAAAATCAATCCAGAACACTACATTTCTATGCATCATCACTACCCCTATGTTTGGAGATGGTAAGTAAATTCAGGGTTTTCTTTTTACGGTACCAAATTTCACTGTCCAATTGAAAAAAATGAAGCATTTCACCATCACTTGAATAATACTACCCACAAAGGATGAATACCGTAGGAAGCAGATATTTGGAACAAAATCCCAGCCCTACAGAAATCAAAAAGACAGCAACCTCAAACAGACACAAATAGTAATTAACACCAGCAGTCCATAAAGCTGCTGTTACAGAACATACTTCTCTCAATCCCTCTAATTAATTCCCACTTTTACGACACGCAAAGTGGCAGAGAATTTTGGTCTTCATCACTGACACAGACCCCCAGAGCCTGCACGTTAAATATCATGTGCATAGTGAACAAACCTGTGTGAAAGGCTGGAGGTTACAGCTAGAGGGTACAATGTCAGAGTCATACCAAGGTCACTGATGGCAAGGTTAATAATGAAGTATTCTGCTGGTTTCAACAAATTCTTTTTCTTGTAGGAGACATGTAGGAGAATACTGTTCCCACACAAGGAGCATATTCCTGCAGGGAGACACAGAATATGAAGATAAATTTACTTTCAGCCGTTCCTTTTCTTTTCCTGCACAAGAATAATGCGCTGTCATCCTAGCTAGCATTTATCAGATAAACTTGTCTCTTTTTTATATTTGTGCTTTTCTCTTCCTTATATTTCAAAGATTTTTAAAAATATTTTATCATTTTTCCTGTTCCTTCCTGTTTTGTTCATCAAACTATCTACAAAGATCTAATGAATAATTTTATTCATTAACTGGCCTGCCAAAAATAATTTTTCCTGTAGGAAGCTGGCATTAATTAAGCAAGAGACAATACCCATCTGGCACTGCACCCATTTTCCCAGTTCCAGGTATAGAGCTCTCCATTCACTAAGACTTCTTCCTTTCTCTTTGAGGCTTTTTTTCAGTGGTGCTTGTTATAGTTCCTAGTAAAAATAGGCAACACAGCAAGAATATTGAAGCATGCATGAGAACGAAAAATGTAGGTAAGTAATGTCTGCACTGTGTGTAAACAGAACTGTTTTCTCTGTGAATGCCGGTTTTACTATGAGCCCTGACAAAAAACTTAAGAAGGCTGCAAGTAATCTAGTAGAAGACAAGTGATTAGCTCTCTACCTTTAAACTAACAGGATCAAAACCTGTGAAGGATACACAAAGTTATATGAGTTAGGTGACCATCAGTTTGGAAGGTCAGATAACAGTGAAAACCCAGAATTTTAAGCAGCTTTTTAAAAAGCCTTTACTTTCAAACGTAAAAACTTCGGAGGGCCATGGACACAAGAATGCCTGATAAATAAGAGGGTCCCTTAATTAATGCCACGTGAAATCGAGCTGTTGGATAGACCAAGTGCTTTGTGGACCTCACTGCCTGTTCCTATATACCTCTAAAAAAAGCAACACTATATCTATAGAATATAGATAAATATTGATATAGAAACTAAGGTTAACAACTTGCATAGAGATTGCAAATGAACATTGGCTTTAGATTATACCCATAAGAGAATATGCCTCATTTAATCATAATAATTTATGTAATTTTCCCAAATATTCTACAGATTATGATATTTTCTTATAAGGAAATGGCAGTTTAGCAATTAATGTTAGACACTGGTAATTTCTTTTGCTATCACTGATCTCCTTAAACCTATTTAAAATATTTGTAATTTATAACCTCCTGGAGAGAAAAAAGACATTCTCCTTGAATTCTGCTCCTGCAAATGTGCAACAATTTTGTTCCAAACATTTTTCTTCCAAGACTTCAAAAATGCAACAATGAAAACACAGTAAAAGGCAACAATTTTGTTTAAAATTATTATTTCCATTTCCTTTCCCCATTTTAGTATTTTCCAATGTTTCAATTACATTTCAATCTGATTATCACTTGGTATCATTAAAAGGAACATTACCTAAGCAGAATCCAGTTGACTGAGGTCAGGGAGCACAGACCATCAGACTATCAGAATATGCTCTCTCACTGTTCCTAGTGAGATTAATTTTAACCAGAATATTAAAGTAGTAGCCACATCAGAGATATCAGTTATATTAAATACCTTCAGCAGCTGTACTACAGAAGAGTCAGTCACCACATTTTTCCTTAGCAAAACATCAATTTTATTTTTTGTTTTTATTTCCCATGGTGTCTGTTCTTGGTTGGATTACCAGCTCAATTTACAGTTTTTAGCATGCACCAGCTGACATGACAGTCGCTTTAGGATCTGATTGACCATATGGTCAAAGCCATCCCTGTCCACATACATCTCCATTGTGAAATTCCTGGAGGAAGAGATGGGAAGAGGTTTTATCTAAAACTTTTGTTTCCCTTTTTAAGCATATAATTTTTCATTCAAATATTTTGTGCAACTTTTACAAAATACCAATTACTGGAAACCTCTTTGCCATGTTTCCTATTCTGCCCTATATTAGCAAACACTGGAATAAACTGCTTTGTCAGTTCATAGAAAGTTTTTCAGAGAAGGCTTGACAAATTTTGGTCAGGAATGGTGTAAGAGGCCCGGAAACGGTCTAAATGCTCATCAGGATCACTCCAAGCTCCATTTCCTATGGCCTTGTGAACATACTGCATCTGTTTTCCAAGCAGGGATGTCCAACAGCTTTGGTAAAATTGGTATGGTAGATATTGAGGATACATCCTGAAAAAAGACTCAGTGATCTGAGCACAGCGGATTATCATGGGATCCAGAAAGAGAAAGTTAAAACAAAAGTTATGAGGCAACACTATGTTGTATGACTAGCTGAACAAAGATGGGAGAGGAAAACATGGGACAGACATGGATAAAATTGTCACTATTTTATCAGCAGTGTTGTCAGTAAATAGGTCTGCATCTCATTTGGTATTGATAACAAACAGAAAACGACAAAACCAGAAATGAAGCTACACAAGAAAATTTCTAGTCCATCTGGCAGTAGAAAAATTGCATGAGGCCTCTGGTGAGAAATTATCTTATATTTAGCTGATGAGCTCTGCAAATTCAGGAGTATAAATACTGCAGGGACATGTCTCTAAACTGACATGTATTGTCCAGCCAGGCTATATGTGTCCTCTCAAACTCAGCTGTCCATATACAGCTACGCTCTAAAATAAATAGGGCGTACATTCATTTAAATTTGGAGAAAACATGTTGGAGCACATGTTAATCTTTGAAGCCGTTAGAATGCAAACGTTCATTGACAGGACTAAAGACATGAGTTCACTCTTTGTTGTGCTATATTTAATTTGCATTAATCCCACACTTAAAAGCTAGTATTGGTTGCCATAGGGAAGGAAAATTTCTGTTAGGCCATTCCTCTGACTGCTACGTTTTGCTTTTTCAACATCTTCTGAAGCACCAGAAATGGTTTTGTCCAACCTAAATGAGTCTATAAATCTATTCCCACGCCTACCAACTGCACGTAACAAGGGTGGCCACTGTTTCCCCAGGTGTCTGGGCTGCCTTCCTCGTCTCTGGCTCATGGTTACACTGGCCAGTACCTTTAGGATCTGGAGTTTTCTCTTCATCCAGACCAGAGCTATGGAGAATAAATCTGCCTCCCCTCTAACAGCATAGCCCCCTCCCCAGAAATCTCACTTTCTTAGGCAGTGACTGGACACTGGCCATAAACCTGGTCTTTCCAGCACCTATCCCTGACATGTTATAATTACAGCTTTTGGTATTTTACTTCAGGCATTATGAGGAGTCAGGGTACGTTGTTCTATGGTTTGCAATGATGTGTGGAAGAGACACTCTCTTGTTTAGACTTAACAATGATCACACGGATGCTTAAAGCTGCCAGGACCTCAAAAACTTGTGTTCCTGCCCAGCTTTATATTTCTAGTACTGAATAGTTTTTGTGCCTAACATAAATCACACATTAAAAACCTTTTAATGATTTCACCCTGTGCTTTTTTGCCCCTTCTAATGAATATAGAGAAGCTCATCTGTGTCCAAAAAACTTTTCTTTTATAGTCAAGTCTCCTTACCACATCAAATACGGCTAAAGCTCTATACCATGAAATCATACTTACCAAATACCATATAACATGTTCCAACAACAATATCAGCTGACTCTGTTATCTTGGACTGGAATGTTGAGTTACTGAAAGATGGGCCCATCTGAAAAACAAAACAGAACACAGCATTAGAAATTCAGTATCCAAGCAGGTGTCTGTGAGCTCTCTGCAAGGCTGCAAGCTGTTGTGGGGAAAGGACAAGGAGAATTTAGTTTTATTTTCTGAATAAGCAATTAATTTATTTGAATGGAGGATGCAAAAAGGGCAAAGCCAGGCTCTTTTCAGTTGTGTGCAGTGACAGAACAAGAGGCAATGGGCACAAACAGAAACACAGGAGGCTCCCTCTGAATATCAGGAAACTTTTTTACTTTGAGGGTGACCAAGCACTGGCACAAGTTGCCCAGGGAGGTTGTGGAGTCTCCATCCTTAGCGATAGTGAAAAACACAGTCCTGGGCAACTGTCTTTAGGCTGCCTTGCTTGAGGAGGGGGTTTTGACCAGAAGACCTCCAGAGATCCCTTCCAACTTCAACCATTCTGTGATTCTATATAACACTGTGTACTGAACGATCTGGGCTCCTCATTTAATCTAAGAAAAAGCTTCTCAAGGGGAGAAAGCAAATCTTACAGCTTGATAGGTTAAAACAGCATCAGGTCACTAGAACCGTGAAGTTCACCTTCAGTTACTCCTGTCTGACACTGGGGTGTCAGCCTAGCTGGACTCCCTCAGTTAATACATGAAAGCTGGACAGCCCCCACACCCTCCCTTAGTGCTCTTTAGCCTGCACAGCCTAGTCACTCATTTCCACCTCACTTACCTGCATTCAGACTAAAATCCTGATGTCTGACAGGAATGACGACCAACCTTTCCGCCTGAGCAGGACACATAATTTCTACTGGCAAGGTAAGCTGCCCACCACGATATTACTGAATTCATATGAGATCTGATGCCTCCCAAGGGGTCAAATTTAAATGGATGTACTCAATATATTCCCCCTCTTTCCAGAAACACAGGTCTGATACATATGGGATGTGCAGTGTGCACTGTCATAGACGTAGCCCTTTCCAGAGGATGAGGTAATTCTCAACAAAGCAAATCATTATTTGTAGCACATCATTATTCATGCTATGAATCTATTGCATATACTAAAAGCTCTCAGATTCAAATCCTATAATTCAGTTACCTTCTAGTCAGAAAGCTGCAATTGTTCAAAGCGAAGCATAAACAGCATTCAGTATTCAATTGTAGGACAAGGTTAGTAAAAAGGAATCAAAATTTAATTACTGGGGTAAGATGAATAAGTAGAAAAGCAAAGCTAAAAAGAGGGGAAATCATAACAGCTCCTGTTTATGTTCTGAGCTTGGTTTCAGCTTTGACAACAACTGAACTACTCCCACTGAATACCTGAGACCACTCCTGGACATCAGAAAACAGAAACGTTAAGTGCAGAATATTTATGAAGAACGTAATTCAAACTGTCTACCTTGCTGGAAAAAATTGCATAGTTTAATTCCAATATTTCTGTAATTTTATTTCTATCTGATGAATGGAGGACTTATTTAACCAGTCAGTAAAGAGAAATTTAGACATTCATAATACTCCACCAAACTTCATAACGTACAGTGCACTCGTGAGCGGGGATAGCTTTGTGAAAGCTGATCAGATCACAGGCTACAGCGGTGCAGATACAGAACAAAACAATGACAGTTCAGTGAGAAGTTACAGCAGTACCTGGCTAATTTTATCCCTCCAGAGGTCATAAAGAAGACTATTTGCTATACTGCCATGTGTTCTGATCTGAACCATCTTTCCAAAGTTTTAAAAATAAATTATTGGTGTATCCAGCAGGAAAGTTACTGCTTGCTGGAAAGAGAACTGACTAGTAACAGAGAGCTGAAGGAGTGAAACACTATTGGTTCAGGTCCACAGGACAAAAAGCCTCATTAAATGCTGATTAGGTCACAGGTATCCAGGGAACAACTGGGTCCAACAGAATTTGTTTCATCCCTACCTAGTGAAATGGTTGTTATAATCCACACAAACATATGCTGCTCCTGTTATCATTTATGTTTTGACTTAGCAAACCTGGCTATATTGGAAGAGAAACAAGAAGCAGAAGCTGATGAGAAGAGTGACCCCATTACGGTGGGCACAAAATCCTATCCTCAAACGCATTAACTAGATCTGTGTGAAATGTTTTTGATAAAATTTTATTAAATGGTCTAGTTGACCTCAACATGTGTTTTTGTAAAACACACATGGTTTTCCTATTGTCCTCGTTCTTAAACAAAAACAAAACAAAAAAATCCTTAGCATAATATTTTAATAAAATACATTGAATTTAATACTGCTTGATACATTGTTTCAAGATTTACTTCAATTATATTTTTTTAATATTTGAAAGCTGAAGGCTTTATTTCATTATTTTTTTTTTTAACAACTCAGAATTTTTCAGCTGTTATCTTCCATCACTACAAAAATAATTGAAAAAACACTTATTAGGAAAGTTTTTACCTGTGTCTGTGACTCACACAGGTTACCCATTATACTCCGTATGGTTTTGCCACTGAAATCAGGAACAAGAAAACTCCTTAACACCAGTGTAGCATTAAGAAACAGACATTCCTTTATTGCAGCACTGGATGCATGGGGGATCACTCCACCTAACATGCATGCCATATGTTACATGCAGGCAAGATTATATAGATCATGCATATGTTTATGCATTATATTTCTCAGAAAAGTCATGCATATTCATTCATTTCCCAAGAATAGGTGGTACTATGTTAATTAAGCATCACATACACTCCTTACAGGTATTCAAGAAAACTTCTGGGGGTCTCAAAGAATAGTCAACCCTCTAGTTACAGCTGACTGGGAACTAAAGCTCATTTACCTTTCCCTATATGGGCTTGTCTTGACCACAGTTCAACTTCTTTTGGCAAGTTTGGTTTCAGATCCAGCTTCACAAGATCTTTTGTTTTAGCTGCTTCTTGGAATCATTGATTAACCTTC
The DNA here is from genome assembly GCA_035590215.1 of Microhierax caerulescens. Taxonomy (NCBI): domain Eukaryota; kingdom Metazoa; phylum Chordata; class Aves; order Falconiformes; family Falconidae; genus Microhierax; species Microhierax caerulescens. Next base: position 51,525,466 of record JAVJGJ010000037.1, on the reverse strand, counting down.
CCTTAAACGTATAATGTTGCACAACCACTGTTTGATGGTAAGCATCCATTATACTGAAACAAACAGTACATGGCAACCATTTTATACTCTGTGCCTGGCTTGATATTTGCTATTTGATTACTTGAAACGTCCCTTCCCTCCCTGCAAGAAAGACTTGCAGTAGCAGTGGACTGCTGTTTGTTACTGTCACAGATTGTGTTGGGTCTGGCTGAGCCCCACAGCAGCCCTCCCAGTGCTCTGCTTGTACTGGTAGCTGGGCAGGTGGTGGTAACGCAGCAGCGTTCTGGCCGTGCGGAGCAGCACTGGCGCAGCACCCGGGCTGTCTGCCCAACATTGTCCCTCACCAGCCGGCTGGGGAGGGCAAGATCTTGGGAGGGGACATCGCCAGGACAGCTGACCCAAAGGGATACTCCATAGCCTATGGCGCCTGCTCAGATATAAAAGCCAAGAGAAAGGACGAGGGGGGCGTTTGTTATTACAGCGTTTGTTTTTCCAGAGGAACT
>JAVJGJ010000037.1:51507300-51524949 GCA_035590215.1 Microhierax caerulescens | reverse complement strand
CCCTATTTCCTAGGAAGCGTCTGGACGTTGCCTGCTAATGGGGAGCAGAGAATAAAGCTTTTGTTTTCCTCTGCTTCCACACAAGACCTTTGCTATTGCTTTATTAAACTGCTTTAATCTTGACCCACAAGGTTTTTCATCTCCTCCCCCACACCACTTTCTGCCGAGGAGGGGAGCGATACAGCGGCTTGGTGGGCACATGGCATCCAGCCAGGATCAACCCAGCACGTTACTCCAGAGCAGATAAAACACTTGCCAATGCGTTTTGTGTAAGTGGGCTATGACTCTCAAATTCATTTCCCCGTCAGTCTGCCAGCATTCTCAGATGATTAGCCTCTTAGCAAGTTTTGGAGACTGAGAGATGCATTTTGATTGTTCTCCTTTTCCTCCAGACATTTATAGATTAACCAGGTTAAACAAGGTGAATGGTTGCTCATTCCATAAAAATAGGTAATGTGATCAATTACTTACAGTAATAAGAGAATGTAATGAAATTACAGACACTTCCAAAATATTGCATAGTCAGAAGGATAGTAAAAATACCAAGAATTATTGCTAGGCCCTTTAAAAGTAAAACACAGAATGAACTTTCATTTGCCTGTTCAGTGTAGATATTAATGGTTGTGATAATTTAACTAATTAATTGGTCTGCATTTGAACAAATAGTTTTACTTATTTCAAGGCAGAAGCTTGCATTATCTACATTTAAGATAAAGAATTAGGCTTTGTACAGAAGTTATGGCTTAAACATCATATGCTCTCTATATCATATAATCTCATGTTAGAAGTGATAAACTGATAGGATGGGACAAAAAAGAAGGTCTGGTCTAGAAGAGTCTCATTTCTTTCTACTTTCTCCTCTTCAGGTAAGGCATCCCCCTAAAGCATGGTTATTTCTCCCCTGCCTTATTATTTCTTCTCCTACTTAACTTTTTTCTTCTTTCAGTCAATTTATAGCATAAAGTTTACCAGGGAAATTACATATTCCTATCCTGGAAGTTATCACTTTCAAAAATTGCTTTATAAATCTTGCTTGTATATGCAGCCAGAGCACAATGAGAGGGGTTGAGACATAAATGGTTTGTTTGTGTATTTTTCCTTTATGAATCAAAAGATAAAGCACTCAGCACTCTGAGGAAAAACAAGAAGAAAAAAAAAAACCCAAAAAAACAACACAACCAAAAACAAACAAACAAACAAAAAAACCCACCACCAAACAAACACCAAAAACCCAACAAAACAAACAAACATCTTGGGGCAGCACTGTGGGAGAAAAAAACCTCTTAACCTGTGGCAGGGATGTTCCTTGCTCAGCCTAAGAATGCCTTTGAATATCAACTAATATATAGACGATAATTACTCATCTGATTAAATATTGAGTATCTCAAATACCGTAAGAAGTGAAGGGACCACCAACCTCCAGACTAACCTCCTGAATTACAAAGTGTAAACTTATTATCATTTCTTCTTGCAGAAACTTGGACATTAATATTGTTAGTTAACATTGTCTAAAAGTTAATTATCCTCAATACGTATTTTTTTACGTTTCTTTTCCCATTTATAACCTAATTTGTCTAGCATCAACTACCAACCTCTAACTCACATTGTACCATTCTCCGCTGAAAAACCCTCTGGTATCAGGAATGTACTCTCCAAATACATAGTTGCAAAGCATGTCATATTCATCACTTGCATAAAATAGATTTTCTTAGCTATCTTATGATGGAACTTTTTTTTTTCTCCTAATCACCCTTGAAGTGATTGATTCACTTTGCCCTGGCTCCTTCCCAGTTGTTCAGCCTGCATTTCTCCTGCTGTGGCACAAAGCTTATAACCCCAAACTACCTTCATGAATGCAGTATCTAACCTCTCAGACTTAATATTCCCCGACTGAGATATGCATAGCTAGCATTTCTTCTCAGTCACAGCATCACAGGGGGAACTCACTGGTGAAGAAGCATAAGCTACTGTTAAGCCCTTCATTTTTTTTCCTAATATTCTGAGCTCGTTCACACTAAACATATGCTTTTGTACTGACTGACCCAACCCTTTCTTCATAACAATGCAAAGACTTCTAAATAATTTTTGAAAAAATTGAAGTATACTCAGCCAGAAGCAGACCTGTTTATGATGCTTTTTCCCTTTTTTCCTCTATTACTTTTCATGTACTTCCAGATAATTCTTTTAGAAGCCTAATGTTTTCTACACTGATTATTTTTTTTTATTCAAGCTAGCATTCTTCCTAGCAAAATCACTACACCTATGTCACATTATACTACTGAAGAACCAAGACCCTAGTACCTGTTGCTATTAACGGGACAGTTCACTGAGCAAGAAATAAATTAACCTCTGCAAAATTCTGGCCAACTTGAACATGTATTTCTGTTGGAGTGTTTTCTTTTTCTCCCCACAAACATTAGAGTACCGCAGTGTCTGAAACAAATTCTTAAGAGAAGAACCATATGAGCTGCTTCCTCAGACGATGATTTCTATAGCTACAGTAGATTACTTCAGTATATTCATTTACCTGCTTGCAGTAGATCTCAGTGGCAGACCTGGTCAATAAATAAGTTATGCAAAGAGAATTTTTAATTGCCAGCTAAATTACTAAATTTCCATTTTATATCATAAAATAGGTATTCCCAATTAAGAATAGGAAAATTCTGCATGGATTATACATTTAACCAGCACAACACGGACTGTTCTTCCACTGTACGTTGACCAAGAAGTATCAGCTGAAGAATTCTCTAAACTAATCTCAAGTAGGAATTTTTATTTGAATATCTTGCAGTTTCCCAGCAAGCAGGAGGAAAAAAAATGTCATTTTCCTTTCTAATTATTTGCACTTGGCTGTATCACAAAATGCTAAAAAAATAAATTTTAAAAAATATACTGCTTATTCTATTGTTATTTCATTGGGATGGCATCAAATTATGATTTTATTTGTTCATCTGAGCATTGTCATTAGTGACGGAATCCGTTTGCTTGATAGTGAGGCCTAAACCCATTTCTTTTAGGAAATTAATCTCTCCTGTTTGCCTTCAGGGAAAAGAGAAATTGCTGTTAAATTGTTAAATAAGTAACAATAAATCTTATTCATTGAACACATGAAAACTTAAAAACACTTTCTGTTCTAATCAGCAAGTCTGGTCTATTAATGGCTGTGTATTTAGTAACATCTAGAGAAGATCATCAGCTCTTGGAAATATATATATATAGAGAGAGAGACATGACCACTGAAGGATCTCTGCCTGAGGAGGAGCATTTCCCCATTTCATACCCACAGCACTTTACATCATAGATGAGACATATGACAAGAATGTATGAGGATGTATGAATCTACAAGAACAACAACGCAACAGGCCCTTTAACAAAAGCATTCCCTCAGAGGTGTGATGGAGCTGGAAGACGAAAGGGCATGTTTTAATTAGAAGAAAAGCATATATAAAAGCTAAAACTCAAGCTGATTAAGTAATCTGTCATTTCTAGAAGTGAGCTGAAGTAATAGGAAATCAAATAAAAGCACAAGATTGTCTGGGAGTTGGTTCATTGCTAAGGCAGAAACATCTGTTGAGTGATATCAAATTTATTCAGCAGATAAAGGGAAAAAAATTAATTGCAGTATTAACAGAATGTAAAACAGCAGGAAAAAAACAACCAGACATTTATAATTAATTTTTCAACTCACCGGTATTGCAGTAATATTCTGGAAATGCTAAATGCAGTTATGGCTCCAACTCTAGTAAGAGTGAGGAGACACACTCAGCCCTTCGATACAAAGGGATGCTTAAGTGTCTCTTTATAAAGTGATTCACAGAAATAATAGAAATACTGTTGCACAAGCAGCCAGGAAGGCTTCCCTGGAGAGTAACTGCACACACAAGGACATCAGTCTGACAGTCCATGTATAAATGAAAGGAACGGAAAGGTGAAGACAGCTGGAAAGCAGCCAGGAGTTGCACCATCTCTTGCACAGAGTAAGTGTTGAAAAGACGAACTTGGACTTTGGAAAGAGGAGGTCTGTCTTCCAGCTGTGTGCAGTGCTCTGCATTGTGCAGGGTCATACACACAACATACTCCCAACCCTTGCCTCCCTTTCCTTCCTTGCGCTGCAAACAATCTGGCCAGATGGCCACATCCAGCCATCCATGCGCTCCCAAGACAAGAAAAAGTTGGAAGTTAGGACACAAGAGTGAAACATCACAAGAAAAACAAGGCAGCTCCACAGCCGAAATAGTTGAAACACCACCTACCCAACAGAAAAAAAAAAAAATGAGGCATGGGTAGTTCAAGAAGGATATGCCTGAAAGGGTCAGAGTTTGTGTTTTAACACATCAAAATGTTTCAGTCTTGCCTGTGATACACTGAACCTAATCTGTGCTATCACTAAGCTATCAGGAAGCCTTACAGCAGCAATCATTCCAGGAGAATAAAACCAACAAGGTAAGGATTACAGTACAAGCCCTCGTTACATAATTTTTTATTGCAGAACTAATGAATAGTGATGTAGTTATACAGCGGTCATTAGACTAAGTAAACTCTCTTAACATGCACAGTTCAAGATAACATATTTAAACCTGCCATGAACAATATTATTGCAGAATAATCATCTTTAGCCTAGTGAGATGCTCACACATTGTTCTCTATTTTCAGTTTGTTTATGAATTTTTAGAAATTAAGTCACTTTGGTATTAAAGTTAGACTGATCAATGAACAGAGGTTCCTATACTAGTAGCTGTAGAATGGAAATGGTTCCTTAAGAATTTTTCCTAAAGAATAAACTAGGCACAAAGTTTCACCCAATCTGGAAGGAAAGGGAACAGAATCCTGCCTTGTGGATGTCTGATGAGTGAAAAACGTGCTTAGGGGACCTGGGTCAGCTCTGTTGAGTTCCAAGACTCCCTCTGAGAGCTGACTGAACTTTCTGTAGTCCATTCCATTTAGCCCTGTAAGAAACCTGCAAAAAAGTCTTCATATCCTTCAAGACAGAGAAACTGTAATTTAGTCTCAACCAAGTTGTGCTCTAGGGTGTCTATAATTTATTTTGTGAATTGATTCATGTTATAATCAGACTTCCCAGTTTTTTGTCAGCATGAAGAGTTGCCAGTCCACAGACACACACAGACATTAGAAAATTAAGAGGGAACCACTTGCAGTATGTACATTTAAGGAGCAAGGTTCCACAGTACACACAATATTTGAAAATACAAGCAAAGGTTAACATTTGCATTTCCAAAGTGATTAAGATGTAGACCTTTTCAAAGGCCACTCAGGCAACAAGAGTTTTCATTCAACTCTAAGCACAAAATGGCAAAGGTCTTGCATCAAAGACAGAGGCAGATACCTATAAAGGTGGAAGGCCACATGGCCAGCAGCCTAAGGCTATGAGCCCAACAGGACACATTATTAAAAACTTAAAAAAAAATTCAATAGATTTAGAGGTTGGTATCAACTTCAAGGTGAAGAATAAAGAGAACAAAGATGCCTGGAGCAATGGAATAGTGCCTCATAAAAGATACCATGCACCACCACTGTTGCTTCATGTGAACTGGAAAAAAATGTTTTCATTTATCCCTTGAATTAAATGGAGATAATCTTTTTTCTGCCTGTTAAAGACTCTCTGGATTGAAAGCATGTCTCTCAGTAAAGAAGTAGGAAATTTCATCATCCACAAGATACTGTTAGCTGCTATTGAATATGCTGAACCTCTTCATGAAACACGAAATTCAGACCCTAAAGAGATTTAGAGGGCTGGCAAGGGAATTTACTGCCAGGAAAAACACAAGCATAAACTAAACAGTATTAGGCTAGATTTTAGAAGAGAAATTGCTTCCTTCAGTTTGTAGATACTAACAGAATTAGGTCTGTCATATCTAAATTGTTGCTCCTGTCTAAACAAGGCTTTATAAATGGTGCTTTCTGGGCCCACACTTAGAGATCAAGAGATGAGTGACACTCCAGAATGCTATTTCTATCTCTATACAATCAAATAAAAGTCAATGTAAAACTATCATTATATTAGAAGGTTGAAAGGCTCTACAAAATGTGCAGAATCAGATTTCCCACTGGCACTCTCAGACAATACAAGAAGGGTACCATGCTTTCTCTGGCAGCAGTGCTGACAGCAAGCAAGATGCAAAAGGCACTGTTAGAAAGGGACTCAGTTACCCTGAATATACCTCATCACATCTCAGTCCTTTCTAACACCTCTTCAAAAAGGCGTTCTTCACTTTTATTTCCCTTGGTCTACTTTGTTTTGCCTAATAACATTGTACAACATTGCAGCATGGGACACAAAACATAAAAAGAGTTCCAAACCCAAAGAATTTACAGAAGGTCATCCAGTGAAACAGTGGCATCACCTAAAGCATTTACAGATTACGAGAAAAAAAATAAATTATGACAAGTTTATTTCTGTCACTAAGACTTCAGAATGCCTGGAAAAGCATTTCATATATGTGACTAGATACAGAAAGCACATGTGCTTATTATAATTTTCTATAATCATTCTGCATGGCTAGAACAAGACCAAATTATGTATGCTTGGAAAATGAATCCATTGTCATTCTTGAAAAGCCCTAGCAAGAATAAACTCAACCTTGGGCTGAGCACAGACAATGCATGGTTTGCTTCAGGTACATTAAAACATAGTACAGTCCAAAGGCATATCTACAGGAGGCTGTGTTACTTGCTAATAATAGGTGTCCTTGGAACAAAGATGATGTTATAAAGTGATCACATAATTTAGTTTTTTTCCCTGCCAAAATAACCAAAGAAAAACTTGACCTATGGATTCAATTAATCTAGGCACACTATGAAGAAGTATATTACTATATTGTTGAATATATGAAGTAAATAACCAGCTCTGATTGTAACGTTACTGTTTGCAAGCCACCAACAAAGTAAACTGAATGTGCAAAAGCTCAGAATCACATAACACAAAATACTGTGAACTGCTGCAGAAATTTTATTCTGCAAGCACTGTTCCTCCAGGAGAGTTCAAATCAAAATGAAATAAGGAGAAAGACGGTAGCTACATGTTTGGAGCTGGGATAATCAAGGCACTCAAGGTGGCTGACAAAGATGCCTGCTGTAGAGACATTAGAACATAATGTCATAAGGAAACCATTTTCAGGGGATTCTCTACTCACCTTTACTTTTGTAAAAGCATCAAATCCATACTGTCTCACTGCCCATCGAAATCTCCAATAGCAGAGTAGAAAGTGCTATTCAGATAAACACATTAAATAATAAAAACTAAATAAAATGTTTAACTACAATAAATGAAGGGGGGCATCACTCCTGAAAACCACAATTAAGGCACCAACTACAACCAGAGGACATGGTTCCTAAACTATTTCAACATCATACATGACATTACCTTTGTTTTCAATGGAAATTCTCTTAGTAACTCAAAAACCAAAACAAAATGCAAGAACAGAGACTAGTGTGGGCCCAACAGCACAGAGCAGAGCATGGCAGGTCAACATGATAGTCAGCTCCCAGAACAGCTGTGGTTCTCCAGTTGTGGCTGGTTATAACTGCTGGTCTTATTCATTGGCTTCATACTGTGGTTTTGCCCCAGAGGAGAGGGGAAAGGAGGCTTCCAGCAACGGAGAGAGCATCTTCATCACACAGTTCTGGTTTCATTAGTTAACGGACTATACTTGCCGTGGCTTCCAATTTATCCAGTGAAATTGCTAGAGCATTTGTTCTTTTTTTCAACTTGTTTCAATAACTGAAACAGTAACAAGACTCCTTATTTTATATAAATCTCCAAATGTTCTCAAGTACTCTATTTCTCATCTTATTTGTAAGGCAGAAAAGGAAAGTCAGATTTTCTATTTTCCATTTAGTTATTTGTTACAATGCCTTTGGGAAACAGCTATTTTCCTCTTTTTAGTTTAAATAAGAGCCCTTGTTTGGTTTTGAGAGTCCTTGCCAAAACGAAACCCAATAATGACTGAATTGAAATACAATTTACTTCCACAATGTAAATTGAATGGAACCCTACGTCAAAGTAAGAATAGGGTTTCTGGCCTGTAGGAGAAGCTGAGAGAAGGCAGTTTTCCCTTTCAACAAGAATTTAGTAATAAATGAAGTCTGGTTTCAGGTTCAGTTGCTGCCATAGGAACCTCCTTGAAGCCATAAAGTTCAGTGAGAGGAACTTAGTTCTGAAAGAGGTGACAATAAGAATTAGGTGGAAATAAGGTGCCTTGTTGCTCTTGTGGGAGCTTAGTGCTTTGATTTCCTTCCTTGTGGTGGGGAGGATAAATACACCAGAAATTTCTCATTCTCTCCCTGTGCTGAAGGCTCTTCTGAATTAATCTGTTACTGTCACAGCACCATCTAAGAAACACAAATGCCATTTTAAGAGACCTGCCAGTCTATTACTGATGGATCATCCTCAACCAAGATTTCTGTAGAAATACAACAGTACTGGATGTTAATTGCCAAATGAAAAAAAAGATACCTACTCTGAAAAACCCTACAAACAACCGGTTAATAACACAAGTGCTGCTTTTTTCATGAAAGTGTTACATATCTTATACTTTGCATCTTACAATACCCAGTTACACCTCACTCTGATACGCAAATGACTGCATACATCCTCACCAAATGTGGCAAACCATTTCTTAGAAATGAAGAGCTTAAACAGGTGAGGAAATCTCTTCTCTGACTTCTTACTGCTGATCTCTCTCTCATGAGAAGAAAGTTGCAACACTTCAAACCTATGTCCTAGGCTGCCAAAGCAAGACAGAAGGTCAGTGATCAAGTTCACCAGGTCAGCTAGCTAACTAGCAAGGAGAGGATCTGATGGCTGAAGGGAACAAACATGTTGCCAAAGAGCAAAGGTAATACTGGAATGACAGGCTCCAGAATGGTGCCAGCTTACGGGCTCTGAGCCATAAAGCCCCTGTCCATGGCACTGCAGCATGAGCGTGTGCTTTGATACTGCCAACACAGAGCCACAGTGCTGGCTGCCTCTTTGCAGACCGGTGCTATAGGATGTTCCATTTGTCCAAGGCAGTGGTGATAAACCTGATTAAGATATTGATTACCCTGATTAAGGTACCCCCCGCTGTCTCATGTCGAGGGTGTCTAGGTAACTACTTCAGACTAGATGCTGAAGTGTCAGTTAGTTAAACCAAAATGATATGACTTCATTCTTAACCACAGTCTACTGTTAAGACAATTAGTATCATCTGAGCCTATCCCCAAGATTTTTGCTGTCTATGAGCTTACGAACTGTGCCATGTTTATTAACCGCAATTCCTTAGCAGCTTTTCTACAGTATTCTGCTACAAGATATGTAGATGCTCTACCAGTTTGTCCAGTTACGACACACCCTTTCTCAGACTGAAAACCTGCCGTGGAAAATTAATTTATAAAAAAATAGGAAAGCAATCAACCAAGTTACTACACCACGAAGATCGTGCATTTTACTCAGCATTGTTTCTCCTCAAGGCCAGGAGAAGATAATCCACTAGGCAGTAGTGCTGCTAAAACATTTTGTGTAGTAAGAGTCAAAGTCAGAAGTATATGCAACTATCTTTTTCTCTAAACATTAAGAGAGAAAGTAGTTGAGTGAGGTGCCACTGACTTAAAAGAAGATCCTTTAAAAGGGGAGCAATGGAGGAAGAGTCTGGGAATTATTCCCAGAGAACACACATTGATTACTTGTATGAGTAAAGTAATCCATAGCGAGACTCCAGCCTAAATTTTTTAATGTCACAAGAAGCCTTCCTTATCAGATTGCTCTTTAACGCAACAACAACAAAATCCCAAGAAGAAAAGCATGATGCAAACATAGCAGGAAACCCAAAGAGGCTAATCAAACGTCACCAGCATAATCGCTGTGGCTGCTGCTATCTGGCCCTTTCAGAGCAGTCATTTAAGGAGCCATAGCCAGGATCTGAAGTGCTGGAGAGTGATCCACAAACACCGAGAGGCTGAGCAGGCTGAGAGGCCGGTGAGCGTAGACCTGGCTGTGAATTTTACCTTCTCTCCAGACTCCGGTGCCTGCCTCGAGGCTGTGTTTCACCCACACGAAGCTCAGAGCCCAGGTGTCTCTCCTGGGTCGACATTGCAGCTGAACAGACTCCACATTTAAGACTCCACGGGAAAAGGGTGAGAGTCCTGGAAAAGCCGGCCTTCTGCACTCCCGCCACACAGCTGCAGGCACGGTCACACCGCAGTGTGCAGCTTAGCTTAACGGGAGTCAGGTCAACATCTCCCACTTCTGAGGGGAGCACAAAACCCACCAGGTTACAGCAAGGTGGAAGAAGGGTCGCTCTGCTGAAGCTGAGCCACAAGCAGGAAAGGATGTGACCCATGGAGCTGCAGAGAGCTCGGCTGTGTAACTCACTGGTTGGGATGTTTGCCTGAAAGAGATGAGGATGTCAGTTCAACCCTTTCCCCTCTTAATTCTGCTTACCCTACCCTGATATCTATGCTATCTTCTTTATTTTTTCTTTCTGTTTAGTTTATATCTTTCTAATTAAATCCAACGTCGCCCTGGAGTCTGCATAGCTGAGAGATACTGCATCAGATGGCCCTGACCCTAAGAACAATTTAAATAAACAGAACGAGCAGAATGGATACAGCAAATGCTACATGGCTCCCATATACAGAACACTATCGCTATAAACCCAGTACTGTTATTGCTCATCATGATAACAGAAAGAGATATCTTTGGTTTTAAAAATCCGCCTCCCCTCCACTTAATGAGACAAAGTAGTAAAGGGTCCTGAGATATAGCAGAGGAGAAAAACAGAGAAAGGGCTTGTGGCAGACAGGTACTTGTTTCCTTGCAAACACTAATCTTGTGAAAAAGGGCCAGTGGGTAAGTTCTCCATTACTAAACAAGCTTTCCTCACAAACACGATGCAATACTAGCTCCATTACAAGAAAGCACTGACAAAGTCTCTGGTCTTGATCCAAAGCTTGACTGATGTCTGGAGTAAGTACCGTGGCAACTCAAGCTACAGACCACAGCCCAGCACAAATGGACTAGGGAATGCGCTAAGTCACACAGCTTTTGTGGCCACTATTCTCCAGTGATGGGCAGCTGCAAAACTGCCTGTAGAAAATGAGAAACCATAGCAAAGGTAACCCTCAGGCTTCTGGGGACAAGAGGGAAGGGATGATTCAGGTCATTTTCTTTGATAAATGTCAGAACCAAGAAATCCCAGATAAGCCAAATTTCTATAGAAACTAAGAACACTGAAGTAGAAACAGAACTAATTCAAACACATATGCACACCCTGAATGAGCTTTCAGGGAGTGTATTTTTTTACACAGTCCAGCCTGTAGACAGATGAACTTTTCACAGACATATGGAAGGATTTTAGTCCTTTAAAATAGAATTAGCTGAGGATGGATTCAAAGTATTTCTTCAGAAGTGCTGTTTATCTCCCTGATGATCCCAGTTGCAAGAGATAAACTGGCAACGGAAAATGAATGAGAAATATCTCCTTGCTATTGTTTCAACCTCTCCTCTGAAAAATTAAAGTGGGCTGGGTCAGCCTTGTAGCTGCTGGTTTTCTAAATTGGTGGGGCTAAGATTACATACCTACAAACACTGTCATTTTGAAAGTATTTTATGTTAGAAATCATGGCAGAATTTTTCTAGCAGCTAGGAAAAGCTGCATGTTCTCAGACTAGGATCCTGAGTCTGGGTTAAAGGAAGAATTTAAAGTCACTGTTTATGTACAGCCTTCAGAAAACATTATTGTACCCAACTAACCTACTGGTCAAGCTTGAAGAAAAGGGGGAAGCTATGCTGGGAATATGAATCGGCAAAAATATGTTTGGAGGGGTTATTACTTCAGCCCACAAAGAGAAAGTGGATAGAAATCAAGACTTGTGGAGCTACATGATGGGACTAGATACGATTTTGTGACTCATGCCAAAGGGATTCTAAAATTATTTTAATGCCACAGTTCTGTTCCAAAAGCTTGCAAAGTTGATGGGTTTTGCCAAACATCAAAGAACAAAAGCAAGAATATTTTCCAGGAGTTTTTATGGCTCCAGATTCTTGCTAGTGTTTGGAATGACTCCTTGGAGAAAAGAAACCAAACAGAAAAGAGGAGGGCACAACCGTTAACCAAAACAAGAGAACATCCAGCAATGTGCAGGGGTGGGGGGGCTTCGAGTGAAATAGATTCCTTGTTCCTGAAGGATCTGGTAGCATATCTCAATACTCCCAAATCATTCTTGTAAAAGAAAACTTAAATTGCCTTCTCCTCAGGGATGAGGCATGATCTTCCAGCTTGACTATAATGCCAAGGAGCTGTATCACCTCTGTTACGAAACAAAGAGAAAACAAATGGTCACTTAGAATCACTGACCCACGTTTTCCCTTAGGCTTTACAGGTAATAATAAGCTGATTTCTTCAGTCCTGAGCTGTTTAAATGGAATAGGATGAGAAGGAAAAAGCCTTTGGTCCTCCCACTCCATCCAGCTGGAGTGGTGGCAGATCAGACCGTGTGATGCCTGTTCCATCACTCCACAGCACTGCCCTTGCCCAAAACCCTGGGCCAAGAAATAAGAAACTAAAAGACACACAGGATCAACACGAAAACATATCTGTGTATTTCCTTACTAATTTTGTTTCATTAATACATTTCTGTGGTTGAGCCACTTGCAATACCAGAAGTCTTCCTGGATACTGCTGTGCTGTTTCACACACCATTGTGGCCTGCCTCATGCTACACATTATTTCCTGCTGGTTTTGAATAGTTTAAGTAAAACTGCAAAAATATTGGTAGCTGCTTGTCAAAGGCCAAGCAATATGTTTCAAAATGTCTTCTTCCCACCCTGAAAGAGTAGCATCCTAGCTGCACGTCAGGTCTTGCTACTATGGCTTTTTACATATATGTAGCTATTTTGTTCCTAATCAGTATTTATTTATTATTACACTTAGAACAGATTCCCTTCATAAGATGCAGATTTTGCTCCACTATCAGTTCTTTCCCATTACATGTTTATCTTTGCTTAACAGCACTGCTCTTCCAAAAAATCTTCTGTCAAACTACAGCTGAACTAGCAAGTCCAGCATCTCTTTTGCTGTTGCTACTACAGCTTAGGCAGAAGGTCATGTCAAAGCAATAAGAAACTTTTTTATTTTTTAAAAGAAATATTTTACTTTCTTTTCATTCACAAGATGGGAGCGGGTAACTCATCCAGTGTAGCCATTTTCTTCACTCATTGCTCTCTCTTGCCTTATACAATGCATGCCCTAGAGTTACAAAGCATCTGAGTTTTTATTTATATCTTTACATTTGATCTTTTACCCTAATCCTTTGGTGAAATGAATTACGTTACTATCCTGAACGGGGTTACTTACGTCAATCCAGTCACCCTTCTGCACTGTGAATCAATCCCAGCTTGCGTTTCTTATGGGAGTGACAAGTTTTGACTTTCCACTGGAGTTTGCAAAGCACTCTCCCAGGGCTCTACTCCCTGTTTTGCAATAGTCTTGGCAACTGAAACCTGACACACAGTTACAAGGGGAAAATAACCATCTGAATGAAACTACATTTGTGCTTATATTTAACTTTATTAATTTTTAAGTTTGGTTATGTGCAATCCCATTCTGTTTCACTGCAATTTGGTTTTGAAAGGTGATGGCAGCAAAGAGTCCTTCAGACTCGCAACGTGTAACCATTTTTCCCAGCATATGAAGACAACATCAAGTAAGTTTGGCAAATTTATACTGAATTTGGGCTCAAGTAGTTTGTGTTCAAAGCCTGTAAAACAAACTACTTTTTCAGCAATATTTTCTTGCAAAATCAACTACAATTAAACAGATTTCAGATCACCACAGCCAGTTAGCACCAATTCCTGTGAGGTTTTACTGTTTATCCACTGAAACAATACACAGAAGAAAAAAAGTGCAGAGTTGTTTATCTGAAACTCTTATTCCTGTCACACTTCAGACACTGTTACAAGAATGTGGGTGAGACAGTATGTTTGTAAGGAGGATTTCAAACTTGTGTCATCAGACTATATTAAAAGATTTCATGTTCCTTTGCCTCCAGCAGTTACTGTAATGAATTAAAAATAATAAAAAATACCCGCCCACCCTTGTCCTATTCTATGAATAAACAAACACAAAATTCAAAGAATATTTTACACCAATGACATTAAATATTCCTTTTTTGAACTCTCTCTGAGGTGTGTAATTCATGCTGCCATTATGATTAATGCAGCTGATTGTGTCTGTGTGTGTGAATTATTCAGTTCCTTTAAGCAGAGGTTTTGAGGGTTTTTTGTAGAAACCAGTGGTTACCAGTGACAGGAAGAGAAGCAAAGCCCACTAACTGAAACGCAGGAAATCTTTAAACACAGGGAAAAAAACTTCTTATGGTAAGGGTGTTCAAACACTGGAGCAGGTGGCTCAGAGAGCTTATGGAGTCTGTGTCCTTAGAGAGAATAAAAAATAGACACAGCCCTGGGCAAACACCGCTCTAGGTGATCCTACTTGGAGCAAGGAGTTTGAAGCTGAAGATCCCCAAAGATCCCTTCTCACCTCAACCACCTTGTGATTCAGGGAATTGTCTGGCAGTAGCAGGCAACCCACAGCAAACCTTTTCCCAGAAAGAACAGCAAAATCCCTTTCCTTGCCCATCCTCTGTATACAAATGCATAAAGAGTCTGGTACCTGAAGAAAGATCAGGCAGGTAAGAAAGGTGCAAACAGACTTAGTGTGCTCTCCAAGTACAGTTCCATGGCAAGAAGGATGTAAGACATACTGTCCAAACCTGCTGAAAGAAACATTTCGATCTCTATTTTGGCTCCAAACTTCAGATAAACTGAGTGCTACTAACTTAGTAATTGAATTATGGCAAGCTGTTCACAGAACATAAGTTTTATTTTGCTCCATGCTACAACATCTTCCACAAAAACCTAAGCAAGTTCCTCATACAAATTAAGCAGAGGCCTTCTTAGGTGAATCTGAGTCTCAACCATCCAAGAAAGTGCCTCAAGCAATAAGCCAAAGACTGTTCTGGGAAAGAGCAGGACAAATGAGAGCATCTTCTCTATTTTCTTCCATCATTGTGAAATCCCAGGAATGAAGAAACTCTCCAGTTAAATAAAAATAGTACAGTTCCACCAAAAAAAATCCAGTTTTGAGATATTACAGGACAAAAAAAAAGGGGTTTTAACAATTTTTTCTTCAGAAAGAAGTACTCTAGCTGATAAGTGAGGAAAACCAGTGTTGAATCAGTCCCTGTGTTTTTCCTTTACTTCTTTGGTGCATTTACCTCACTAAGCAGAATGTTTAGCTCAGATTTGTATTGTTTGGAGAAATCTACAGCTTACAAAACTGGGCCTGTAAAAATTATTCTAGCTCATTAGCTGCAGATAAGCATTAGGCACCCACTCATGGAAACAAGAATCACAATGCCTATACTTGGAAAAAAGTCCCACTAAAACCGGATGGTAAAAAATTGCCTTCCAGTATGATCTCAGCTAATATGCCAAGTTCCCAGAACTCTGCTTTTGGTATTTATACAGGCTTATGAAAATACTTAACGCTAATGTTAGGCAACATTTAGGAAGTCAGCAGTTAGGAAGCAATGCTTCCATGTGATCTGGGGTTGTACTTTAAAACACGCTGCACCCCTATCTAGGAGAATGTATGCACTGAGTTTGGCAGCACTGTCTTTCACTGAGTATATTCCCTTGTAACTGCAACGGCCTAAGACCACTACCTAGGCACAGCCTATGAAGTCATCAGGAATAAGAACAAGAAAAAATGTCTTCCAAAAGTGTTTCTAAACATTTTTTGCACAAATTAAGACCGTTTCAACTATTTAGCAGGCTCTGGCTAGACTCGACTAGCAAACTCAGAAAGGGTTAGATATAGTTGGAAATTTTTCATTTAAGAAGAATGACCATTAGACAAAAATCAAGCTCTGGGGAAAAAAAAAAAAAAAACCAAGAAAAAAAAAATCCAACCATACCAGACTTGTTTTCAACTAACTCTTTTTCTTTAATTCCCCTTTCCAAAAGGATTAAAATTACAGACTTGAAAGACTTTTTGTGGGGAAAAAATCCTGTTAACTGGATCATATTTAGCATGGGTATGAGAAAATAATTTGTTTCCCTCCAAAAATGTCTTTGCAAAGAAGAAATAATTTGAAACTTTTGAATTTTGAATAAGTTGGGAGGGGGAAGAGAAAAAAAAGCATATATACTCTTTAAAAAACCACACTGCTGGTTCACAGCACTAGTTTTGTTTTGTGCTGTGACACCCTACCACTACAACAAGGGGTTCAGGAGACCTGGTCAGCAATTCTGAAGAAGCAGCCAGGTACCACATCAGTTTCACCCCCTGTTAAAAGAAACCAAAGTACCCCTATCCACTGGAGTGGCTAAATGGAGTGATCAGACATTTGCACACCCAAAGTACCTATCAGCAAGGCTGTCTTGGAAAGATTGCTTTCAGGGGAAGCAGCTTTTTTTTTGTTTTTTCTTCACATCAGAAAGTGCCAACTTGACTAAGGTTGTGGAAGGTGGTGGCAGCTTCAGTTGGAAAAGCAGCTCTGTTTTAGATGGCAATTTTTGATCAGAGTGAAGGAAAGGCCTGCTGGTTCCAGAAGAACCAACAGCCTGGTTGTTAGCACGTCTGAGCTCCCCTCGCCACATCCAAACCAAGCAGCAGACCGCAGCACCATTTTGCCAATAACTAGAGACTCTTACAAGGGATTTTGGAAGGGTTTAAAAACCTTTTAAGGCTGATATGATCCTTTCCAGAGTGCTTCCTTTGACTTCAGTCTCCTCTTCTCATGTAATGTTTCTGAGCACTGACTGCAAACACAGTAGGCAACTTCAACATTAACACTCATTGTCTTTGCTTCATCAGGTGTCTTCCCCACAAGACCCAGCATCTGTTTGTCTAATACTTCCAAACAGAACAGTGAGAGACTGCATTGCATTCCAGTGAAAAACAGCTAGGCTGGAAATAAACTTTTGATACTTTTACTACCAGTGGAAGTATCAATTTATTATTATATTAGTTAACACCAACATACAAGCAGAAGTGTTGCTTACTTATTTTAAAGCAAATTCAGTTTTCATAGCTAAAACCATGATGCTTCATGTAGCATGAGCATCTTAATCAGATCATTTGTAAAGCAAAGTACATAATAGGAAGAGATGATGGAAGAGTGTAATTGATTCAGTCTGCATCACTTATTTGAGTTTCTGGAATGTACTTTTCCACGTCCTTAAAGCAAAGATGGGGGTCTCCTCTATGCATTTGGACTTATCTTACTTATTAAATATTACTAGGAAACATTATGATAAAACTAACAGCAAAAGGTATCCCTAGTTACCTTAGTAATTATCCCTTAATTCTCACCATTAAGTCTGGCTCCATTCTCCGAGTTAACAGGCCCAGCATACAACCAGGAAACTCAGATTGCTTTTTCACTTCCTCAGTTCTTTAAAGTGTTCTAAAATAAATCTACTATTTCACAAGATAGCTTTATCATGTATTTTTATACATATATATGTGCATATACACACACAGAGACACACATACAAATACTGTGTGTGTATAGAGATAGAGATAGAGATAGAGATAGAGATAGAGATAGAGATAGAGATAGAGATAGAGATAGAGATAGAGATAG
>JAVJGJ010000037.1:51486847-51500439 GCA_035590215.1 Microhierax caerulescens | reverse complement strand
GCGCGTCCTCTCACCTCGGCGGGCCAGAGCCCGGCTGCGCCGAGCGGGACGGCGCGCAAAGCCCTGCCAGGTGCTGCGGGAGCGGGGCGGGGGGCGGCAGCCCGGGCAGGGACCCGCCGCTCGCAGCCACCCCGGCCCCGGTTCACCCCAGACGGCCGGGGGTGACACGCGTGGCACAGAGCTGCCGCTGTTCCTGCCTCGCGAGGAAAAATCTCGAGCCCGGACTCCGCAACACTGGAGTCTAAAAAAGCCAAACCAAAGCACAAGAAACCCGCCACAATACCCTTTATCTCTTCCGTAAAAACTGGTGGGTTCTCATCACTTCTTAAAAGCCCGTCCCTCAAAATCTCCTGCGCGCGGGGAGGCGGAGGCAGCGCGGCGGGCGGTAACCACCGAGGCAGCTCGGAGCGCGCTGCATTCGCACGTGGACTCCCTGTTGCCACAAATAGCTCCGGGGCTCCCCACATCCCAAGCCCGCTGCAGTGGATCCAGGGCTGCTCCACAGCCTCTGCTGGGATCCAAGGCTCCGCAAGCACCTGAGGAGCAGCACCCCAGCATCTGCTGGAGCCCACCTCTTCCAGCTTTCCCAGGCTCCACAGGAGCCACCGGGTCAAACACAAGAACGCTGCAGAAGTAGCACACGCATACCCGCATCTGGCAGCCTGCGTGGCTGGGTTTGTCACGCTTTCAGCACAAGCCAACCCCAAAGTGTCCCTGCAGATAGAAGCTGCCCCTCAAAGAGCAATGCATGGCTCTGAGGCACAAAGCAGTGGAGGGTACGTCAGCCACGCTGCCAATCACCCAGCATCATTTCTGAGTGTCTTCTAAGCCACAATTCACAGGCACGGAGCTGAAATTCTTGCTCCTAATTAGCCATATAATTCCAAGAAAGAAGAAAAAAGAAAAAAAAAAAGTCCAAATAAAACCCCTCTTTACCTAAAACCGTTCTTATGCAGATTTTTGTCTGCAAGAAAGAGTTTTCTTTACAGTTCACATTTTTCCCCGACAAAATAAGACAGTGAAACAGGGGAGGATGCAAATCAAAGCCTTCTCTCCATTCTTTATTTTCCCTCCACTGAGATACACATTTATATTGATTTATTCTGGTTCCTACAAAACAAGAAGTCACATAGACTCTTGATGTTACAAGCAAAATTATGTCACAGTATGCAATTCCCATATACAAGCACTTCTCCCAGAAAACTTAGATGCTTTTTTCAAAGCTAATACGTGCCTGGAAACTGCTCTGACTTGACCAACTCTGCCAACTGGTCTCCAAAACATCACCGGTCTATAACTGCACCTTGCAGATCTGCAAGCACACTTCAGCTGCTATTTATAGAATACAGGCATGCTAAACTTTTCATTTCTGTACCTCCACACAGGTTGTTTCCAGAGCCTTTCCACATTCCTTGATCTCCAAGACTACTTCTCCTTACCTTAGTAACCCTTAGTACGTGCTCCTGCCACAGAGAACCACATAGCTTCCTCCTCAACCCCTGCAGCAGTCACCATGTCCCTCTCCGTATTAAACCTCAGCAGGCAGCAGATGAAACGTGGCTGGTCAGGCTGTCAATGAAGGAGAACTGGATGGAAATCCCTGTATGGCAATAGGCCATCCTTGCTATCCCTAGCGAGTTTATCAGTGTTTACCCAACACTAGTTGGTGCACCATTACAAGGAGGCGATGAAGACCCTGAGCCCTGAGTGTTTTCCTCAGCGTTAGGTTGCACATCAGTTTAAAGCTGATGCAAAGCAGTGCGGCTGCAGTGCTGCCCCATCTTTTGGGGCAGCGAGCTGACTCAGAGAATCAAAGCCATTGAAAAACCTGGAAGAGCAACTAGGTCATCTCCCTGGAACAGCTCACGGAGAGCAGGACCACAGCAGCTTTGACTCTGCTTGGGCTGCAGTGCAACCACATCCTTCCCAGGGAAACCAGTTCAGGTGTTCCCTGCTCAACGCAAAACAAAAAAAAGGCAGAGTCCTTTTAACCTTGGTTAATTAATGCTGTGAGTTATCACATGGCTCCCAAACAGTTATATTGTACAACTAGAAAAAGAAGCCAAAGGGCAGGAGCGTGTAGGCAGTTTAAGCCAGCTTTGCCAGCATCCAAGGCGTTTGTAGAATCACAGCCAGAGCGAGCACCAGGACAGTGACACGGGGTAGGTGCCTCCTCCCCTCACACTCCTCCAAGCCCTCACAGAGAGCTCTCAAATCCGATCATTGGCAGGGACACCCCACCTTTGCACTTCCAAGCGTGATGAAATGCTGTGTCACAAACAGAGATTGATGCTGTACCCATTTCAGTAAGATCTACCTTTAGCTTCATTAAATGCAGAGTTCGGAGGTTTCTGCACTCCGGTTTCTATCAGGAGTAATTCAGTTGAAGTCAATGGTATTTCACATGAATAAAACAGATGCAAGACTCAAATCAAGCACATTAGCTTAAATGTCTGCTATTTATTAATCACCTTTGCACAGTTTTGCTTCTTGAAATGCAATTTGGAGAGCTATACAAATAATCTGAATGTGGTTCAGGTCATTTTCTTGAAAGTAAAATATCTCAAATTAGCCATGGCAAGAACAAGTCTTTTTACTGTAATGTTGTTGTAGCCAACACCCTGAACTTCTGGGACAGCAATCTAGAGAAAACAAAGTTACTGTTTTTTAAAACCCTTCAGGAGATGAAGAAAACTGTAACTGCTTATTAAGTTTTAACCAGTTAACAAACTATTGCTATTTAAACATAAAATATAATGTGCAATCCAGTGCATTGCTTTGAGAAATATAAAATGTATGTACTACTTACAGACTTTGTAATAGAATTAGCATCATCTTTCTACTTTGCAGACCATGATTTTATCACAGACCCAGCACTGTTAACTACACAGGAGGTCCTTGTCTGGCAGTTTCATTACACTGAGTAATGAACTTCGGCCTCATACTTACCAGTCCATATATATTTATCAACTTGCCTTTCCCCTTTTTAATTAAGATTGGTTAGCTTTGCCTGTGGGAGGATATCCATACACAAAGCCACTGCTTATCTCTCACAGGTGCTTCACTTTGACTTTTAAGATCCACAGGACTGAAGATCCTTTTATTCACTGGTGGTGTAGGTTCCGTTCTAGATCAAGTAAGCCAACACAACTATTTAAGATATTTTACAACCATGACAGACAGAGCCTGGGTGTGTTTGATGGATGGAAGAACAAGATGATATTTGTTGCTGGTCTTTAGGTAACGTTTTAGCAAATGTTTGGGTAAATATTTTGAACTATTTAGGCGGTAAATTAAAGGCAGGTGAGATGCAAGCAAACGAAAGCCTACATACAGAAATACACACTCCTTACGCAGAATAAGCATAGTAACAGCACTTTTCCAGACTAATCCTGTCCGTAAGGTTTGGGAATAAAAACAACAGTTGCTGGACTACTCTGTCTGTACATATAAGTAACTCTGTGGGAGGTTTTTTTGTTTTATTATGTGGATAAAAATAAGTCATTCTCTTGACCCTGAATGTTAGGTTCC
Source organism: Microhierax caerulescens (assembly GCA_035590215.1). Taxonomy (NCBI): domain Eukaryota; kingdom Metazoa; phylum Chordata; class Aves; order Falconiformes; family Falconidae; genus Microhierax; species Microhierax caerulescens. Next base: position 51,496,908 of record JAVJGJ010000037.1, on the reverse strand, counting down.
ACAGCTTTGTAATTCTTCCTTTAGCAAACTCAAATGGGTAAAATAAGAGCTTGAATATACACATTTCCCAGGCCTGAGAATCACAGTTTTCTCTTATAAACTGACTGCTTTTGAAAGCTCTATGCCATCAAATTTAAGGTACCAGGCCCTCTTAGGAGACACTTTTAAGGCTACAGAAATAAGTATAATTTTATGGTGGTACTAGCAAGGGAACATATTGAGTATTCAAATATTCAGTGTTCTTTATTTATCAGGCTTTTAACACCATTCTTCAGCTAAAGATTTTATTGGATTTACACATACAAGCACAACATGAAATGAGACCTACTGGTTACTTGGACATCAGGGATTACTTACCTCCATATGCACATACACATTCTCCACAAGAACCCAGAAAGAAGGCCGGTATTGTTGTGAAAGGCATTCATTCAAAATGTGTTAATTCTAAGCTCAACCTTTATTTGTGTATAGAGATGTTGTTGTTTAAAGACTGAAATACAGCATTGTTTGAAATTGAATGAAAGGACCTATAGATAGATGTTCACTCATCCACTCCGAATAACAAATATAATTTGTAGTGGAACGAAATGCCCTTCTCATCACAGAAGAGGGTTGTATATTACAACAAATTCTGCAGTGAAACATTTGGCACGGATGTTTCAATGGTGATTATCATTTTTTATTTGATTGAAATAATGTGAAAAGCTGCTGAAGCATGTGGTTGAGAAACTGAAAATTTTGGGGTACTACAAATAAATTTAGAAAGCTAGATTTTCAAAGCACCATTTAGGCATCTAAATATGAAGAGAGGGGCCTGAGAGATGAAAAAACAAAACAAAAAAAACCCCAAAAACCAACTAAAAAGCTAAAGCACCAGACATGCATTGGAAGAAATGGAATATATATGCCTACAAAATATATTTTTACAAACTTTTCTACTCTGTCAGTATGTACCGACATAGTTTGGAAATATGAGCACATTCAGCAATAACTTAAGTACCATAATCTAGAAGGATATTAGAGAGAAAAGCATTTTCTGCAACAGTTAAAATTTTCCTGATATAAATATTGCAATAAAATTCTGTTGGGCACTTCACTGAAAGTTGCTCTGGTTTATTGCTGAAGACACTTTTTAAAATCTGCCAGTTAGAAGAGTAGTATTTGTGAAAGGTAGCACTGGTATCATAAAAGATACCAGTTTTGTTATAATATAGTTAAATAAAATGTAAGAAATAAGACGGATCAATAATGAATTCTTTTCAGGGCAAAAACATTAGGTAAGAAGATGAAAGGACTCCACGGTCATAAATCTAAACTACTTCTTTATTAAGAAAATTATTTCCCATGAGGTAAACTAAAGCTACAACTAAGGCTAACCTGCAGTCATGTACACAGAAGAGCGTAACTTCTTTGTTCGGTTTTCGTGAAGACTCCAACATCTTTCAACAATTTGTTAAAACAGTTTAACAATCATGGGCACTCTTATTTGAAATCGGATCTTAACCTAAACAGAACTTCACACATCTAAAATAGTAATGATGTAAGAAAAGATTCATCATGCATCATTTTTGATCATTAAAATGTAGCTTTAAAAATCCGAATAACCTAAGTATTGATGAATAAATGAATTAATATTACAGGCCTAAATGCACCTATGAATCTAGGCCTACCGCTCCCATTTAATTCAGCTGTGGGCAGCCAGACTAAATCTCTCTTCCTGGAGAGCAAAAGATTCATCAGCTTTAGTGTAAATACTACCCTAATCAGGCTGGTTTGATAAGTACCAGCTACCACAAATGAACATTCCCGTAAAAAACTATGAAGAAGCTTGAATCCAAAACAAAATTAAAGTCACTCATTGAAGCAGAGTTTGACATCACAGTCCTCCTTCATCCTCATCATGGGATTTTGGCTCCACTTCTGCTACTGAATTTGAGCTGGTTTGGTGTAGCTAATAGCAGTGGGACTTTGACCTGTCACGCAGGGCTAGCGGCCTCTGATCCAAGGTTCTTTTCTTGCAACACAATTGTCAATTTAGAGGGGTGCTCCTCCAATAGGTCTCACTCTACCCCTCCCTTAGGCGGTGGGGACTGGCTGATAGAAAGCAGAGCCTTAGCAGCTGTGCCTGTGTGAGTGGTTCTGGCTTTCAAAGCCATCCCTGTCCCTGAATGGCTTTAAAGGAACGGTACAACGCTGCTGAGCCCGCCTGCCTTCGACATCAGTGTCCTGGCTGCCTTGATGGCCCATTTCCCACTGCTCTTTTGGAACCCAGGAGAAAATAGCATTGCACAGCTTCCTCTTGCGTGCTGAACCGTATGGTGCAGTGCAATACAGCTCGCTACTGTTGCTTGAATGAGGGGCTACCACTTTTTTTTTGCATTTTCCATTTCCCGACCACTCTTTTCAGTAAGACCTCTAAGTTTACAATATACATCTCATTCATTTCTTCCTTCAAAATAATTGGTTATCCTGTGATTATTTGTGCCCAGCCTTACTCCCCAACAGGCAGGTAATATCCCTTTTCTAATGACAATTCTTGCTTCTTTACATACATACAGTCAATAGCCCAGGTTTGCTCCCAGCCTCAGAAATTTCTCAGTGTACGTAACTGGCATTTCCAGCCAGATACTGTTGTTTGTCACGACTGTGGGGATTCCCCTGCAAATGGCTCAACAAGCCAGGTGAAAATGGACTTGTCAGTCTTCTAAAAACATTAATTGAAAAAATACCAACTGAACAGCTGACAGCTGCCACTTGAGCATGCGTCTCTTGGCTAGGCTAATCACATCATTCATCTCAGCTCTAACTTCTAACATCCCTACTCAGTACAAAGTAGCTTTTTTCTTCTTGGGGTAGCTGTAGTACTGAAACACAAATGGGTTGCTTCACACATCCTTTGTAGTAGACCGGACTTTTTGCTTTCTACCTTTCATATTGCTTCCAAGCGTGTGTGCAAGTATACATATACATGACACTCCATGATGACTTCTTGATCACACTGGCTGTGCTTTGACTTTTTGGGTTCTTTCTGCTTGAACCCACACTCGCCTGTATTAGTGAATGCTACTACTTAGAGCCGGAATCTGAACATCATCAGCCCTTCATCTGGAAGTACTGCTCTAATGTCAGACCCGTTGCTCTCTCGGATTCTAAGTCTCACAAGCAATATTGTCCTTAGCAGGGAATGTCATGCTTATACTCATACATGGGTATCAGGTCTCAGCTTAATCATATACTTCTTCTGTGGGGTTTTTCTGTCGTTTGGGTCTTACTCTGTGGCCATAGAACAAATCAAAGCCCAGCATTTAACCTTTATGCTAGCATTCAGGATATTAATTCTGGCAATAATATTTCATTTCTCAAAAAAAAATTATCTCTCTTCCGATAAACCTTGACTTCCTTTTCTTACCTTTATCTCCCATGGACAAGTCTGTTCACACAAGATTAGTTTTTGTTTGCATCCTCATGCAGTTGCCTGGAGATTCAGGCTGCTGCATTCTTCATATACATCTGTTCTTCATATGTACAACTTTGCCTATTGCCATACTCTTCCTCCATGGTAGGAATCCCATTGCACAAGTGCTGCATTGTGTTTCATTTACTGCATATTCTAGGTCCTAAGTGATATCACAAAACATCAGCTTATTATTAAAAGAATAATTGATTTTCACCTGCTTCTGATACAAATCAGCATAGTGTCATCTTCTATGTTCTTCCAGGACCTTGGCAACTGGCTGAAATTTCCACAGAGGGATTAAAAAAAAACAACCACCAAACAAATCCTGGCAAAGTAACAATACATACCTGAAACACCTCTTCCCTTCCAAAAATAGCACCTCCAAAGAGAACTAGGTTTCCTAAGAAATCATTTTACCTTTTTGTCACTTTTGACCTGAACAATCAGTATCCAGTATCAAAATTTAGATTGATTTACACTGATGATTAAAGTAATACTTTGATGGAATGCTAATGGCTTACCAGAAAGAAAAAAAAAAAAAAAAAAGTCGGAGACCTTTCTTTCCCTTCTTCATATAGCGTAGAGGGAACACCAGGAACCTAGAAAGTGATTACCTCCCCTGGTTCTCAATCTGCCCCTTCACCTTTTGAAGTTCTGCCCCAAACGCGCCTACCTCAGATTTCTGTTGGGGCCACAGTACAAATACTTTTCTTTCAATAATTTGTAGGTTTGTTTTGCCAGCTTAATTTTGCTTTTATAGAAGACAGTCATCACAAGCTACAATTTTATAGAATTCTATGATTATCCATCAATCATTGCTAGAAGCCTTCTGACCTCCAGCCTAATATTCCATAAAACAGCATAAAGGACAATACAGATTTAGTCTCCAAAACAACTGAAATCCTAAGGCTTTCTATTATAGGACACAAGTCAAATATATACAGGTGGATTAGCTTCTGAAAAGCTCTATCAGCATTTTCCTTAGGTTTTGCCAGAAATGGCCACTACAGCCTATCAGCCCCCACTGTTTTTTCCTGATATTTCTACAGGAATCAGAGAGAAGCAGCACAAGCCTTTTATGCTCACGTCCTTTTCCCATCCAAGTTGAGGAATGATGGCTATATCTTTGTTTCTTCCATTCTGATAACAAAGTAAGAATAAGTAATATCAAATAGTGAATCTACACCATTTTCAGATACCATTTTTTGGCCTTTTCTCTTCCTAAGATACTAGATGTGACCACTGCTCAGAGTTCTCATTTACCTTATCATTTCCTCTTAGATCCAGTATCAGAACCTTCATGTGGTTGTTTTTTTTTTAAAAAAAAAGGCAGAATAAATATTTGTTTTCCCCCAGACCCTTTTCAATTGCCTAGTGACAACTTGCCTTATCTCAAGAACCAACACACTAAAATGAGAATTTCAGGACTAGCTTGAAGAGGGTTATAATCACTGACCTATACATACCATACAAGAAACAAAGAAAAATTACCCTGAATTAAAAATATACTGTGTTTTATCTAAAATATGACACATTACTGTATCTTTGCAAAAGTTAACACCAAGTATAAACAACTATAATCACATATGAACTAAGAATTGACAAAAGACAGGTCTGATTCAGGAATCGTATGGCATTAGTTGTACATTTGTATGTTTTTAGCAGTATAACATTTAATAAATACAATGAAGTATAAAAATATGTTTTCTTCTAAAAATAAAAAAGGAAATTAGGGATAAAAAATATAGTCTAAACAACAGATTTGTCTATTTTATAATTTATGTCCAGAATATTTTTTTATGTGCTTTGTTTTAATCTTGCACAGTCAAGAATTTTCCTACAAAAATTCTTGGTTGTAACAACAAACCACTTTTCCTCCAAAATCTTATAAATACTGTGGCTGATTTTTTCCAGAGTGCCTCATCTGCTCACAAAGTTGGATACCCATACAACATGAAGAAAAGCGGTATAAGCTAGTGAAAGATTAAAAATACTTGACTGTAATGAAGTTGGTTTTAATCTCATCCTCCCTCTTGTACATTGAGAAAAAGGAGGGCTGTTAGTATTGTTTTGCCACTTAAATCATGGATTGGAACCATGACAAAAATAAAAAATATACCAAAAATGAAGAATTATGAGCAGAAAAAAAATTTGAAGATATTAGGGAAAGAGAAAGGCAGTTGCTGGAGGGAGGAGAACGATCATGTCTGCTTATTAGTCCAAAACCTGAAGATTTTATTCCATTTTTATTCAGACAAATCTCCCCTTGTCTTTGGCAAAATGTGAACCCAAAAGGACTTGGGGAATTTTTCTTTGCTGCTTCAAGAAATGTGGCAAATTTCAATTCATTTCATACACACAAAGACTCTACTAATCAATGGTATCCAGTGTCAAAGCACAGCAGTGCGTCAAACAGTTGGTTTTGTACTCCTCATGCATAAAAGCAGCATTTTGAAATGAAGCTATTGACTTTTTTTTCCTCTTCAGCCAGGAGCCAGTGCCCACAGCGGTGCTGTCAATGCTGGATCTATTTCTCATTTCAGTGTCTTTGGAAATGCTACATTGGGCAACACATCCATCATACAGCCACTGCATAAGTAATACCAAGCTGAAATTGTATTATCATTCCTAAGTAGCCACACGTGACTAAACAGCCCTGATGACAATAATTGCCTATTTAACAAACTTCACTGTCTGCAGCAGCATATAGGATTTTTACTAAGACAGTTGATGTAGGACATTCATAATGAGCAGGACCAAAGTCCTTCAGGACTTGCAGGAGACAATTCTGATCAAGAACATAGAGAGCACAGTCCCCTTTTCATTTACCACTGGACAGCATAGGAACTCTTGCAGCAAGCAGGTGTTTCTGGATTGCTGTCCCACCTGATCATGAGGATGCTAAAGCTGCTGTGTTGGTCCCACAGCTGGCTCTGGGATTGTTTCATGTGACAAGTGAAAGAACAAGTGCTTGAGGTCTTGTTCCAATCCTCTTCTTTCAGAGCTGCTCAGCACTGCAGGGCTTCTGTGAGGCTGGCACCTCACTGTCACGCAGTGCCCTCACTCACACTAACATACCGAGCACGGGCAGCTCAGGCAGAGCACCGGCTCACAAAGGCTGTTGGTTTCAAACCCATACACTGAAATTTACAAGTTGTCATTGGAAAGATTCTGTTTAAGACAAAAAAAAAAAAAAAAAAAAAAAAAAAAAAAAAAAAAAAAAGCTACAAAGCTACTCTTTCACAACTGCCCCTTGTTTCCACTAGTACCTAGCACCCAACATGAGGAAGAAGATGGCAGCACTGTGAAGAAGGCTTCCATTACACGCCTGCCTCTCCACCATCATCATAACACGTACATTCTCTTTTGTCTTGTGTAACAGAAGCATATCATTGTGCAAAGCCCTTCAATGCAAGGTGTTTAAACATTCCATTTTTAATGGGATTTTCTCAGTGATAAGAAAACAAATGTATTCTCATGGCAATCTTCATCAATGTCAGGTTTCACAGCCTCAGAAGGAATATTGTAAAAATGCTAAAGGTACCTACGGAGTCTTAAAAAAATTCTAACCAGTAGCCAGTTTCATAACATACTGAGCAAAACTACAGTATTGCTTTGGACAGAAGAAAACTTTTCTGAGGAGTATGTTCAGCACCCACTCATGTTCTCTGAACACTAGCTTGCAAAGAAAATCTAATCTGTTAGGGAAAAATGTGGTGACAAGCAACAACATTCCCTATCTCCTTGTAATCTTTTACGGCTCTGTTACTCAAAAAGTTCTACGTATTACTCTAAGAATACATGTATTTCTAAATGGCATTTCAACAAGTTAAAGAAACATTCTGCTCTAATTTGCATCTATAAAATAATAATTAAATTTAATATTGGTTTTGTGTAGCTGAGGATACATTTCATCCAGAATGCTTAGGGCTGCTGCTTTATTAAACTGCCTTTATCTTGACCCTCAGATGAAGAGAGTGGATTTGAAAAGCAGCCAGAAACACAACGTGAACCTCCAAGGCAGTGACATCTCCCCTCTGTGGTCTGTAGAATATAGACTGTGATCCTTAAGGACAGATGTTAAGATGAAAAATGGTATTTGCTGTGATTCCTGAGCCCTGTCCCCTTAACTCGACTGATGTGTTCCATCAGTTCTGTCACAGCCGGAAAACTTTCTGGGCTAGTCTTACCCTCACAGGCCTCCACTGCTCCTCCCAAGCACAGCCAGAAGTGCTCTGAGCTGCCACGGCCCTTTCCATTTTTTTAGCATTCCCTTCAGTTGCCCATGGCATTGCAATGGGGAGGGATTTTTGTAATTATTTTTTAACTTGCGTTATGGCTGCGGAGCCTTTGGTACACTCAGATCACATTTTCAGTTATTTCCCTGACGTCCCGAGAGCTAGCAGCATGTATTACAAAAAGCTGAGAGTCTCGGAGCGTCACCTGGGTCCAAGAGCTCAGGCTTCAGCTGCGACAGCAAACACCATTAGCACAGCCCTGGGTGTCAGCAGCCACAAGAAGTGGAGCTCACGTCCCAGGCACACGCTTGGCTCTTCCTCTGGAATGCCCCTGGCAATAGCATCCACAGGGAGCGGGGGAAAGCTGGGCATGTTGCCTGGCGGTTTCCTCACAAGGCTGGGGAGAAAAAAAATACTTAGCCTGTGAATTTCAAGAAGTATTTATTTTCTTGGTCAGCAGTGGCTGTCATTTTCTCTGCAGCCTCCTCAACATACAGAAATACCTCCTTCATCCTAGCATTTCAAAATACCTAGGGATCATGAAGCACCTGTTTAAAGACTATCAGCCAGTTGTTTCCTTCAATAAGTAAAAATCTACATTACAGTCTTTCATTTGAGCAGCATTTTCATCATCCTGGAGGAAACAGGGTAAGGAACTACGCCACAGTTATCAGGAGGAAAACACCACAGCTATTCTAACTTAAAAACAGCAAGACCCACAGGAATAACATTTGCAAACATCAGCTGAATTGATTTATATACCGCTATAGTTTATAGGCACCATTTTTTTAAACCATGTTAATTTTTCACTTTTTCAGCTACTACTAAAGCAATTAGCAGAACTCATTAACCGAGCGACATTTTACAAATTAATGATTTACTCCTGTAAACTGATAGAAATGCATAGTATATAAATCTTGACTTAAACGGGATCAGGAAATCACTCAGTCCTGGAATATGTTTAATCAGCATTCATGCTTTTAAAAACAGAAATGCTGAGAAAATTATTATCTTCTGTTCCAGTCTAGTTTACTCTATAGAAGTAATTTTGTTCATGAAATTATTCAAGGGTAGTTTTGAACAGACAGCAGACATTAAGATTTCAAGTTACTGAAATAATGGCAATGTCTATATGAAGAAAGGCTGAAGTTCCCTCAGTGGATTTCCATTACTGCAGACATATTTATATTTTAATATACTCAGAAATAATCTCTTATTTCACTGGAATAAAAGCAGAAAAAGTCAAAAACATCCAGAAGCCTCTACTGCATCCATTGCAGTTCAGAGACCTGGTTTTTGATACCTGAGCTAGGTGACAATTTAGTGTATACAGTTCTATATTCACAGAAGATACCGAATTAGAAGATGAGCTTGCTTTATTTATTTATTTATTAGTAAAGTTGGAATCCTGGCTTTATATTTCATTATCATCATCTTCGGGAACAAAATCGAAGAGAAATTCTGTCCCCATTAATCTGAACATAGCTGTGATTGTACCACATATGATGCCATTCTCCTCCAAGCTGGATGGATCAGCAAGGCAGCCATACTTGCATTTTACAACTGAAGAAAAATAGAAATGTTGATTTTGTTGTGCAGTCCATGGAGGGAAAACTTACTTTGGATCGGTAGGAAAGCTTTGGTATATTACTGAGCCTCCTCACACTATTATGATCTCAAGTTTGAATATTGAAAACAGTCAAATAAATTTTCCATTTCCATCATATTATTTGTACGCTATCCTCCTCATCCCCAAGGCACAGGTATTTTCCACTCACTCTAGCACTTTGACAGAATGTTTCTCACAACCTAAAATATTGATTTTCACTTTTTATCTTAAAAAACATGTTAAACGACTCCGTGTTACACATGGAAAGAGCATCAATTTGATAACAGCTCAAAATACAACCTATGGAGTGGGACCCACACAGGCCATGGGTATTATTTCTACTGAACAGGAGCTCTCCCTCAACAAATCCAAACACATAAAAATTCTTCTATTTTTATATCGGCACCTAGCACATTTCTTCTGGAGCAGCATGCTGTATTGGGTCTGGTTCAGATGGAATTAATCTTCTCCACAGCAGCCCTCCCAGTGCTCTGCTTGTACTGGTGGCTGGGCAGGTGGTGGTAACGCAGCAGCGTTCTGGCCGTGCGGAGCAGCACTGGCGCAGCACCCAGGCTGTCTGCCCAACATTGTCCCTCACCAGCAGGTTGGGGAGGGCAAGATCTTGGGAGGGGACATCGCCAGGACAGCTGACCCAAAGGGATACTCCATAGCCTATGGCACCTGCTCAGATATAAAAGCCAAGAGAAAGGACGAGGGGGGCGTTTGTTATTACAGCGTTTGTTTTTCCAGAGGAACT
>JAVJGJ010000037.1:51428018-51485196 GCA_035590215.1 Microhierax caerulescens | reverse complement strand
TGGGGCTGTTGGCCAAGGCTGGCCAGCTATTGCTGGGGGACTGGCTGGGCATGGGGCAGCGGGCAGTGAGCAGTTGTATCGTGCATCACTTGTTTCCTTTCCTCCCTTCCCTTTGGATCTCGTTCCTCTTCCCTTCACCTTCATTTTCATTATAACTGTTACTGTTGTTGTTATTGTGCTTTCATTTTTATTGTATTTCAACTATTAAATTAGTTTTATCTCAACCCTCGAGTTTTACATTCCGATTCCCCTCCCTGTCCCTCCAGGTGAGGGGGGAGTGAATGAGCGGCTGCACAGCACTTATTACTGACCTGCTAAACACGACAGTGACCTTAGCCTACTCAGAAGCTGACACTTGGATCCTCTCACCTCCAGTTACTTTGTGCACAGAGAGACAAATGTATCTCTTGGTCAACCTCCAGACCCCATGGTCCCACAGCCTGGAACTCCTGGTCCCTCCAGTAGCAAATTCACGCAGGTGTCTCACACACACAGAAGTTGACTGAAATACCCTGACATCTCACAACCTCTCCTGCAGCTGGCTTGGACCTCCAGGCACCTCCAGTCCTGAAGACAGAAAAAAAAAAACAGTGATGCCCACCTACTGATGAGCACTAGATGACAGCAGTGCTCAACTCATTTACTTTTGATACAGATGTAGCGGTCACCTACATTCGAACAGTGCAATCTCTATGTATCTCCCATGGCACCTGAGATAGGAATTCAACACTAAAAGCAACATGGATAAATCTCACAAAGCTGTTGATGATAAAATGCTCAGTGAATACAGTAGGCAACAGCAGACTCAAACAATCTTCCAGCTTCCCACTATGATAAGAAAATATATGAGAAGTAATAGTGTAACAGAACCACTAACTGTATTTCTTAGCATCAGAGAAAAGTATTACCGGAGTAGAGGGATATACAGCGCTCCTGACGCATGTCCCACCGCCTGCGGGCTGGGCAGTGGCAGTGCCGCCTCTTTCCCCTGCCTGCTGCTGCCAGAGGGAGAAACACCCACACTGCCCATACCTTCTGAGTCGTTAACAGCAATAGCTGGTGCTTAATTTGGGCAAGGCTTAAGCTTCAGATGAAGAGCAGCTGACATCGTAAGACCCAGTAAAAAGGTGTGGTTGTGGGGCATTCCCTTCCCCACCCAGTAATTAATATCATCTAGGTCTCTAAATTGCATCTGTTCCCTTGCACCACCCAAGCACTAGATATGATCAAAAGGCTCAGCCTGCCTACAGACAGCGAGCGAGGGACACGCTCCAGGCCACCTGAGAGCCGGGATGCAGACCCCAGCACCCCTGCTTAGCAGCTGTCCTGCAAGGGCACAGCGAAAACTCTGGCCACACCCCGGCTTGGATGGCATGTTTATGCAGATCTAACTTCACATGGGAAAGCCTGCTGACCACCACCCAGAAACGAAGCCGTACAGCACAGCTGCTTAGCGAAAACACCTTCCCTGTGCTCAGGCAGTAGCAGAGAAGGTCAGCGAGGAAACCCGCCTGCTGACGATGGCCCCTTTGATGGCAGCCCCTCTCTGCTGGAGGTTTCCTCCCCTCGGCACACCCCCACCCAGGCCAGCCATGTGTCACAGCCAGCTCTTCCCCTGCCTTTGTCCTCCACAGCCATTAGCAGAAAAGCCTCTCAGACAGGTGACAGCGTGCTAACCACCATGCGGCCCCACCGGGGCAAGCCCCAGCCTCACCCAACTGCCACGGCCAGCCCCAGCCCTGCCGAGTGGCCCCCAGCCAACATGGACGCGACGCCTCGGCCCCGCCGAGCACTGGTAGCCACGCTGTGTCCGTGGCTCTGCTCGTGGGGCCACAGGGGCAGCTCAGGTGGCAGCCACACACACTTGGCATGTTTGTTCAGTGCGTTTTGGCCACGATGCAAAGCCAGCAAGAGGCACCCACGTGAGCTGAGGTGGCAGCCCCATGGTCCCACAGCACACCTGGCAGCCACGTACCTGGGGAAGGATGTTTTCATCAGCCTGGATGCTTCTGAGAGCCTGTCCCTGCTTTCCATCCCAGAAGAGCTTGAGGTGAAGGAAGCCACTGTCAGTGCCATTGCCTTCGTGCACAATGACAGGGTCTCAATGGTAGTCAGCAGCTGGGGCTGTGTATTTCAAAAGCCTCGACAGGTGGGCCTTATCAAAGGGAGTCACAACCCCCACGTCCAAACTCTCAAACACCCATTGCTGGTACAGAGGAGCAGGCCCCCATGCAAGGAGCTCAGCTGAACCCTTTTGGCATATGACACCAGGTGCTCGATCTCCATCAGCCCCCTCTCCTCTCCCCTTCCCAGGAGAGGGGTCACACATTTACACTCAGTGAGACCAGGACAAGAGAGCAAGGAGTGCTGCTCAGGGGCTACAATTCCACCTCCTTTGCTGTGATCAGCCTGCTGATGGGCAGAAGCAGAGGAGATGGGGCAGGGAAGGCAGCAGGGGCCTATTTCATCTTCAGCAGTACTGAAAACAGCCCCGAGGCCCTGCTAAGCTAGAAGTATCCAGAATCTTGCCTTGAGGAGTTTCATCATCCTCTGAACAACAGATACATCCAGCAACAATGGCCTGATCATGGAAGTGACTGTTGTGCTGTCAGAGACCTTTCAAAGCACCTTCCCTGACAGAGGTTTTAGTTGTGACTGCTAGTGGCTCCCAGGTTGCAGCCCTGACCCGAGACAGACACCCCCTCCATGGCAGCATCAGCCAGGTCACTAGCATGGTGCACGCCACCAAGGATAAGAGCATAGGTATGAAAGACACAGTGACACTGTTTGAAGAAAGGGGGTGGCTGACCTTACTCAGCCCTGTGATTAACAATTTCATTCAGCTCTATGACTTCAATAAACAGAAGCTCGGCTTGCAGTTAGCAGTCTGGAGATCTCAGTAGTCCTGCACTATGGAGATCCTCACAGGAGACTTCCAGAACAAGATCTATTACACAGACATGCATGAAAGTCTGATTTTGAAGCCCATGCTTGTGCCCAAGCCAGGCAAAAGGTCCATTCCCTTGGTGACAGTGAGCAGCCCTCATATGCTGGCTTTCAGCTCATATGTAATAAGTGGGATTTACATATGATGGAAACACCATAAACCTCTTGCATATAGTTCTGGAGCAGCAATATTACTCTGAACTCACAGATGCTGACTTCTGCAATAGCAGAATGCCTGAGAGAAGCCTGCTGCCACAATCTGTTTTATGGATGTGACCCCCCGGCTGCACTTGTTGCAGTGTCCTGCCCACCTACAAAGCACATCAGAATTGTAAAGAAAAACAAAAATAAAAAAAATCACAGCCTGTGACAAAAGCCTCATTCAGGAAGCAGCACTGAGAAGTAATTTCAGTTATACAATCAGCCGTAACATAGACGACTGTGTCACTTTCTTGCCAGAAAACATATACACCAGGACAGTCTACTGATCAAATAAAACTTTACAAATCTGGGATGTCCTCTTCTGGTATATTATAAAAATCTTTGGGTCCAAATATTTGAGTTATGGGAAAACAACAGATTTCAGGAGCATGTCCCTGCTAAATTTGTTCTGTTTGAAATAAATGCGTAACTATGATTATCTTTCAACCAGGCATGATGCCAACTGCATCTCAGCCTCATCATTGGACTCCTTTGCTAAAGGAACAGAAGTCTCTTAGACCCACATACTGCATGGACCAGAAGAAACTATATGAGCTGTAAGGACAGAAATGGACTTGAATGGAAGTGGCCTTCAGTCAAGTATCAGGTTCTTGATGGAGATAAAAATAGGATCATTTTCTTCCCTATGTATCTTTAAAGCCATTGCAGTGGATACATTTTACAGTTCTTTCAATCTATCCATAACCTTCTCAGTACATGTCTACGGCGCTTTTCCCAAGAACTAACTACGTTATTGGACATCCCTGACAGTCTTTCTGATTTTACTTTTGATTTTTACAAGATACTGTCTCTCATTTATCACTCTAAAAAGTGAGATGCAAAAGCTAAAACACTGAGTGGAATTTTTGAAAGTCTCTGGGAAATCTAACTAAAGAAGTTCCCTTTTATTTAGGAAAAATGTTGTTATAGAATTGTGATGGAGAAACTAGCTCAATGTCCTTTTCCTTAGTGAAAAGTTAAAACTTTATTATTTTGAAATTTAAAAGGCAATTTTACTACACAACCCTTATCTTTCAGCCTAAATTTCTCACTGACCACAACCACGTGCTAGTACTACTTGTTTCACTGTAGAGACAGTTTAAGTCTTTCCAGCACAAGTGCATGACTTCAGAAACATGGCATCTTTCAAACTTTATTTTAAGGAATAGCTCTGAAATAAAGTGGACTTCAGAGGATTTCTTGCTTAGTATCAAACCCAGCTGTGTGACAAAGGCCTTTTATCACCAAACTTCTAAACTTGAAGTCGAAACCAGCTCCTGCAGGGAGCACATAGCTTTTCACCCATGCTGAGTATGAAGAGAGTATCACCTCTCAATAACTGGACTGCAAAGGCCCAACATTCTGTAAAATACTAAATCCCTTGTATGGATGGATTTTTTTAATGTATTTGAAGTAATTTGGCAGACATTTTTCTAATAAGACAGTAACAGTCAATTAAAATTAAACCAGCCACGTAAGTATAGAATTGGCCATTTTGTCTGCAAGTTAGACAATTAGTACTGCTTTTGCTATGAACTATATCAGACAACTATTTTAGAACCCTGTGAATTTGCAGTATTTACGATTTTTAGGTATTTATTGCTAGTTAAGTCCTTACCTCACTACACAGAATGTTTAAACAGGATTTCAATAACATAATTCAAGATAGAGACATTAAAGTTGAGTTTGTCATAATTTAAACTTTAAAGCTAAGATTATTTTTCCCATTTTGATGCACAGAAGAGTTAACTTACAAGTAACTTATAAATTAAGATGAGGCAAGTTCTGAAAGTGCCACATCTATATCAGCATAAGCAGTCCTAAAAAAGTACACAATCCAAGGGGAATATCGCTTTTAGTACGATTTCTACTATTTCTGAGAAAGTAGATTGAAAGTGAGACCAGAAAAGGCACAAGATCTTGCTATATTGTCATAGTCATGTTTTATAACAGCAAGAGGAATCAAAGAAATCTCCATTCAGGAATATTACAACTGAAGCACAAAATGGAGCCTCTTTATGAAGCTTACGTAGGAGACTGTGGGCATTCCTCCTGTTATAACAGTGGCCAGTCTAATTGTGTGTGAGTCACTAAAAGCAGTCTTTACTTGCCCCCAGAATAATTAAAGGTTTAATCTCTTTCAGCAACCACCAACTATAATTACTCCAGAATTTGTGACCAGGAGCCTGAATAACAAACAGAGCTTCAAGATGCATGCAGACTTTTAAACACTTTTTGTGAATGGGCATTGCCCGTGGTCTCCTGGGCCTTTCCCTTGTGCTGCTCTGCTCAGTTTCTTCCTTCTCGTCTGATTTCAAACTGCAAGATGCCATCTCTCTCCTTCCCACAGTTTCTCTAAATCTGCCTCTTCCATTTCAATCCTTCTACTAAGTTTGTGTGCTTTCACTAGGTTTGCCTGAATCACAGCAATCATCTTTTCTTAAAAGCCAAATTTTGCTCCTTTTGGTTAAAAAAAAAAAGCAGCAGTTGAATTCATTCCCTTGACAATCACCCTCCCTGCAGGCACCATCTGGACATCATCATAATTTTTCATTACAGTGAAGGCCCCCAGTTCCCACTTGGAAAGCCCTGTCCTACTCTGCTCCTCCCTTCCCTCCTTGCCCTCCCAGTGGCTGAGTTCCCTACCGTCCGGAGGCACAGGGCCCATTCCCTCCGCACGCCTCCTACACCCCTCTAACTGTCCGTGGCGCGCAGCTTTCTCATCCTTGTCGGATAGCGTCATAACCAACGCCAAGGACTTTGGAGACACGACAGTTCATACAAGCAGAATGCCACCAGGTACCGCCTGAAGTCACACACACTAATGAATGCGTACAAGTTCTGTAAGCAAACTATAAACACACGGAGCACTAGTCATCCCACTTCAGTGTGCACAGGAAAACTTAAAGATTATTCCTGCTGCTTTATAGGACAGACCTAAAACCAGAATAGGCTGCTTGAATCACAACAGAATAAAGTAGCAGCACATAAACAAACAATTTTGCTGCCATAGTACGTGAATGTCATTTTTTACAGACTCTGATATTAGAATTCACTCTCAAAGAAGCAATGTAAAGCGTAGAAGTCATCAGCTGCATGACTGATACTATCTTCATTCTCACGCTATGCCTTCACAAACTTTGCATGCTTTCTACGCCACACTCACAGCCTACAGAAGACGCTATAAAACCTTATTACTCCAGATTTGCATTGCACAAAATAGCGCTCAGACAGTGCAGTGTCCCACCAATTTTTTTAGAACCACCAGAATTCCCATAGCACAGGAAGGTGTAGTGCATGCCCTGAAGTATGAAAGGGATGGCAGAATTCACCTCATTTCAGGAGCGAGGTTGTTGGTGACACAGCTCACATAAAAAGCCTTTTTTCAAGTCTACCAATGCATAGAATTATTTGTGGTTTAAGTAACACAGGACTAAATTATTCCCAGATTTCCCACCATGCCCAGAACAAAACTGGGTATTTCACTTTTCACCAAAACACCCAGCTTGGCAAGTTTCATAGTTTTATGTTACAGAAGTAGTAAAAAAAATAAATAATGAAAATTCACTGGATTCCTAAAGATGACAAAGATCCCCTGGATTTCATAATTTTTGAGGCCTTTTACTAGCCATATCAAAGCAAGATGTGATACTTTCATCTACTCTGGCTGTAACATTGCTGTGACAGACACATTAGGATGCTCTTGCACCTTAGAGAAGGTTCACAGGATTCTTCTGAAGGAATATTGTTCTGCAGGTAGTAGAATTTCAGCCTTTGAAGAGATACTTATTTGCTCAATAGCAAGACCAGGTTAATTTTCATTTCAACACAACTGGTTTTCGTCCTTTGTAGGTCCACACATGGGCACAGTCTTCCAAATGAAAACTCATTAAGGAGCCAGGCATAGCTGCTACCTCCTCTCCTAAGCAATCATAGTAAACGAACCTCTGTTCTGACATGCCAACGATTACCTTTCAAACTTATTTTGAACAGCTCCATGCTTTTTAGACAGCACAATATGCATAATCAGCAACACACCATGAGGGAACCAGTGCCAATTGGGAAATAAAGGATGTTAATGATTACAAAAATAGAGTCATAGGAAGACAGCGGCCTCCTGTAACAGTATACCAAGCTTTAGAAGTTAAAAATAACAGACACCGCTTTTCAGTAAATGGTCTTGGAATATGACAAGTTAAAAACATCAGCATTTTTGGAATCACCATGTAAAGAAAGAGAATAAAGGAAAGATTTTACTTAAGTGTGAAGAGAAAGCAAATTTGTTTGGTTTTTTGAAGTTATTTGATACTACGTCCTTAGCATAATCAAAGTCTGGCTTATTGTTGGTTTGACAGCCTGTACTGCTGAGCTTCGTGGAACTCTCTGGGAACACTTGGTATACATACAAAAGCCTACACATATCATGTGTAGATACACAGACATAGAAACACATCTCAACACCACATGCTAGAGAAGCTGCTAATTCTACCCGTGCTGAATAAAACAGCACTCCCACTCCTTTAGCCTCCTGTCACGTCATTAGCTCACCATAATCCTATGCACATTCTCAGAAACATAAGGGTCCATGTAGACAGAGTACTTCTGAAACGTAAGGGTCCACGTAGACAAGAGTATTTCCTTCCAGCCAAGCTACATAATGTGTGTTACCACATTTTTTACTGAGATTAGTACTAACAAACATGGCAAGTGCTGGTTTACTTCACATAAGAGTTAGTATCACTGACAATACACCAGCCAACGGGACAGCACAGTCCGGTAGGTTCTATAGTTATTCATGCTTGCAGCAAGCTTGCTCTTTACAGCAGTGCAACTTCTAAATCAGAGGAATCCATTTCTTACCAGTTTCTTCTGGTAAGGCTGAAAAGCAGTTAAACTTCTGACCCGTATCTCACAAAACTCTAGTGGAAACATCCGCTATCAGAATAATGTGATGTTGTGCTACTCAAGTATTTGAAGAAGTCTTAAACGCCAGCCTTGACTTCGAACGTTATGGCCTACCTGCTGGCTAGCTGAAAGGCATCAGTAATGACTATTCCCCTAAGCAGAAATGATGTTCAAATGTCCCCTAAGCAGTAATGACTATTCCCCAAGGCAGAAAGAGGACTGATGGCATGGCTTAAAGCTACAATGCCAAGAATCATTTAGAAAAATCAGCAATCCAATCTGCCTAACAGCAGAAAAGAACAACCCCTGAAGCAACATTTTCATTGTTAGATTACAAGCATTCTATTGATTTATCAACACGACCCACAGTCATGTTAAGTACAACTATGAAAGGTCACATGCTGTGAATGGGTTTTAAGACTTCTCAGGAAGTCTTAAGTCCTGGAGACAGTCATACCGTAGTACTGAACACGAGTAAAATTGGAAACCTTACCCAAAAAGAAAAAAAACCACATCTGAAGGCAGATGTACCTTTTCATAACCCTATTGTTGCCCTATGAAAAAAATTTCCTTGAGCCACGAGATAACCTTGCACTTCAAGCACCCAGAGCAGATTGCCAGATTTTCCTTACACTTCACTAACTCATCATAAAACTCCTTACTCTTACCTGGTTTTGCTGGACTTGATTGTTTCACATCACCTTCCCTATGTTCAGAAGCTTTTACTCAAAATTCCCCAGCACAAAGCCAATAAGTGAGATCTCCTAGACAGCCGAATTCTGCATTGCTCCTAGAAACACTGGACAACTCAAAGGGCAAATACAGCTGCCACTGAGTTTCAATGCACACCAGCACTACACATAGCAACAGGACAGGCACTTCACCTGAACAAAGAGGGCCACGATGAAGACAGTACAGAATAAGTATAAAGAATCAGCACCTGTAGATTGCTATAGCCATATAAAAAGGAAAGAAAAAAGGCCGCAAATCCATACAGTGAATATGGTGTATGTTTTATTCTATTTACAGTACATTTGTTATAAATATAATACATTTCTTGAAAATCTTGAGTAGATTTTTTTAAAACAGATCAATTGTTATAGTTACATAATAAAGTAAGTGACAATTTAAATGACAATCTCATGGTTGTGAAATAGTGCATTCTGTGTTGAGATGAATGAGAAAATACTCAAACTGGCTGAAGAAATCATTTTTTAAACACCTTAGGTGGGACTTGTATGTAAACCTCAACAGGTCACTAGTTTCCATAAACATGAAAACTCAAAATTTTAAATTAAAGAACTGAAACAGAAACAGATTTGAGAGACCTTACTGAACTTCACAGTAAAGTTGGGGTTTATCATGACTAATGGCTTCAGACAGGACAGAGCCAACGAGGGTTTCTTCCTGAACCATATCCTAATACAGCCACAAATATTAAACACACCATGCTGGAAGTTGTAACAGCAGTCAAGCTGCATTTTTGACAGGGCATAGGGCATACAAATATGTTCAGATCTGGAGCTGAAGAGTATTTTGTATTATGAATATCTTAATTACCAGAGAAGAAATACATTATAAAAGGATAAATGTATTTTCAGTCCAACGTGCATTGCATTGAGAAACAAACTGACAAGTCACCTGAATATTTTGCTATTTTCTTTCCTACACAATCTTTAGTAACAAGTTAGATGTCTGAGGTGCTATTTCCAAAAACTGCAGCAAAATGTCAACCAGCAATATCAGAAAAGAATCCCATTTTATTTGTCATTAAGTGTGATTTTTTTTCAGGAAGCAGTCAGATATTATTGATAATAATCAGTGCAGGCATGGAATTCTGCTGACTCGTTTCAAACAAAGTAACTTGGTCCACTAGCTTGGCAAATACTCTGGGGGTTCCAAGATTATAGACACCTGTACGAACAAAGCAAGCTTTCAGCTGCAAGCTATAGACCTCCTGGCTTTTAAGTTGAAGCTTGTACTGTGTTTGCCCAAGCCACGTAAAAGATCCATGGATTTCTAGTGCTTCTGGGCTGAAAAAGAAGGTAACAACATTATTTCTCTGCATTCGAAGTACGTATTACCAGTTTACATGATTCCCTCCAGCCTCAGGTTTTCTCGGGATTTAGAGTGTACTGTGTCTGTCACCAGCCCATAACAAAGACATTTGTTTATGATTTCTGAAAACTTATCTGCAAAAGTCAGGAATTCAGAACTTCAGTTACCATGGCAGTCTCTGGATGCGCGAGTGTGTACTGCCATTTGTCTTTGATGTCTTTGAAGTTTTTAAGTCTTTTTGATTGGTTGCCTACAATAATTTCCCTGAAGTCACTGCCTTTCCCAGATTCATCATGCTCTTTGTTTCACACCCACCCACCCATTAAGGGGTTAAGGTTTTTCTAGCGAGACAAAGGCAGACTTTGAAAGGACAACAGTTGCAATCTAAGGTATCGACAGAAATGCGATTAACATTTTATCAAGCTACTAAATGCAGCTTCAAAAAAGGTCATGTCTGTATGTCCTCTTCCCTACTACATCCCCACACAGCTCATCCCCACAAACATACACACACACTGAGACAAAGTAGCTAAGGTATCTTTACTGATCCTTACGTCCAACTGTCAGCTCAATTTAACTTTGGGTCCTTACTTCTTATCAAATACTTTTTAATGTTCTCTGACTCACACTTAACACATTCTCTACAGTGGCTCTCCCCTTGGCTCAGATCCATCAGTAGAAATCTTTAAAGCATTTCTTTGGTTCCAAATATACTGTACGCTTCATACAGATCCTCATTAAACACATGTATAATGAGGAATTCCAGGGTGTTCCCAGCTTTCTACAGAAACTGCACATAACGCTAACAATTGACACAGTAACAAGATCCAGAAGTTTTAGGAATTCCTACGTAAGGTATTCTTAGGCCTGCCCCATGAGCTAGAATTAAATCAGAGTGCACATCCACGGAAGTAGTCCACCTAATTTAGAGGTACTGCATTAATAAATGGGGGGGGTGTTGTTTGTTTTTAAGAAGTTTCAAGGCACATGACTACACAGTTCTTCCAAAGACATGTCATACAATGCTACTACAAAACATGACCCATCTTGTGAAAAGACCGGACCAACGAATAGCTTCCTAATCCTAATTGATAAATAAAACATACTTAAGTCTTCTGCCCTGTATTTGTGAATCTGTTCTCCCATGACTAAGTCTACCTCAGTGTCTTCACAATCTGCTCCCTTGCCCCAAGAATATACAAGTCAAGTATCCCAGAGTCTATTTTGTGGTAAGCGGACCAAGTAGCACTATTATCTGGTGGCAGGGTGGTGTTTAAGGCAGAGGAGAGGGAGTGTCACCTGAATTATACAACCACTTCTGTTAAAACAAAACGATTAACAACTGTATACCGTGGTACTGAATTCTCTCTCTCCCATAGAAATCCTTAGCAAAACTTTTAGAAGCAATTCACAAAACATTTCCTCAGAGCTAATATTTTTGCACATACTACTACAATTCTGAGCAAAAAAGATAGTCAGAGGAATCAGTTGATAAACCTAGGGGAAGTGTTAAAAATGACTAAGGTTCTATGACATTTTACACTAAAGCCAAATTGCAGGAGGAAATACTTGTTTAAACTTCAGAAGTGTTTTCTACAAATTACTTGGTATTTTAAAAATGACAACCTGACAACATGTTTAGTAAAGTAAGGCTGCTGAAGCTTGTATTTCACTAGTACAAAAAGAACTTTTCCCTAGAAAATATCTGCAGAGTTTAGATGTTCAAGAGTTACAATTCAAGGTCCTGTCTCAGCAACAGTCAGAAGCAAAGTATAAATTGAGCACTGACTGAAGACTCCCATTTGGCTGTATGAAGCCTTTACCACTTTCCATTCTTTCAAAGAAGCCACTGTTGAGAAAATCCTATTCTAGATATTCAATACAGTTAAAACATTACATGACTCCCCAAAACTAGGAAGCATTCTCAGAAAATGGTTTTATTAACATCCACATTTATTAACATCAACGTTACCTTGTTGTCTTATGCCGCAAATCAATCATCACATCTACAACAGCCTGGGAACAATTGGAAAGTAGAAGAGTGACAGGTACCAGACAGAGGCTGCAAAGAGAAATAGTTCCATAGTAAAGGAGAAAAGTCTGACTTTGAATAGTCTTAATTATACTCTTAAATAATTTCAAGTAACATCATATTAATATGTAGTTGTCTATTATGCAGTCAGACAGCGTACACAGCAATATAAACACACTGACTAGAGTTACTTGTAATAAAAGCTATTGAGGCAAACAGTATTGGCTCAGCTGAGCCAAATGAGTTAGCAGCTTCCTTCATCCAGTTGAGACAGGCTAGCAAAAGCATAACTAACACCTTAGTTTACAGGAAATCTACTGTTATGACAAGAGACACCTCAGAATGCGGTAACATGGTCCAGTATGCTACTCTACGAACCACTGTTCAGCACATTTTGTCTAGATACTTTTCTTCTGCATCACCTCCCGTAGAGGAATTGCTAGCACCTGAAGTTTCAGCCAGAACAGTGACCCAACAGAACAGATAGCACATACACACTTGGTGTTAATTTAAGCCTTTACCCTGAATAAAACTAATACAGTTAGTTGATATTCTGCTTGTTCACAATTAGTGTAATTGCTTTTATAAATAATGCTGCAGTAAGAAAGACCCCAAGATAGTCACAGGCAGGTACACAAACCACAGCAGCTGAAACCACTTTGTGTGCACATTAAGTGATCTGTGTCACTGCAATTCCTTGACACTGCTTTAACAGTGTAATTATCCTAAACTTTACTAACAAGAAAAGAACAATCAGCATTATAACAAATAAAGATATTAACTCGTTACTGGAATAATGCATGCTTTGTAACCATCACTAAAATATGCCACCTTATAAAACGTTTAGATGTTAGATTTTATAAAGAAAGAAACATCTTTCTTTTGGCAACTTATATTAACTGAAATTTTAGGGAAAAAAAGTGTAACAGTTCTCAGATAAAACAACTCAAACCTAAATAGGTATTTATGTTTCAATTACGATTCATTTCACATCTTGAAATGAATCCAGAGGGCTTTGTTAGTATTTTAATTTTGAAGACTCATGGATTTCACAGGCTCTGATTAACTCACTCTAGCAGTCTGCTTTTTGACAGACATTAATCCTGATACCCTTCCAGGAGACAAGCCCCAGTGATCTAACTTACCACCTTTCCTTCCGACATAAATCAGAACCACAGGCAGCTAATCTTGGCAAGTCAGATGCTGTACACATAACAGTCCTTTTGACTTAAAAGTACCTCTTGCTTTCTGTCTAGCTTCTCAAAGTAGTCACATTGTTTACTCTGACACCAAAAACAAACAAAGGCAGCAGAGTATTTTCCTTTCGGTATGTTTGGTAACAATACTAGTTAACATTTAGCCTGGAACTCTGGTATTACATCCTGGTTTTCTACATGAAAGTTTCATTTTACCTATAAAATTCTGAAGCAGTGACTTCAAGAATCAAGCAAGATTTCACCCTTGCCTAACAGACTATCTTATGTTTCATAACCCCCATAGCATTTCTCAATAGGATTTATGTCAAATTGACAATATTTCAAAAGTTTCTAAAGAAAACATTGCACTAACCTTTTTTGATGAAAAGAATGATTGAAAGACTCTGGATAATGAAGACTTGTCTTGATAAGGTTAGAAAGCTGCTCTGGTGTTGGTCTTGCAGGTGCTGGCGTGTTTTCTGGTCGAAAAAACTTTAAGAGAACCACTTCTGGTAATTCCTGAAACACAAATTCAGATTGACATTTAAAATACTAACATTAGGTGCTGTGCAATGCAACAAGAAAACCAATCACAGAAGCTAAAATTTTCCATTATGAACGATAACACCAGGGAAATAAGTTTTCAGCATCATGAAGCTTAAAAGTTCTAATGTGTTTTGTATTTTAACATGCTAGTGAAGAACTGGTATGATTTATTTCTTACTTTCTTCTGAGACAGATTTCACAGCTGCTTATGAAAACACTATCTGCACAAGTTTCACAGAAGCAGCTATTGTTGCAGTGATTTGTTAGTTTGTTTTGTTTGTTTCCACAAAAAAGGGACAGCTTTTATACAATTCCCTACTGAGCAGCTGTACCCAAAAAAAAAAAAAAAAAAATCCATTACCTGCCCTGGGAAGTTGACAACAGGAAAACCAGTACCCAAGTTTCCCAAAACAGATCCAAAGTAAAAGCAAAGAAGTTTATAGGAACATGCTAAGGATGATGGAAAAATTTAATAATGCGGAGAATCTTAAAAATTGTATAGCAAGCTCTTGCACATATGAAAATTACCTTTGTACCCAGCTGAAAGCCCAAGTCAAGCACTGACACACTACCTGGGATTCATCCTAACCCTGTGGGGAGAATCAATCTCTGAAGCAGAAGAAATTAGATGATACACAAAGATGCAACACCAAATGAGGCAATCAGGCTGCATTTGGTCCAGCATTACAGCACTACTGTAACTCCGTCCAACATCATCTAATCTGTTTTGCAAGCAGGATTTATTCAGGAAAGGGCTGCCTTTTAATATTCCCTCATGAATCTATTCTGCAAAAAGTCTACCTTTAGAAGAGAAAGGAATTTGCAGCAATAAGTGAGACTGACTACTAAAAGCACGTGAAAGAAAATTTTAAAAAGCCACCAATACATTAGTACAGTGTAACAAAGTAATACTTGTGGATTTAAGGGTGATGGGCTGCTAAATACTATAGGCAACAAAACCTGACTCTGAATAACAGACACACTGAGCATTTTGTAATACGTATTAACATCTCAGTCACTGTTTGCCTGTGCTGGAAATACAACGAAGACATCAAATGTTTTATCAGCCTTGCAATTCTTTCCTCTCAAAAGGAAGGGCAGTTTTCTTAAAAAGTAATTAGAGAAGAAAAAAAGATATTTGACAGTAACAACGAAATATATTTTGAGCATTGAATGAATTTCGAATTTCCACCCTACCCTATGGGATCCAACTTGATGAAAATTGACAGCATGAACCACACCAAAATGAGATTATACGTTTTCATTTAAATTGATTTTTCCCCTCAGATTATAATCCAACCAATTATTCAATGCCCTCTGCAACATACCAGTATCCTACACACTGTAGTTTGCCCTAGAGTCAATTACCTGTTCCAAGTCCTCCCAATCAGAATTCCCGAGTATTTTTTTAAAACCCTACAAAAGACAAATATGAAGGTTTATCTCTACAAATAGAAAGAACATCATGAAATGCAGCAGGAACATATACTGGTGAAAGTGCAGAGTGCCATAAATATTTCAAACCTTTAGTTCTAATATTACACCTTCGTTGAAGGACTTGTAATTGGTAAGATTAATCATTTGCCATCACAGAGCTAAACCTTAATTCCAGCCAGCCTTTGGGTGTCGGATTCAGAAAAGATGTCTGTCTCCAAGTTCAGCTGCTCAAATTCTAGAGTTTTTTTTGTAATTCTGTACCTAGAACAAAGGCTAAGACACGACATTTAGTACATGATTCTCATACCTAATGGTTCAGGCAAGAATTACGCACTTCCAAAAGGTAACCAGAAGATGTGCATATGGATTAGGGAGCTACCTAGAGACAGCTAATAAGTGCTAAGTTTAAGGATGCATTAATCTCCTGCCCTACTCTAGAATTTGGGAAATTGGATCAAGGCTACAGAAAAGATGCCCCTGCCTGCTTGGGCACCTGTAGCCTTCCCTTCAAAATCATGCACCAAGCAGATATAACCAAAAGTCCTGAGGTTTTACTCTAAGAGAATTGAACAGGTGGCATTTTGTTGCTGAACCCTTAGAGTATCAGCCCAAATGGAACATTGTCTTTCTGAATGCAAATACGAAAGTTCTGACACTTGAAAGTCTACTTGTTGACCCATTACAGTTCCTTGCAAAGCCTCCAGAAGTGCCATGGGCTCCAGTGTACAGCAAGCACCATATATTGCATACAAGAAGGCCACAAGTGGTTAAGATGATCCCTTTAAAAAAAAAAAAAAAAAAGTTACGACGTAATTTGAAGGTCTCATCCAAACATACTGGTAGAGGTACAGATAAGCTTGACTGGAAGAGCCTTCATCAAAAGAATTTGGAAGAGCTGTATGGGAGGAAGTGTTTAGTTCTAGTTTTATTTTACAGCTGCATTTTTAAGCTTTTTGGGTTTTGACTAGAAACACACAACAGGCAGTAGGCACCAGAACCATGCTGCTCTCACAGTTACCTCTCAAGAGCTACAAACTGTGTAATTGGTGCTAGGAAAGTTGTTTCTATTTTTAGAAAGCTTTTTGCTGCCCAAAGCCACTTACAAAGGCCAGCTTCAACAAACATACTTAAAACTAGACAAGCTGCTGTTCCAAATAGAATAACCTCAACAGCTTCACTTATTTGGTAGTTAGGAAAAAGACAGAACCTTTAAAGGCTGATGTTTTGCTACTTTGAAACAAAGTTATATATCATCCCTTCTTACACTTGTGATATTGGGTATTAGTCATTCACACTGGTTTTAGGTATGTCTTGTAACTGTACTAAGCTAGAAGTTGGAAAAGTCAAAATTTACACCACTCAAAGCATCCTTTGCATTATCTGATAGATGTAATAGGCAGGTCTGACCACAATATATTCCTTAATCTCTTACAACGAACTTTCAAACTGAAAACTTCTTCCTTCCCATATACAGATGGAAGTGAATGGGTCAATGTGCTCTTAAACACACTAGAAAGTTCAACATCACAATTTGATTTCCAAGTTGTATAGAACTTCAGCCTATTCACCCCACAAATCACAAGTTACACATCACCAAAAGGATTATTAACATGCTCAGTCAAGTATGTGGGACCAATATGCACAGCACAGAAGAACCCCTGAACAGGAAACTTACTTGTGCTTTAAGTTGTTCAAAAGCAGAATATGAAAGCAACAAAAAGTGAGACAAAGGGAGATCTTAAGTGATGTGGTTTTCTCCCTTGCCCACTTTAGATCAGAGAACTCCCATTTTAAAACATCAGTTTTAAATTGGTTTCCTTCACCATGTATCTCATCTATATTAATTCTAGCTCCTAACTATAGAAATGATGAATTCAAGAACAGTATTTTATTAAGACAGCAGTAATAATGCATTTGAAAACTCAAATGTTATCATCAGCTCTGCAGTCCATCAATGGGTAGAACAGCAAATACAATTTTTCAGCTATTTGGAATATTTCATTCATGATAAAAACATAAGCCAGTCCTCCCAAACTGGCACAGTAACTAGAACATTAATTGATACAAGACTGAAAAATGTACACGTCAGCTCTTTATTTACCCTCAGAAATTTTGCTTTCCCTCTATCAATCTGGTTTAAAGAAAGTCTTAAACCCATTCCAACAGCCTATGTCTGACTCAAGTATCCCTTCCCATGTATTATTAAAAAAAAAAATAAAAATCTGAACTAGCACAAGATATCACTTCCAGTAATTCAATTAGGAAAAATAAAGCTACTCCCTACACTCTCTTACCTTTAGGAAAGTCCTACTTCCAACCAAACTTGTTATCTCACTAAACTGCACCTGTATTAACAAGCAGTTTTACCAAAAATTAGTCTCTGTAATTAAACAACGCCAATAAGCCTGCATCCGTGCTGCATACATTTTATGGATTTTACTTTGAGCTAGCACTAGTTTAATCCACAGGACTGAATGAGCAGCCCGAAATCATATCATGTGCAGTCCTGAAGAACATCTGGATTAATTCTGCCTGGAAAGCATCCACTTTGTGCATTACAAGACCACTTCACAATGAAACCAGAGGGCTCTAAATGGGGACTGTAACTTAAAAAAAACAGTATGCCTGATCTAAAACACACTCCAACACTATCTCATCTAGACTTCAGTCAAAACTAAGTTTACACTCACACACTAGTGTGTTTCAGAAGTATGGATGCATACATGCCGGCATAACCAAGTGACAAGCCTCTACTAGACTGCTTCTCACCTTCCATCAGTGTGAAGTCTTTGCCAATCAGAAAGTGTAGCAAATGCCTCAGTCCCACACTACTACTGCCATCCCACCATATTACACTGTGCTTCTTCTTTGGAATCTTTTGAATTCACCAGATTAGAAAAATATGGGAGGCAGTAATAAGAAGTAATATTGATCAACAGCCCTGACTGCAGACAGATGTTTAAAGTATTTGATGTTTTTGTTCTTTCACTAAGTGATGGTAGAAAGATCAAGAACAAGAGACAGAACAGCTGTATTTCTGATGCAATCATAAGTTGACCTTCAGTTAAAAGAACCTTCTTCCTGAAAGCAAGTCTCAGAAAAGAAACAGAACCCATAGCAGTATCGTTGCCAAAAGAACAGCCATTAGTTACAAATACCCAGCTAATTTGTATTAGTGAGGCTTTTACTACTTGGACCTCAACAGCCACTGCTAACATTTGTTCAGAACTATTCACTTTAACATCTCACATGATTTATTCTTTACATGTTGTTGCTACTGACTACAATGTATCACTTCATAGCACCTTGTATTTCCAATTCAAGGAAATAAACCACATTTAGCATTTTTTCCCTACCTTTAGCAAAAGGTCATTTTTTTCAAAAATACAAAGTAGAAAGATAGGAAGATAAATGTTTTCCATATTATTCAGAGAGCTTTCTATATGAAACGTTACTTCAGCATACTGTGTTATGATTCCACACTTCCACAACATAGTGATAGAAGTAGTTCATCGCGACCTAGTAAGTCTACTGTACAGTACTATACAGTAACCTATGGTCAAAAACAGTGATATTAAACAAATAAAAAGCCCTGTAGTGTGGAAAAAAAAACAACCCACAAACCCAAGAAGAAATGTATTCAACAACAGAAAACCAGTAAGCCTCAGTCAGTTATCATTGTTTTTTTCGGAATGAAAAATGTTTAGAATTCCTAATTCTCTTTTGAACAGACATGGGAAGAAAAAGGAAGCACATGCATCTCTGCATCCAAGTAAGATTTGTATAGAATTTTACTGTCATTTTCTTTATGTGAGTACAGACAGAAATTTTCCCCAGAAAAGGATTTTCAGCCTCCCCCAAGCCCTCTATCTCATGTTTTATAGAAACCAGAGATTTCACCTTGAATTTATAAATACCATGGCAAGTTATGCTACTGTGATACAGACTCATCCTGCTGTCTGTTCCACATCCCTGTTGTAATGCATTACACATTCCACAATGAACCAAGCAGAAGTAACCACCTGCCCCTGCATCTCAGTCAGCAGTCTAACATCTTAGCTTAGACATAGATGACTTGGTACTAGCGCACGCAGCTACCAGAACTTGAGAAACTTGAAGTGCCAATGAATACCAATCTACTGCTCTTCTACTACAGTGCTTCACTGCAGCATTGTTTCCCTAGACACTTCTAGAATCTAGCTTCTACAAATCCAAACTAGATCCTTAAAAGTTGGCAAAGGATTAGTCTGAGGCATCGCAGTTGACAAAGCAGCAGAAGCCAACTAGTACATAGAATTTAACCAAAACATAAAGCAAGCAATCTTTATTTGTTCAACGTTGTTTGATGAATTCAGCTAAGATTTGAGACATTTCTCAGAGGGCTAAAAGAAATAAAAAGGGATGCAGAGAGAAATCTTGTTCATGTTTTCTCCATGTCTATTGTGAGACTCCTCAGTTGGGAATGGCTGTATTGCCAGACAGACACAGAAATTCCTTTGCTGGCTGCAACAGCATGAAGCAGAAGCAGCTCAAGTCAAGAAGAAAGTTGCCCAAGAGCAACAAGCAAAACACAGAAAGAAACACAAGACTTCCACATCCTAGGTGACACTGTGTTCAGAATTTGTGAACAAATTTATCATTTACGAACTGGTAACCAACATGCATTGGTGACAAGCATGCATCTCCATCTCCCTCTGCTGTCTAGATCACAGAAAACAACTAACTTTACACTGTTGGCACAAGACATTCAGGAACAGTCCAGAGCTTCCAAACCTGAATAAATACAAATTTACAAAGACACACTATTTCAATGTTACGTTATAAGTCTAACTTATAACGTTTCAGTGTATAAGAGCTATACACTGAAAAAGTTAGAAGTAACGTTTGGGCTTGGTATTTCTCTCCCCACACCCCAGCTTTTCCCTGTGTAACTAATGCAAGAGCAAGATAATTCAAAGATAACATGTAATCCTTAATATATTAAAGTATATTTTTTTCTCTACCTAGCCTCATTTAATCCTATTTTTGGGATTCTTTTAATTCTTGAATGTGGAGTGAAAAAAGTTGACTGCTGCAAAGTCTCAAATAACTTTTTTATACCTTACCTCCCATCTCAGAGGGGTTTATCTATTCTCCTCACAGGATAAAGTACCAACTAAAAAAAAAAAAAAAACTAGTACAGAAGTATGTGAAATTTCTCAGTCCTTAGCAGTCCCAAGATAACAGGCTCTTAAAATCCAAGTTACATCTGGGCTTTGGTTACCATGAGGACATGGAATCTACACCTTTAAAAAACAACCACTGCTACTCTTATACCAGATTGAAACTGTATCACAATACAGATACATTTTTGCTTCCCATCAAGTTACATGCTTCAAAGGAAGTGTGTTCCTTATGCTGAAGAACGTGAATACAATAATCAATGTAGCATGTATCTGAATGTAGTTGTAATACTTGATGAGAAAAATTATAGACAGAGAAAGCTAACATAATAGCATGTATTCCTCAAAAACAAATTGAGGGTACATCTGGATCCTCCATGTTGCTGGTGGCAGGATTCCTTTTAGTTTGAAGCTGAATTTGATACACAAAACTACAGTTCCAGTGCAGTCAAATGTAAATTTCTATCCCTAGCATGTTCATTTATTTGTTTACTTTAGCATACAGATCTGATTCATTCCTACTAGTTATCCTCCTACTCATTTGCAAGAACCTACTTCTGATCTCACTGAGGTCTGAAGTCCACAGTGTCTTCTCCTAATTTTAGGTGCCTACACAGCCTATTACAGCTCAGCACAGCTTGAGCCCATAAGTGCAAAGGCTTTTTTTGGGGTGGGGGGCTGTTAAATGAAAAGAAAAATTTGGAATTTTCCTGTTTTTCAGTACCAATGAACACCAGCCAGTTTAGCTCAAACTACATGACCCTTTTGACTTATTCCCATCTACCTCATAGCACAAAGAACTAAAGCCAAGTGCACAAATCAGAGTAATTCACTACTTACATAATAGCATAATATTTACAGAAAGGCATTTGTCCTATATTGTTTTCTTGACAAAATCAACATACAGTAAGATTTTCTGCAACTTTGAGTAAGAGCTCACTAGAAGTTATATTTTTACCAATGTTGCAAACATTGTATATAAGGAGAATAGCACCAAAGCCAGAAGGAACAGCAATACACTGCTCAGCAGAAGACTAAACGGGTACAAGATTTGTTTCTTTTTTTATTTTGCACATTAGTCTTCTTCACACCCCAAGTTACATCTAGCATAGAAGTTACAGAAATTTATCTATAGCTTCCATAGTTGTTACTGATTAATGTACTAGGAGACATTCAGCAATTTCTTACATATGCTATTTTCTTTGATCATACAGGCTATGAAACTTCAAAGTGGAATAATATGCTATTAATTGATCAATTCCAACAGAGCTTTCGATGTCTTTTTAACTGCTCCAGTGTTTCTGCTGTTCTAACATTTTACAGTAAAGCTCTTCACTTAAAAGTTGCGTATAGTAGAATTTACGAAATTGATTTTTTTAACACTCAAATGCTACCATTTTACTATTAACTTTGTTATGAAATAACTGTTAACTTTGACTTAATACCCTTAATAAGCTCCTAGTTCTACCCAGAAATACCACAGAACGGTCTACACCAATTGCATAGCAGTATACTTACTTGCAGATCGCTTTTCATCTTTAAACTGAGCCTAGCTATTTCAGTATGGATGACTAATCAAAGTTGAAGTAAATCTGAATTATTTAATAATAACATATCTGATGTTAGATTCTACAAAAGCGATGCCATTTTTTACAGGAATACATATAAAGTTTTATTTCAGGAAAGAAGCAATTGTAAAGAAAAGCTTTGCACTAGATTACCTGTTTCTGAGGAAACGAAAAAGCCTCCTTCCCAACTGTATTGAGAGCAACATGATGCTGGCCCTCCAAAATAAGCTGTTTGTTGTCTTCCACAACATATGCCTACAGAACACAGCACAAAGACATTAGCAGACCAGAAACTATCACAAGCTTCATAATCTCAGAACTACTGATTTCCCCCTAACTTCAGCGGAAGATGTTGTACTGTTCGAAACCTAAAAGGCATGACATGTTTATGTGTATGCTTTTAATTTTGTGAGCACGACAACTGCTGAAGGTCAGACTGCCAATTTCCACTACTTAATATTTACATTCTGGAAAGTAACATCTCTTCTTCAAAGCAGATTGGGTCAGTCTTACAGATCTATGATAAAAGCACATATTAAGAAATCTTTGTTTAATATTTCAGAATTTTCACTTTTAAGAACAGAACTTAAAAGAACTAGGTACATCCAGAATAATGTAAAACCATTTAAGCATACTTATTACAGTAACAGCTACTAAGATTGTCTTTGCTTCCTGGCACCATTTTAGTTCATTAGTCTGTTTTCAGAAAGAAAAAAAAAAAAAAAATCATTCATAAGTTTTGTATGAGTATGCTTGAAGGTTCAGGATGCCATATTAAATTATTTTCTAACAGTCATATTTCTTGGCCAAATTAACACAAAGGCCACAACTATACATACCTTCCACAGTACAACAATGTTCAGATCAACTTCACTGCACCTTTGTATCAATCTGACTGTCTCATCAAATGATTGTTTTGCAGCCCTTTGAGATGCATAAGTATGAGATTGCACATGTGTTCTTTTAAATTCAGAGGATAAGCTTTGAAAAAAAAAGTCTGCACAAGGACTGGCTGAACTTATTATCTGCAAGAAAAAAAAAAGCAAGAAAGTGTTCTCAGAACAGAATGCAAGCTGACACAAGTTACTCTAACAGAGCTGATCATCCACTGTATTATTTTAGTTCCTTTGTCTTGCTTTGCTTCCCTCTGCAAACCTACAGGATGCTATCTATCTTTGTTTCCATGCTTGCCCTGTTAGAGATCAGCCCCCCCTAAAAAGCAATCTAAGGTAACATAGGTAAATAGAGCTATAGATTATTGGCCTAAAACTACAAATACCAAGACTGGAAATAAGGGCTTTGATTACTACCACCAGACAGCCTACCGTGATATATGAAGTGTAGCAGAGGGAGCTGAAGTGTCCAAATCACAAAACCACACGCAAGTCATTATTGCTTATTAGTATTTTCCTCAGGTTAGGCAGAAATATCAAAGTTAGGAACATACATTTTGCTGCAATAGCAAATATAACGGATTGCACAGCACATTCCCCATGCCTAAATGGCACAGCCAGAAGTACTGTGCTGTTTGTCAAGTTTGTCATCATTTGTGCTGAGCTTTTCCAACACCAAAATGTTGATAAGGAAGCAGTGGTTGTAAGACCAACAGCAACAATACTTGGAGAAAGCAGGGTAATAAGAATCTTCAGCTTCCTAACCCTTTGCTTCGTTTGGCAAATTTGGCCTTTCCAGAATATGCTGCCGCAGAGCTGCTAATCATTAAGAGTAAAAAAACCTCCTACTGAGGCAGACAATCCACTTTTGCAGTAACTGACTAGAAGGAAGGGCAGCCTCCCCATCCCCCCCATTCAAGAACATTTTCTTACGAGAAAGCTGAAGTCTATGCAGCTCATCCAACTTTAAAAATGCAGAGGGATCATCTATCTCAGCTTTTTAGTCCTAAGTTCAATTTATATGCCTATAAAATGAAATAGCAGTGAATGGGTTTTCTTTGGCTTTTAAAAGCTGGATACATATATGGAAAACGTACCACAGCATAAAATGAGCAATCTGACATCCAGCTAAACCCACTACACTAATGCAGATTTCTGATCTGATGCAAGTGGCCTACTTTTCTCAGGGTTTGGAAAAGCTTTTGCTGTACCAGGATCATTTGCTAAAAGGATTCTTCTTCAGACAATGCCTGTATACTTAAAAAGATTAGAAAAGCATGGCAGTCCAGAAAATTAAAACTTTAAGAAGAAACAGACATCTTGAACGGAATGCAGCTTACATTAGCAGTTTTGAAAACCTGGTATGTACATACATTACAAGTTTCCAGATTATTTATAATTCTATTTTTACGAAGTTAAGAAAAAACAATACAAGAAGAACCTGACATCCACAGATCTCTACTAGAAAACTAGAGGCCGGGGAAACATTCAGAACTGCTCTAAAGAATTGGAAAGGAAAAGTGTTAGCAAAAGTTAGCATTGCAATGTGCTCCCAAAGTAGTTCAGCTGTGGAGATGGGAACTTAAAATTCCAGACTATCCACTAGTCTATGCTTTCTTACCTTCTCTTTGTAAAAAAAAAAAAAAAAAAAAAAAAAAAAGATGATATAGAAAACCAATATTTTTTGCCATGCAAAACTCACATTCCCAACAACAAAAGCACTGTTCCTGTTTTTAATTTTTAAAAAAGGTTTTCACTGGGATACTTCCACATGACATGGATACCTTGCACAAGGACAAAAGATGCAGTTGTACTGATTCACCTACCTGTTCATTTCCAAAGACAATGTCTGCAAATGTGTAATTTTCTAAGGGATAAAAAGAGAAGGCATTGTTTCAGCATCATGAGAAGTCACAACTTCAGCAAATGGTATTTTCTTCAGGAAGTTACCACATTCAGGGGACAACCTACCTTCTGAGTTTTTGCATCTTACTGCTTTAAAGCATAACTTCGCTCGCTCTCTGCTAGCAAGTTTAGTATCTGAAAGAAAAAGGTTGCAAGATTTATTTCCTCCCCTCAACATAATCTCAGCCCCTCCTCATTAGTTAAGTCAGCCTTCAAACTTCACAAATAAACACTGACAATACTCAAGAAGCATAACTAATCAAGCAGAGCAACTGCATGGTAGTAAAGATGCATCTTCTGCTGACTCCTTCCATAAACATCTAGAGCAGAAAACAAGCCATAATACATGAAGGAGATAGAAAGGAGAAAGGAGCAGAAGACAAAAGATTCAGTTTATCTGACTGGTTCACCCTCAATATTAATGCAAGAGGAATACATGTCTAGACTAATTTTAAAGTACATAAAATGTCAGCATACTAGCAGAGATAACATTCATTAGATACAACAGTTGTTTGTTGTTTTTTTTTTCCCTGGGATAGCCTTTTCAAGAATTAACGGCTTGTATTAGTTAAGGCAGGATACAGCACTAGCAATTATGGTATATTTCTAATAACTGAATGGAGGACTTCTTGATCACTTTAAATACTAATATTAATAACCAAAAATAAAGGAACACCAAAACATATTTCTTGTGAGCCAAATTATCAGCCAACCCAGACACTGATTTCTTTACATCACAAAAAATATTTTACCTGTAAATTAAGCCCATTATTAAAATTAACGAAGTCTGAAATACACCTTTCTTGAAACACTGACAAAAGACAGGCTGTAGTATGCTTGAAATGGATGTAAAAGTTCTCAGAAATTAATTATTCTGCAAGCCAAACTCAACTCCTTGTAAGATTCTTTTAACTGGTCTTGTCAAGCAGAAGCTAGACTTGCCATCCTTTTGGTGAAACGGATACACACCTTTGTCTTCAGAGATGTTAACGGATTTTTGAAGCTTCCAGTGCTTGCTATTACTTGAAACCTGCACTATATGAAATTCTTTAACACCAGTCTCGCTCTAAGGAAGAAACAGATTATGTCAAATATGACAATCACAGTTGTGATGTTCTACGTTGCATAGTTAAGTGTTCGTTGCAAGACAGCACTGTTAGAATCTTAATTTAATTAATTATTCACACCATCCGTAATACAGTACTGAGAGACAAAGAGAGATTTAAGATCCAGTGTAATGTGAAACAACAGTCCCAGCTCACAGGACTTCCAGTTTCAGTAAACAAAGCCACATGAAGAAGCAGCAAAGATCCCCCAGAAAAAAAACCCACAAGCTAGTATTTTAGATTAAGACAACTATAATAAAACCCATGCTTTTAACTCCAATGCAGAACACTGTCCACAAGGCCACCTATTTTCTAAGATTACTTTAGGAACATTGCTAGGTCATAAATCCCAAAAATTCAAGAACCTTTTTTACATACATACACAATGAAAAATAGCTTTTGGGATTGGTTTTCTTTCTTGGAAAGAGTGGTGGTAGTGGAAAACTAAGTCTCACACAATGTTATCTGTTAACTTGGTAAATACTTCATAAAACATTCCTTCCTCCTCAAAGGAGGAGTGGACAATATTCATTTTAGTAGCTGAACTAAAAACGTAGTGTACACAATTTTAAAACAAAATGACAAATCAGCTCAGTGATTCTACTACCACCTAAGCATCTAGGAATTCTATAAACAAAGCATTCAATTACCTTGCTTTGTGGTTGAAAAAATGGGAATAGCTTTACCAAAAAAATGAGTAGATTTAATTAGCATGGTATAAACGACTGAAGTGTTTTTATCTGCTTTGCTAAGTCAACAGATCACAACAGACATCTCTATACGGATTATGTTTGCAAAAACGTCTTTTAAAGTTTAGTAACAAATGTAAACACAGAAGCTTCCTTCAAGTTGGAGCTTAAATTTTGGCTTCATATTACCACTATTTCTAGCAGTGTTTTCACCGAAAGGTTGCAGGAGGCACAGGTTGTCAAATTTGGAACTGTCTTAAAAGTTGTAATCATCAAGAACATCTGTGGATTTGAATTAAGTCTTCCTAAAAGAAGAAATTACTCCAAAGTACAGTACTGCAATTTGTTTAGGATAGAGATAGTTATAGCAGACTTCCAGAGAGTTGAAATATAACTTAATGTTAGTAATCTTTCCAACAGTAACTGGAATGATTAAATATGCAAGGTTTACTTAGTGCTTGCATAGTTGTAAAAAACACTTAAGTCTCAGTTCTACTGGTGACATATCTGCTGAGCTTTAGATGAGTATTATTAAAAATAAAAACTTACAGTATTGGTATTTTCTACATCCACAAACACCAACATATTGTCCCCTCTGCCTTCTTCATCTTCAAGTGCATTACTTCTGCAGACAGTAGCTCGAATATGCAGAGATCGGCTAGTACAAATAACTGCAGTGTGCCTTAATACTCTATGACTAGGAAGGGGCAGAGAAGGGGGAGAGGAAAAGAAGAAACACACATGCTGAACAACCAGGACCGCTGTCTAGATCCTGTCATCAAGAAGTTTAGCTTTTATGCTTGTCATCAATATTATGGCCATTAAACAATATTTTTTTTTTTCAACTAATGAGACAGTTTTCTTTTTAGCTTCCCAACAAAATTATATTATTTTTAAAAATCATGCTGTATGGGTAGGTGCTGTTCAAACATGCAGTCTCTTGGCCAGTTTGGAATACTGGAAGAAAAGATTTGTATGTTACCATGACAAAAAAATGCTATCAGAAATATTTCAGATGTAAGACAACTGGCACAGTGAAAGCAAATAGGCATATATGGGCACAAGGATATCATTAAGCTATTTAATGCTACCAAATGCTTTGGAAAATAATTTTGAGTAAATAAACCATAAGCAGCCCACTAGTTGGTCACATCTCCTGCATAAACATTTACTAAAAAGCATTTAGAGAGAATACCACTGCATTCAAGTTCCCCTGAACTGAATATCTTGAAAGTTTACTTCTAGAACCATCACTACTTTTTATGCCTTTTTCCAGACATACTCAAACTCCAGGCCAGCAAGCCCTTTGTAAAACTTACCTCCCCGCTTTTCTATGGACGAGTAAACTTTCCGTTCTTGGACACCATCAAAATACATGAGCTTTTCCCACATAGAAGAAGCTTTGTGATACCATAACTTCCACTTTGAAACATTAGAGGAATGTAAGAATTTGGTGTACATTACCTACTAAATATGCTGAAACATCACACAATACTTGCTTTGGAGGGGAAATCAGTGGTCTCCTAAATTCTACTTCACATAATGTCACAAAAACTTCATAGTTTGCAGCTAATCGTCAGACAGACACATAGATTCTGTATAGCTCTCAAGTGGCACAAATGAAATTTTTAAAAAAAATTTAAAAGCTATGCTCGGTCTACAAAAGAGCACTGTTAAAACAAGATCACTTTGCTTAAGTTCCCCTGAAAACTTCAATATAGTAGGGAAAAATATATTCCCCAAGCAACCACCTTCTATCTCTAGAACACCTCACTGTTCTTAAAAAAAAAGTGGGGGAAGAAAACAACAACTGCATTGTAAGGGGACAAATTCCCCATTCCTACAGGCTAGCTCATAGGCAAATGAAAAGTTAACTTTGGCATTTCAGAAGCTACCAAAAAAAAACCCAACAAAACAACCACTAAACAAAGAGTGCATTTGCATGACTAGTTTGATTCCAAGAATACGCTGCTGATCCATTCTCGTCACCATCTTCAACTTGCTCTGCTTTGGTTTACATTACAGAGTAGTCCCACCAGCACATGAACTTTGTTTCTTTCTCAGAACTAGCCTGGAAAACAAGCTACAGTCACAAGCAAACCTGCAGTCCACGTGACTAGAGCTCATCTGAAGTAGCCCTGCTCACCACCATCATCCTGAATTTGTATAGCACAGAGAGCACATGTGCTGGTTTTGGCTGGGATAGAGTGAATTTTCTCCACAGTAGTTGCTAAGGCTCTATGCTTTGCATTTGTGCTGGAAACTGCTTATAACACAGGGATGGTTTCATTACTGCTGAGCAGCTTACGCAGAGTCAAGCAAGGCCTTTTCTACTCCTCACACTACCCCATCAGTGAGCAGGCAGGGGGGAGGCGCACAAAAAGCTTGGAGGGGGACACAGCTGGGACAGCTAACCCCAGTTGACCAAAGGGATATTCCATACCATATGGCATCACACTCAGCATATAAAGCTGGGGTAAGGAAAGAAGGAAGGTGGGAAATATTTGAGTGATGGCATTTGTCTTCTTAAGTAACTGTTACACACAGAGCCCTGCTTTTCTGGAGATGCTTGCCAATTGGAAGGGGTGAATGAATTCTTTGTTTTGCTTTGCTTAGCTTTGCAGCTTTTGCCTTACCTATTAAACTGTCCTTATCTCAACCCACAAGTTCTCACTTTCACCTTTTCAATTCTCTCCCTCATCCCACCAGGGAGAGGGGAAGTGAACAAGCAGCTGTGTGGTGTTTAATTGCCAGCTGAGGTTGAACCACAACACCAGGTCCCCAACCCTGATTACAGATCCACTCCTAGTCTGCACAGCTTCTTAAGGTGGACAGAGATACATTCTCCAGACAAACAAATCCAGCACACACAGCTCTAATAAATTTCTCTCCCTGAAAATTAAATATTAACATTTAAGTCTTCAACCTGTAATCTTGGTGAGCTATAAACTAAATCTAGATAAAGCCCTGTTGCAGCTTTCTCTCAGCTCTAGCTATATAGCTGTTAAAGCTCAAGGTAGTAACGTAAGAATAGTATTCACAAAAGAGTAAGAGAGAGGGGTAGTAAAAAGAGCCTTCTTTTCTGTATTTGGCTGTTTGCTAGATTGCTACATGGGCTTCCTGAAGGCTGCTTTCTTCACTTTCTGAAGAGAAGCTTATTCACCCCCAGAATCTTTTTGGAATAGGTTTCTCAAAAAGTTATCTCCTGAGCCTTCTTAGCCGGCTG
This sequence comes from Microhierax caerulescens, assembly GCA_035590215.1. Taxonomy (NCBI): domain Eukaryota; kingdom Metazoa; phylum Chordata; class Aves; order Falconiformes; family Falconidae; genus Microhierax; species Microhierax caerulescens. Next base: position 51,455,326 of record JAVJGJ010000037.1, on the reverse strand, counting down.
GGACTTGGGAATAAGTGACATAAGTCAACTTGCTACCTTTCAAGTTCAAAGAAAGCATTATTTCTTAGCTGATGGTGTCAAACTTGACTGTCCACTGTCTCGACATGGTCCAAAAAGGCACTATACAACAGCATACAAGTCAAACTTGGTATTTAACCCTTCAAAGAGAATAGCTTTCATCATAACACAATTACTAATCACATTTTAGCTAAGAACAAAATCTTTTGTTCAAAGTAGCCAAGATTGGTTTATAAAACGCAGAAACAAATTAAGTCGTGATTTTTCCCCACCATGCCTCAGAAAGATGTGCTTCCAGAGAAACTACATACAGAGTTCGTATTAACATCATTCCATTAACCCTCCTGTTTTAATAATTGCCACTGATGGAAGCAGTGTAGGCTATACAATTTCAGATGGAAATCAGATCACGTAACAAAAATCTTTGCTTAGAAGAGCAGGCAACAGGCATCTTTTGTATTATCACAGCCACTGTAAGCATAAATGTAAATCTTCATTTCTCTCAATGTTTAAAATGTACCTATTAAGTGTGACAGAAAAAAGTAGATAAAACACTTACCACATTCTCGAGTGTCTTTTAATACTTTCATAGTAAAACAAAAAGTTAATTTCATGAACACCTTCTTCATCTGGTCCCCGTAACCACATTGGCAGCTGCACTGAAGCCCCAGGAAGAAGAACAGCATCAGGAAGCGGGACGTGTATTACTTCAGGCTGACCTGTACCAACCCCAAAGTCTACAGAAGAAGCTGAAGATAGCAGTGCTGTTCGCACAGAGGTAGGGTCTGTCACAACAGTCTTGTATGCACTACAGTTTTCAGAAGCTGAAGGACTTAGTGGCGTTAGAACAGCAGTATTTCCACCAAAAGTAAAAAATTCTGGATGCTTGGACACAACTTTCAGTGCCGTAAGAGGACACTTGCTTACGTTCACAAATTCTACATATGCTTTTCTAATTTCTCCACAGAGAAGCCCTGTAGGAAAATTTATGAAGAACACCTGTATGGGAGAGAACAGGAGAAAAGAAAAATCTGAACAGTCAAGTTACAAACATGCATGAAAACCACCACCAATATACTTAAACTACACTACTCCTCTCTACAGCTTCCTGAGGAGGGGAAATGAAGAGGGTGCTTATCTCTTCTCCCTGGTACCCAGCGATAAGACAGATGGGAATGGCTCAAAACTGCACCACGGGAGGTTTAGACTGGACAAGAGGAAGCATTTCTTTATCAAAGGCATGGTCAAATACAGGAACAGGCTTCCTAGAGAGAGAACTGATGCCCCAAGCCTGTCAGTGTTTAAGAGGCATCTGGACAATGCCCTCAACATCCTTTAGCTTTTGTTCTGCCCTGAAGCGGTCAGGCAGCTGGACTAGATTATTGTAGGTGCCTTCCAACTGAACTTTCTATTCTAGAGTGTTGTCATTAACCAGGTAGTCAAACCACTTTAACAAACCTAGTAAAGAAACCCACTAAGTTTTAATTAACCAATTTGAGGAACTATTCTAGATAAATGGCAGGCAAACAAAAGCTTCTTTGCCTGTTCCCCCTCACCTTGAAATGTGGCTATAAAAGCTATTGCCAACTAAAATTCTGAAGGGAATATAACAATTTCAGAAGGATATTAACTTGGAGGCTTCAAGCTTCACTTGAAAAAAACCTCACACAAGTTTGGCACCGACAGATCACAAATTAACTGGAGATTTAGGCATTAACAAAGTCTAAGACTTCTTCGTTACAACTACATTTATAAGCTCTGGATTCAGCTATTTGCTCAAAACTACCTATAGAAAGTAGCTACACACCTCCAACAAAGGCATTTCTTCTGTAATAATGGGATCTAAACGTCGGTCAGGTCCGTATTTAATAGATGTTTTTTCCTCTTTTGTGTTATTAAGTCGAGGCCCTTGGATTTCTAAATCTTGTCGTCCTCGTACAGATAAACCATTGGAGACAAATTTTCCTGAAAAAGAAATTTTTAAGTTTGACTTTTTTTAAAGCTATTCCTAACTTTTTCGGGGGAAGATAATCCAAAGCTTCCTACCCAACCTCAAAAGTATTTTTGTCTGTTACTGGGTACACAGAGTGTTCACTGACTAAGTAGCATCACTCAAAGAACTATTCAAAGCTTACTGTCACACATAATGCATTGCTTCTGTGAGTTCAAACAGCCAGTTATCCACTGTTGTAGACTTACTCTGCCCTTTAATAGTTTGACTACAACTAGGGGGGAGGCACAGAGCATGAACATGGTTTATTTTGTTTCCCAATTTCTGCCAAGCTGGAAAAATCCCCCAAAAGATTTTTATTTTCTTCAAACATAGGCCACCATTCTTCAAGTGTTCTTTATTAAAAAAGGTTTCCAAGTTCACAAACAGCTGAACAGGCATCACTTTCTTTTAGACACTTTAAAACACGTGCTTTAATCCCCATTTCCTCCCCCAACTACCTTTTCCCTGTGAAAGAGTGTTTCAGATTAATGACTCAACAAAACAGATCAAGTAATGTGCAATAAGTCATTTAAATGTTAATATTTTGGTTCTCTTTCCTTTTTAAAGTGAAGATGCTAAAAAAAAAATTGTATCAGTCAAACAAATTTGGGAATCTATGCAAAAACTTCATTGCAACAAAAAGCCAAAAGGCCCAGAGGAAAAATGAATGGCAAGAGAGTCAATGAAAGTTGTTACAGATTCAACATGGCATAGATATCCAAGTTTGTGACTTTTTTCATCATTTCAGAATTCCCACAGATTTAAAAGGAACAGTAAGTATGGACTTGGCAGAGGTTACTTCCTTTCTCATGAGATTCCTACAGGTGCCAATTAATTCTTTCCCTGTTTGTTTCCCTTGTTTCTATATGCTTACCTGAAGGAAGGCCTTGCATCATGATAGTCAAACATTAAACACTACAATTTAGTTCTACTCTGCAGAAGCCATGTCTCCCCCTTCCCCAGACATACCACTTCAGGGAATAACACACTTACCTGTCTGTAATCCAACAGAAGGATCTATCCCATCTAATGACACAGCACCCTGAACAGTGCCAAGATTATACACGACTCCCAGAATATGTAGCTCCCCTGTTTGATGGGGAAAGAGCTTTAGTCTTGCCTGTGGAGATATGTTAAATTTTTTATGTTGTTGCTACTAGAAAAAAGTATTATTACATTTAAATGTCCAATTGCTAAAAACACTCACAGCTACGTTTACTTTATGGTTGTGTCATATGTAACTGCATACAATAACTACAGGCCATTTACTGGATTCAAAATTTGATATACACAGAATTTACTAAACCGGTCCACAGCTGCCAGATGCTCATTACATTCAGAAAGAATCCTAAAATATAACAAAAATTAACAGAGGCAGAATGACAGAATTACTGAAGTTGGAAAGGACCTCTGGAGGTCATCTTGTCCAATTTGCATGGTCAAGTAGGGCAACCTACACCCAGCTGCCCAGGACTACATCTGAACAGCTTTTAGTATCAGCAACAACGGAGACTCCATAATCTCTGGGCAGCCTGTGTCCAAGTGCTCAGTCACCATCCCAGTAAAACAGTGTTTCCTGATTTGCAGAAGGAGCCTCTTGTGTTTCAGTTTGCACCCATTGCCTCTTGTCCTGTCACATCCTCCCTTCAGATATTTATACATGCTGATGAGATCCAGAAGTTCCAGTGCTTCATATATCATTAATATCTTCTATTGAGTTTAGTATTAAGTTGAGATCATAATATCTGTACTTCATAAACTTCAACACTGAAAAGACTTATTTTAAAATGAAGTACAGTACTTACCACTTTTGTCTCCTCACTATTAATTAAAAATTCTGCTATTGCTTCAGTTCCTATCATAGCATCATCACACATTCCCTGAAAAGAAGAAACAGCTTTTCAGATACTATTACTCCTAGGCAGAGAAAGTGCCATAAATATTACTTCCCACACCCTTCCTAAACTGTTCAAGGAAAAAAAAAAGCATACAAATTCTAAACTGCAGACAGTTAGGACCAACAGGTGCTGTATGCCCAGCTTCTTAGGCTTTCTAAGTTAAAGCAGCAGCTAGAGAGCTCAGTAAACATTGACTTGAGAGAAATTTAAGTTTTATCGCTATAAATCAGAACCATTCCCAATCAGTTTCACTGATACTCACCAAAGTATGTACTGTATTAAAGTAGCAGTTCAGACCAGAACAGAAGGAAAAAGGACTGGTAATCCTTGAAGCTCAGTCATATGAAGCCATGTTTATAACTGGCAAACACTTACAGTACCTTTAGAGATCACTATGTTCCAAATCCTTTTGGCCAGGAAACCAAATTAAAAAACTTACTGTAATATTCAGTATTAGAACATACTAAAACCTTAAAAATATGAATGTGGTAACAGTCCTTCACAGGAAATTTTGACAGTATTAGTTCATTAAATAATTCAAAAAATTAATTTTTAATACAATAAATTTTCATTTTTCTTCTAATCAAGGTATTCCTATGTCATACCAGCACCGTTTTTCAGAATATACATTTCACCATATACAGTAGCTTGCGTAAGAAAAACGTATTTGACAATAATATCTATTGACATTACAAGACATTTCTGCTGGTCAAGGCTAGTGTGACTCTACACAGATGTACTACACATACAATGAAATGTTGGAAGCATTTTGCTCTGTATTAAGCTTTAAAATACATATTTGTTACCTTGGCTGCTTTGTATGCTACAGATCTAGGAACATCCAAACACCACAAGAATTCAGGAGCTACTTTTTTTTTTTTTTTTTTTTTTTTTAACAAAACACAATTTAAACATCTGTTTTCATACTACGAAATTTTGAAGACTTAAGTTCACATATATACACACACACTCCATAACTAGCTGTTTGGGTTTGGCTGGAAAAGGATGAAGCTTTCCTTACCAGCTCTTTTGTTTCTCCATCGTGCTTTGCATTGAAGTCTTTAGGTTGAAACTTCCACTGCAATGAAAGGTCAGTCAAAAGAAGTGGGACTTTCAGAGGGTTTCGGAAGGACACTTCTACAGTTATTGGTTCTATTAAAGAAAAAAAATTGCACAAAAATGACGACAACAGCCTATGCCTACCACAATCTAAAGGTTCACCTGACTCAAAGCGTTCTTGTGCTAACAACTTGCACAAGAATATTGGTTTAAATCTACAATAACATGAAACATTGTATAAATTTATCTAACTCGCTTTATTTCTGAAGTGTATAAATCTTAACTTTACCTTCTATCACAGCAAGTGGAAATCTAGAGTTATCCGAGTAGCGATTTAAACAGAACTGCGTTGGTTGAAAGTTTGAAGGTATTATTCCTTTATTTATCACAGAAACAACCTGCTCCTCAAGTTCCTTCCACTGTTGTGACGATTCTGAGTCATATTCCTGATCCAGGCTTACATGTGTAGCTGCCTGCTTTTCACCTGGTATGAGTAAGGCAATCTTAGAAGATGAGACCAGTGGCACACAACAGTTGCAACAGAAGGCTGGATTGGTGATTTGGTAAGTATTGTTAAAATATTTTAAGTTCTCAGTCACTGTCATTTTATAAATGTTTTTTATAACGCTGTCATGTTAAAAATTATTTAAGTAAGTAAACTGCAAGACATTTTGAAATACACACATGGAAGACAATACTGAGGATAATTTCAGTATAATTCTATTTGCAAATAACTCCAAGATTTTAGCATGCTACATGGTATACTCAAGTTGCAGACTCTTTTTACTTTATGACTGACTACAGCCCCACAGTACAGCCCTGATTTATACAAGGATTTCCACTCAGCTTCCTTTACATTCAGGAATCAGTGTTTCAAATATTTCATCCAAGAGAAAGTTCACTATAAAACTAATTTCTAGCACTGGCACTAGCGTCTAGCATTTGCTAAAGCATTAATAATCCTTCTCATAAAGTTTGTTACAGACTTTCATAGCTGGAAAGCTTCAATCTAAAATAGTAGAAGTCAGCACATCCACATATGCAGATTTCGTATTTACACAGGAAGCCTAAAAACATCTAGCAAGTAGATTTTAAGCTTAAGCTTTTATTTTGAAACCTTATTTAAGAAGTTACCATGTCACATTACTTTCACATAATGATAATTTTTTTTTAAATGACACTAACTCTTGCATATATGTTTGTTCCATAAATAAGGGACTCCACCTCTGTTTACATAAAATTTTCTAACCTTCTGCTGGTCTTCGATCATGCCCAAAGAAAACACGGGTTGCCGAGCTGTTAATATATGGTAAAGGAAGCTGTGGTAATGGACCATCAGGTGATAGCTGGGTTACTTTCTGGAGCAAAGGAGGAAAATAGAGTGTCATGCCATTAAGCAAATACATGATGTCCATGCTGTACATTACCAATGACAAGGAAGCCAAGCTATAAGCACTCAGTGTTTGAACAGGTAGTATTTTTAAGATGGAATCAATAATTTCAATTAACTGTTTTGATAATTTCCTCTGCTTTGATAGTCTGAAGTAGTCTATTGTCTTCAATAAGTTTAAAGTTACAAAATCTTTATGGAAAAAGGAGAATAGTGATTTTGATCTAGCATTCTAATGACTATTGTGCCTGCATGGCTGTTACCAGCTTTATTTGATGCAAAGCTTGACTCCCTAACTCAGAATAACTACATTTACTACACCACCACCATTACACAAGACTCTCACCACAGCTGAGCTGCAAAATCAAACACCAGTCTTTAGTAAGGTCTACCATAACTTAGCAAATCCACAGAAATTCTGTTTACAAGCTTTAGAAGACAGTAAATAACTACACAGCTGCAACATACTTGGTTTTTTTGAAGCCTAAAATAAAAAATGAACACATTAACTAAAAAGAACAACCCTGGAACAATGCAGGTATTACAAAAAAATTCTCAAACACTGAACAGAAAATTACTAGTAATAAAATAACTAATTACTCAAGGAATAAAGACAATGAAAAGTCATATTTACCTTATAAACATAAAGATATTCTCTTAAAAAAGCTCCTTGCTGAGCTGGGGGTTGTTTGCTATCATTGATCAAAATATGCCTGAAGGCAGACACAGCATTGTCAAGCTGACGAAGCGTAAAGGACTGGCGACCAATAGTGAAGTTAATATGGTCTTCTGCAAGAGACCAGCCTTTCCCTTTGTAAACCTGCATGGCTTGACAGTAGCAACGTAAGGCATGTTTCTTCTGCAAGAAAAACAAATGAGTTAATTTCTCAAATAATCCCATCAACCACTCGTTGTAATTGCAATATCAGGAAGATTGACCAATAAGTCAGAAAAGTTACTGACGTTTTACATCACCACCCATTACGCCAAGCGTAATGTTTGCAGAACCATACCTCACAGCATCTGGTCAACTGTAAACACAGAAGTGTTGGTTCCTACAGTACAGAGCCTAGCCTGCAGATTAAGCTCATGTTTTCAAAGACTAGTGTAACAGGCCTAAGTTAAAAAAGCAGTAAGAGAAGACTACTTCAGAGTAGCGTTCTGTCTTGTTTTAGGACTGACTGCTACAATCCACAGAGCTCTACTGCCAAGCCTCAGGACATCAGCTAGATCTAACACACTTCATTCCGCTTTCATAACTGAACTTTCAGTGTGACACTTCCAGTCAACTGCTATTCTGTAGACACTTAGGACAAAATCCATGCCAAGGAAACCAACAAAACACAGCCCTGCAGCGCATACAATACAACTACCAATCGCATCAGCTACTGGGAGACAGATGCTCTGCTCCCAGTAAGCTCCACAGTTCCCTTCCTCTACATGTATCAGGACCTGAGCATTCAATCCCAAGCCCAGGTACTGAACATCTGCATAGGCATTCACTGTACAGGCAACTACCAGCTTCTAGAAAAAGGGAACAGCATTCCCTTATTTACAGCAGTAACAGGGTATCTTGAAGATGTTTAAATTAGTATGGTGATGACAAGCAGAGTAGAAGCAGTAAATCCTTAACATCAGCAAGTATTACTGACACTTGAAAATATATTACAGTATGCAGCTGAGCAGCCTGGATGACTTCCCTTTGGTAGCATTTAGTATTTTAGTGTCTTTGGAAGAGTAACCTACATTTACTGTAACACTGAAAAAGCATCCCTTCAAAACCAGAATATCTGTAAGAATTAGACATAAACAATGAGAGCGCTGTTACACGAAGATAAAGTCAACGCTTTACCAAATGCGTAAGTTTTTCCAGGCAAAGGAGTGAGATACTCAATAAACACACACCTCTGATCAGTGGCTCCCTGTCGGTACTGTATGGTCATACCAATAGACAGGGACACTACTGCATGAAAAAAACCAAGGAGGGAGGGAAATAGTCCTACTATTCTTCACATCTGTGATTTTAAATGCAGAAGCCTAGAATACAACACTTTCTTTCGTCCTTACTAGGATGATACAAATGAGATTTGGTGGAGTAGAAGAACACTCCACAAAATCACAGAATTCCAGTGCCTGGGTTCTCCTGCATTATTTATTTGCAATACAAATATATTTCTATTACAGATTTACATTTACAGCTTATCGGTAAACTGAAATTGAATGTATTCAAAGACAGCCCCATAACTGAACTCCAGAGGCTAACCCAGCATGAATCAAGCACAAACTATCTTTAGGGAGTCTATCCCACAACTGAGGCAGAAATAAAGCATACAAGTTAAATCCAACAAACTTTGAGTTTATGTACCACAATTAGAGCTGCCTGCACAGGAGCGTGAATGGAAGTAAAAACAATCTGATTTGTACTGGTTTAACTGCTACTTCAGTCTAAGCAGCCATAAAGAGACACTAGTTTGTTTTGTAGTAACTATTGACACACCTGCATGACCACTAAAAAACACGTAGTTAAAGCACCTAAATTTTGCTATATTCTGATGAATTAAAGTTTAACAAATCCTTAACTCTTGCAACTCACTTATCTCAATAGTGAAAATACTCCTCTGCCCAAATAAAAAGCTTTGTATTTTGCTGTGTATAAAAAATGAGTCCCAGAAATGAATACACACATCATTCCAGTTTCAAGTCAGGGATCTTCAGCATTACTTCAGATACAGGAGTAAAAGTCTAAGCTGAATAACGCAGAAGTCATTTTCAGAAGATCAGAGCTGAATACTTTTGACTACACAAAAGCATCCAGAAACAAAGCATCTTTTTCCAGACTAACGACACATTTAACATGTTTTTCAGAGTAAGTATCAAATACCAAGCATATTTTCCATGTGGAAAGATACTACTTACCTGGCCTGCTTTACTAAACCTATGGCCAGCCAGTATCATATGAAATGCAAACTTTCTAACCATGGGACTTTTCATATTTATAAAGCAATGGGCTGCCTGCTCCAACAGAAGCGCACTGCGAAGATCTGAATCCTATTTAAAAGTAAAAAAGGAGAATTAGCCTCAAAGTTGATTACAAAGATAACAGTGGCCTTGTTTTAATGCTAACAAGGACAGTAAGCCCTAACAGCGCTGTAAAGTTGAAGATTCATTTATATACAAGCTTTAGATGTACATGTGTGCATATAAAAGATCAGAAGTATTTTTCACTCTGTTATATGTAGTGTTCAATACCAAACACTGGGTTGTTTGTTTCCAGTGGAGAGGTTTATAGATATCAACCTGTTTCAGTATGAGTGACAAAAGTAGTATTTTCTACTTTTTCAGTTAGTCAGGCTACAGTTTTAACATTTACCATTACCTCTGAAGCACTCTGCTACCTTTTCCCCTCCCCACCCCCTGCACATATTAAGGCCAGAAACATAAAAATAAGAGCTTTAACAGGATGAAGGAAAAACAGAGGGAACAATAGAACTCAGTGAATTTATATCACAAGAACCAGGTTGATTTCTTAATGACATACAATTTCTCATTATTATACTCTTCTCATGCCAAAACACAGCTATATTACTTTAATCAATCAGAACAGAATCTACTTGATTTTACCACAATCAAACTCCATGCTGCCAGTGATGTCCAAGTATGCATCTGGACTATGTACTCTGAGACGCCTACCTACATAGTATCCTATAAATATTTCCCTTGCAACTGCCAAAAGGCACCAGAAACATACTAAATATAATTTTTAAGTCATAAAATGACTGTGCATAAGTATTTAAATTCCTTGTTTAAATAACTTGGTAACAAATTTTGGTAGCAAGTTTAAGTTGAAAGGGCAAGAATGAACAAAGCTACAAATACACTTAAGAGAAAAACTTACAGAAAGTTTATTCCTTGTTTAATCTGTCACAGGAAAGTCTCAGAAGCATCACATTCAGTGCAGCTGGCCACAAAGCCAGAACTGCCTGCCAGTTAGACTTTCCTCCAAGCTACACAGAAGATGCTACATTATGGTATTACATTTGTTTCACTCCTTTGCAAGCAAGCCACTTTCTGGCCATTAGAAGCTAATTCCATACTTGATTTCCATCAATTAATATCACAGAAGTGTTCAGACTAGCTTTCACTTACACAGTAAGATTCTAATGATTCATAACAGCCGAGCTACAGTGATGCCTTAGTTACTTAAAACTATAGAGAACATCTGATTTTATGTGGGATACTATCCATTATGGCTCTGGCAAGATATGCTGATACTTATAACTCACAGGTTCTTAAGCTGAAAGTAGGTCATACAGGAGCTAAGCAGATGTCAGAGAAAATTACTTATAAAGCAAAAGACAAAAAATGCGCACTTTGCACTTTTAAAGAAGTCAAGCAAGTCACTTCACCAGAAAGAAAACAAGTACCAGTATTAGTTTCTTCACTTGCAGTGCAAACAGAGTTTTCATACCTACTCATTTGCTACTTTTGCCTAGAAAGTATCACAGGACAAGATTTAGAATGTAAGCTAGAAATGCTTGTGTAAATAAACAAACAGGGGGAGGTCAAGACTGGAAAAAAGCTGTAAGTGTTTTACCTCACTGGTTAAACGAATCAAAAGAGCAGCTGCCTCTGAATATTTGCTTTGACTTTTTAAGATTTCAGCACTAAGCAGCACACAGCGTTCAGCCAGAACCATGTTCCTAAAGCAAAAACATACATGTATTAATAAATATTTATGAAAATAAGCCACAGAAATCTTTTCAGTTCAGATCTGGCAAATTTTCTCCCTATTGTATCAGACTGATTTTCTGTTGTTTATCTTTCTTAAAAGTAAAATATAAGAAAGCTCATCCACTGCAAAACAGCACCATACAGATTGACACATTGTGTCCTATCCTACTATAACAGCAGCTTTTTGAAAGTCAAAGCTAGAGCACATTTTTGAATACAGTATTTATTAAAATACCAACTAAAATGACCTGATAAACAAAAGGTCCAACAGCCACAAACAAGTTGTCCTGGGCTGACCTTGGCAGGCACCAGGTGCCCGCTAAGACGCTCTGTCACACCACCTCCTCAGGAAGAAAAAATTAGATTAAAAAGCTCATGTGCTAAGATAAGGGCAGGGAGGCGACTCACCAATCAGTCACGGGAAAAAGAGACTTGGATAGTGATAAATAAAAACTAAATTAAATCACCTTCCCCTAACTCCTCCTTCCCAGGCTCAACAGCACTCCCAACTAGGCAGGGGGACAGGGAAAAGGAGTTGCAGTCAGTTCGTAACTTCATCTCTGCTTCTCCTTCCTCCTCACACTCTTCCCCTGCCCCAGCAAGGGGTCCCTTCAAGAGATACAGTTCTTCAGGAATTGCTCCAGCATGGCTTCTTTCTACAGGTCACAGTCCTTTAGGAACAGACTGTTCCAGCGTGTGCTCCCCACAGGTCACAGCTCCTGCCAGGAATGTGCTCTACCATATGCTTTCCACAGGCTGCAGCGATCTTCAAGGCACATCCACCTGCTCTGGCACTGGATCCTCCACAAGCTGCAGTGTGGAACCCTGCTCCACTGTGGTCCTCCATGGGCTGCAGGGGGGACAACTGGCCTCACCACAGTCTTCTCCACAGGCTGCAGGAAAGCACTTCCTCACTGACCCCACCTCCCTCACTGACCTTGGTATTTGCAGAGCTGTTTCATTTTCTGCACCCCCCTCACAGGTGCAGCATAGCAATTTTTACCCTTTAAGTACATTACCTCAACAGCACCACCAGCCTTGCTAACAGGCTCAGCTTTGGGCAGCAGCAGGTCCATTTTGGAGCTGGGTGAAAACTGGCTCTGTGCAACACAGGCAGCTCCTGATGTCTTCTCACAGGAACCACCCCACTATCAAAATCTTACCAAGTAAAATCCAATACGTAAGTTTAATGAGTACTCTCTTAAGAACAGCATAGATCCCTTTACATGTTATCCTAGATCAACTAACATCTCACTCTTTTAAAGTTACCATCATTCTGTGATTTTAGTCATCTGGCACTATCACTGTGCAGGGGAAGAAAGTTAAGCCACCAGGTCAAGCCACCTTTCATTGGATCAGTACAAAAGTAAACAACGTACTTGCAGATATCTCGATAGGTCTGAATTGCTGTTTCCATGTAATGAGCAGGATATGGTCTAGGAGCTCCAGGCTGAAGAAAAGCGGATACTGCAGCCATTTCCTACAAGAGAAATTCAGCACTGCCACTGTAGGATGTTTTTAACAAATTGTAAACCTCAAAATGCTGAGGAACATATTTCCTCATGAGGAACACCTGCTAGTTCAAGACCTTCATCTAATCGGTTACTGCCATGAAAAAGTACACAACACATTAACTGATAAAAGTTTTAATGCAATAGCCTACTTATAGGTCTGCTGGACAGCAGCCAGAGTGTTACACACAGAGCAGTGTTTTCAGTTGATGGTAGCCCCAACATTGTGCAGAAGCATAGATTGAGCACTGCTTTACAAAACCAAGAGATCATTTCCTATTTCAGGAACAATCTTTCTCATAAAGTACCACGATCAAGTGTTTTAAGACGAGGACCTGATTTCTGAGACTTCCTTAAATGAAGTTACATCATCAGCTTCCAAGGAAACTAGTAAACCTGGACTCTGAAATTTTACTTTTTTTCCTATGGGGTGAAGATAGGATGGCAAAGTTTTTCTACAGTAAATAGACACTAATACTTATAGGTTGCAAAAAAATCACAATTAAGACACTTAAAAACCATTCATTAAGAAATTAAGGTAACTTTTCAGATTATCCAAATGCAGAGCAACTGTCTGTACTGCAAACATACACGTCAAGGTGGGACAGTGTACAAGAACACTTCCATAGTTCTGCAAAGTAGAGTTAAAAATTTTATCAAGTCAACTAAAGTCTATAAAACATAGCTTCCAAAAAATTGTTAAACAAGCTTATTTTCCACAGTGTTCCCATTTATCTTGTTGAAAATTGTTTTAGTCACATATACCTTCAGTCTCAAGACAAAATTAATGAGTATGTGTTTACAGTGAAGTTCAGCAGTGACATACTCAAATTATATCCCTCAAAAGCCTAAAAAAAATAATAAATAGTGCAATATCATATTTATAGTGACATAGTCTCGACTTCCTGACACGTAATATTCTGCCAAAAAAAAAAAGCTACTATAAAATTATTTTGCACCTGGTTTTGGGTTATCAGACTACAAATTTAAAGATCCATTCTGCTGGAGTTTGCCTTCTAGGTATTCTCCTTCTGTATTTCACATTTTAAGAATTAGCTCTTTAATTTTTATTCACACCTTTACCCCTTCATAGAACAGCAGCCAATACATTTGAGAATCCTTTAGGATTTGCTAGATATGCAGATTTGGCAAGACCCTTATAAATTTGGAGATGGAGGGAAGAGATCATGTATTGTTACCTTCAAACAAGTGTTTAGAAATTATTAGGAAAAGTTCACAGAATGCTTATGTTATATGAAGTACCAACCAGTGCTCCAGCTGCATAAAGCATTGCCTGATCATTTAAGAAGTCTTTCTTTGCTGTATGGTAACAGCTATATGCAAGTTCATAGTGTTGCACCAAAAAGCACAAGTCTGCCATTTTCCGGATTTGAAGCTCTGGTGCTTCTGGTGGATACCTATAAATACAAATATTTAAATTTAAAGTCATTTTAATAATTAGAGCAAGGTATGCTCTATAAAGTCATGCCCTCTCATCTTAATTCCTATTCACAAAGTAGGAATACAAACTGCATTCCTTCAGCCTTACCCAAAAAACAGCTAAGAAAAACAAAGCTGCTTTCTTTCTGCCAAGAAATACTGGGGAAAAAAATATGCAGCTAGCACTGAAACTGCTCAATGAGATTAACTGTTAGAGCTAAACAGAGCTATATGATAACGAGGAAAAAAAAAAACACATAGGACAGACTGGTTATCTAGCCATAATTGTTACTTCTCCCCATTTCTCTTGAAAGACAAAAATCCACTAAAAACCAAACTTGTCCAGGCCTAAGACCCTGTCCTCTACAAGCATCAGTAACTTTTGGTTAGCTAAATACATATGAATCACTTCAGTGAAGATTCACAAACACTTATATAGTCAAACTTTGTCAGTATGGTTTGCCTCCTACAAGTTTGATACAGAAAGCTCAAATTAACATTGATTATGAATCCAAAGACACATACAGCTTTAAACTTGTATGTTGTGTAAGTGTCAGGGACATTAGTTTTGGCATAGTGATGTCCAAGAATTATTTAGACTCCCATGGTTAAAATAAGACAGTTGAAGAGAGAGAGCTTTTCATGATTATATGTCCTCATACATAGAGGGATACTACAAACATACAGAACATATAATTTGGTAAAATTCAAAACCTGATTCTAGTGTAAAAAACGGGTGCAAAAAATAAGAAATTCCCCTCGATTTAGCTCTCAAGCACACTTGCAAAAGCAATATACTTATATTCAACTGCAGTAAATTGTGTAGTTACACGAACAAAAACACTTTTACATCCCATTTGCCTTAAACAAGAAAAGATTGTACTAATTTAAAAATATCTCTTACAGCAGACCACAGCTTATTTTTGCTACTATTACTTTTAAAAATGTATGATTTTTGTAACTTAGAAAGCTTCACTGTAAATATAGCAGGAAGATGGCTCTGTAAACAGGGGGGGTTATCCCGTTTTTCTTTAAGTTCTGCTACTCCTTTACTGTATATGTTTAGGCACAGTAGTTCTCATGATTTCTATGCTAGTTTACTTCACTTTGTGGAACACTATCAAATAAACACAGGTTTTCCCTCCCCCCCAAAAAAAAAGGTACATTTTCAGTTTGGATCTAAAGGTAAGGACTGAAGTTACTTACAGCAAACTAGAAGTATTCTTCAGTTCATTTATACTTTTCTCTGGAACCTTGCTGCCGCTAAACCACTTTTTAGTAGCAGAAAACAGTGATCGACTCAAGCCTTTCCTGGAAATTAACTGCAAAAAGACACTAAGTTAGAGCAGCACACTGCAAGAGAAATACTAATATAAGTTAAACTTGTATAAAAATCCAAGCTGCATTAAGGCTTCCTAAACTCTGTTTTTTCCATAAAACAGAAACAGTAACATAACCAAGAGCACACTCCTTTAGAATGAATCACTGACACTGACAAGTTGCAATTCACGTATTTGTTCTATTTGAGACAGCTGAGATTCACTGTTTTTGCTGTAAATTGCAGACATCTCAATCCTATGAGCTGAATCATTTGATGTGTCTGTTTGAAGTCTAATGGAGTATCTAATTTATGGTATCAGTCTAGGTTTTAGGCTGGACCAAGTACATACTTTAAGAGAGAATGTTCTCCCCATCACCACTCACATAAAAGCACTACCACATTGCGAACACTGATTTCAAGTGTAAAGGGCACTAGCCATATGTGCAAGCAAGGTCACACAACTTTATTCTTTTACATAACGTCCACTAACAAGGATACTTCTACAGGGAATTACCGTTCCCAGGATTTAAGGCAAACTACATCCCTTTTAATCCCTTTTATGACAGTTAATATCACACTGCCATAAAATCCTAGTTTAAGAGAAGAATATTCAGTTGCAAAAACTGCCGAGACCAAAACAGATTTGCATGATTTAGGGTGTCCATGCATTTCTCTCCTGTCAAGAAACAGCAACTGAAGTATATAGCTCTTTTGCAGACAATTATTGATGAAAATATACTTCTTTACTTCAGTTGTGCATTCTAATGTTGAAACATAAAAAGTACACTTTGTTCCCCACTCCAGAATTCTCCAGAGGCACAAAATACTAAGATTTTAAGAGCAACGACAGATATCCCTGACAGCAGTTCAGATAGGCTTTCACCAAGAAGCCAGCTTGCACCGAAGCTCTGTTGATAGAAATTGAGTTTTGTTTTTTCATCAAATTGAGCAAAAATGGTAACTTCAGCTATCTGTCTTAAATTTACAGTTTTCAATCAGATCATTAATTTATTAGATACAGAAGGAAGTAATAATTTCAAAACAGGTTTTTGAATAACTGGGTTTATTTTTTTTTTATTATTTTTTTTGTTATTATGGCACAAAGTGTTTTTAAGAGTCAACTGACCTGATCATTAAGTTGCCGAATTGTCTTCTCTATATGTGGCAAAAGTCCCCTAAATGTGAATTCCTGTATGAACTGCCTAATTCGATCGTGATCTGTCAGTGTTAAACAAGCACCATGAGGCATTCCAGAATTTGATTTCTTTGGGTCTTGCAATGATGCAGTAGCCTTCATGTAATCAGTGCTATCCAAACTGCCACTGGGATGATCCAGTTGAAGGGGGTGAGTCTTAAAGTTATTTGACAGACCATCTATGGAAAGATTGAAACAAAAAGATTGAAAAAAAAGTGAAGTTACTTAAGTATTTTTGGGTTTACATTAATTTTTAGTAACCTACTTTAAAGATTTCCTTTTGCTTAACTCTGTTAAGCAAAGCTGTTCACCCATTATTCTGCACTTCAGATCGATGCTAAGCAGACAGACAGCAGCAGAGCACTACTCAAGTATGACATCACTCCTGAAATTCTTCAGAAAGCTCAAGTAATCGCAGGAACTACAACATGGCTACATATGCACATTTTTGGTTCTCAACAGTGCAAAGAATCTCCAAGTATGCTGACTAGTATCAACATCACTGAAGAAAAACTATGAAAACATTACAGTTAAAGTCAAATACTCATGAAAAGTTGCAAAATGCAGGCAATTATTACAATGGCTCCATTAGATCCACTCACACTTTTCTATTTACATTTTAAGAGTAAAAAAAAAAGAAAAAACACTCATTTTCCAAGCCCTTCTGAGCAACCATGATGTAAAAACAACCTCCTACAAAGTCCTCGTAATTCAACGAGAGGAACTGCTGATGACTATTGCATCTAACTACCCAAAATAGACACTTCTGCTCTAAGACTTAAATAGTCCTTATTATTCCCTTTCTATATAAGAAAGTCAGCTTGCTTTATCTGGCCCTAGCTAGCACTGGGCAAAGTTGAGCTGTGGAAACAAATTCTTAATGGAGTTTACTCATGAAGTGTAAAGCCGGGTATGTAACATTTAAATACCAGCTTGCAGGCTACATCTGGGCTGTAAAGCTCGAGAAAGCTGATCTTTTAGACAACTGCAGGCTCCCCTACACACACTAGGTCTCCTTGTGCATTTCAAGTCAGATATGAAGGATTTGAGCGGAGTCAGGTCAAACAGTGTGGGGTAACTTCACTTCTTCCCTATTTGATGATGCTTCTCATCTGAATCCTACACAGCTGCCTTATAATTAAAGCAGCCATGCATTAAATTTGAACTCAATTTCATTTACTGTCCTCTGCCATCCACAAGCTCAATTGCAAGGCAAGCTCTTCCAGCCAGCTTACTTTGGAAGTCACTACTCTGTCATTTCCAGATTTAAAAGCAAACACAGACAAAAAAAATCTACTCAGCTTCCAAGCTACATCAGACCCCACTAAGTGAAACTTTTATTACCATGAGAATAACTATTTCATCCTATGTTACTTTTTATTAATTGTTAACAATATGCTTAATCTTACAAAAGATGAGCCAAACACATCAACAGCCATCTTACTGAAAATTCATCTACCACTTATCACCAATGCAGTAGATCAACACCACAGCATTTTTCTTTCCTGACACCAGGTTATCTTTGAGCTTTTAGAAAATTATTACTTTGGACTCCTTAACAAATAATTCAAGTTATTACTGTCCAAGATGAGACAGCTGTATAAATGCTATCAACATTTTTGATAGAAGTTATAAAAAATACCTTTAATTTCACTGTCTAAGCCATCTGATATCAAGTGATCTGTATTCTTGTTTGAAATGACAGTATAGGGACAATCTTCATAACAATCCTGACAAAAAAAAAAGTCAGAATTTTAAGAATACTAGAGCACACACAAAAGTCAGTCAACAGCAGTTGTTAACTTCAGTAAGTTAACAATTATAAAGAAAACATGTATGAGCATACATATTCATTGTTTCAGTAAGTTTGTGAGGCTTTAAGAACCTGTCCTATTGCACAGATGAAAGTTATATTCACCAAATGAAGCAATTATCTTCTGACTTGCTCAGATAGCTTCACTGTCAACTAAAGCAAGCAACTCCAACTCTTACACAGCAATGCCTACAGCAGTGAAAATACATTCCCTACAGCAATTCCTGAACAAGTTCATAAAAAAAAATAAAAATCAGTTATCTACATTGGACAGTTGACAAGGGACAGAAAAAATAAAGGTCTAATTAGTTCATGGTGGAACATTACTTAGCTTACAGAATATGAGATGTTTTGACTTTCCAGTACCAGCTAGACTTGGTAAAGAACTATAATTCCACAAACAAATCTTTTAATCAGATACAGTTAAAACTGCAGGTCAGTCAAAAGCAAACTCAAGAAGGAATATTTCCAGTCCTGAAGCCAGAAATACAGACATTTAAGGCAAATTGAACTCAAGAGTCTGAGCTAACACAAACTATCATTTGCAGTCCAGTCTGGTCTCTGATCTGCTAAAATGGCGAGGAATTACAAAAAAAAACCCACACATGCCCCCAGAAAACACACCCACGCTGTTTAGTGAAAGAAAGTTGACCTGGAAATAAAACAAGTTTTAAGGGTGAAGAAAATTAATCAAAATGAAGGTAGAATGTTACTATGAACAGGAATGTTACTATAAACACTTCTGAGTTTACCTGCTCTTGTCAGTGCCTGAAGTCTAATTATTTCAGTGCTCCTGTCAGTTTATTTCAGACAGTCTAGTATTTCAGCGCTCCTTACTGCCAATTTAAGTAGCACAGAGGACAGTTCTTTGAAAGGACTAATCTTGTGCCCTAAAGAAGTCATAGCTAAGTCAGAAGTATCTTAACTACCTATTAGCCCACTTTGTAGCAACATATTCATAATACTAAGGCAAAATGTAAGACAGTTAAATTGGTATTTCATATGCACCTTATAATCATCTTTAGAATACTTTAATACCTGGTTCTGGATAGTGTTTTTCTGAAGGTACTGACTCCAAGGATCTGGTATCTGTTCATCTGTTCCTCTGTTAGACACCCGAGAATTTATTTTCAGTAAATAGCAACCCTGGGTTCCATACCTCTGCTTCATCTCTTCATAAATGGAGTCAGCTCTGAAAAAAATAAAACATTTACCCTGTCTTGATATCAAACATATTCTATTCTAAATGTGTATTGCAACAAACTATTTTAGACTATTATCCATAGGGATTAAAAGGAAAATTCTATTTTTAAAGGAGTCTTTTATGCAAAAGTGAAACTGAGACTGTGAGAATTAATCCAGCTAGCCAACAAAGCAAGCATAGCATCTATCACAAGAAGCTAGGACTGATTCTTTTTATTTTATACGAACACAAGAAGCAGATATTTCAGAAAATCTGCCTTGGTAATAGTCGGCATACTAGCTAATGGATCCTGTTATAGGCCTAATCTTAATAATTTATAAATGCAAACACTTCAGTCAAAGAGTTCATCTTTAAGTTCACTGAAGGTAGAAGACCCACCTTTGTTCTTCTCCAGTGCTTACATCATGCAGTAACACATAATATTTGAGCGTGTTTGGTATAAACCACTTGGGATATAAGTATTCACTACTATGCTGAATGCGATGTTGTTCTTGAGACAGCTTCAGAAATTGCTCCACAGGCTCTGGTTCGCTAGAAGAAACTACAAGCATACCTAAACTCATTGTTAAGGGCATTTACCAAAGAACCCAGGAACAACCACTGATCACAAAATACAACATGTATTAAGTAGATTAGTACAATGTTTAAGACTGCAAAATGCACTACCACAAAATTATGTGCAATTAGAATTTGGCCTTAGTCTCAATAAAAAAAAAAAAAGTCAGTTAACCAACCTCCATAACATGAAATGAAACAAGAGCTTGCTCCAATTGTGACGCTGAATTCAAGTTTAAGCCAATACATAATAGCAAATAGCTCATTTAAGATTTTAAATACAGACCAACTGTTCATATAGCCAACATATAACTGAAATTCACTCCCAGTGTACTTTAGTTTTCAACTTCCAAGGACAGCTGGGACTTTAAGGTATCACCTGAGCAACAATAACAGCCCATATTCATAAACACAGCAACATCTTCCTATTTAAAAGCAGCAGCATTCAGATTTTTATCTCAAGCAACTACACAGCCATTAATAAGGAACATCCTGCTCTGCTCCATCTCTTCACCAAATCAGACAAATTCAGAGAAGCCAGAAATCAAGTTGTACTTTAAATATTCTAAAATCAAAAGCCAAAATATGCCAAGTTAATTCTGCACAAACGGTTCTGTCTAATGGCTAATAACATACCTGTTCCACCATACTGAAATGATGAAGTACAGTAAGGAGTTAGGAACAGAGTAGGTGTTACAAAGCCTGAAGCATTGTAATCCTTGTAGAAGCTAAACACCAGGTACATCATGAAACACTGCATATTTTTATTTTCCCTGTAGACAAGCAAACTGGGCCCAAGTTTTAGTGTTAAAAAAGTGAAAGCATTTAGGCATCTTTCCAGACTTTTTTGTCCAAAATAGCTTAAAGTTCACCAGTTTTCCAAAACACCCTCCCCAACCTCCCCCCTCCATCTGCTAGAAAGTTATAAAAAGCAGCAGGTTCATCCCAAACACACAAGCCTCTGCTGTACACAAGGGACAATCGACAGATACCCCTAAAGAGCTACAGTAGAAAGCATTTTAGGATGAGGAAGTTTAGTTTACAGGTATTAGCTTAGAGTTCAGTTTGACACATAAAGTATGATTATTAAAAAAAACAACAAAAAACCACAACCAAAAACCCACCAAACAGCCACAAAGAAAATCTCACCCCCTTATGAAATCAGTCTCCGTAGCTAGACATATTTCAAATCATAATGGCAAAAAGTTACCGCAAAATTTCTAAGTCTCCTACGTTACATTTCTGCAGCCAGCTGTAACAGCCTCACTAGAGGTCTGTAACACTCAAAGGATACATGCAATATAGTGGTTTAAGAATTCATGATCTGACGCAGGCATGGACTGAAGAAAGCACTCTCTGTAAGATTCAAACCAAGGAGTAGTAGCTGGAATACACAATAAGAGAGAATGAATTAGAATATTCAGCAAAATTTCCCTGTTTACTCATTCATGAAAAGGAAATATGAAAGACTACACCTAAAAGTGACACTTACAAAGTCTGACAAGGTTTGTATGGCAGGGGAAAGAAGGGGGAACAGTCTAGGGAGAAAGCATATAAAATACACACAAGTGGGAAAAACAGTAACACTTTGAATCAAATCCTGTGAAACTGAATAGCATCTAAGCACCAACTTCCTCAGTATTGTAGGCTCATGTGTATTCAGTCCTTTTTAGATTAACTACTCCTTACCACCCTTTTAAACACACACACACTTGGGAAAGAAAAAACCAAAAATTCTTCTAACAGTCATTGAATTTGCCTCAGCTAGGGATATAAGAATTGGCCAAAAAGCAAAATTAATTTTTTACTACGTAGAGGAACTAAGAATTACCAAAACCTTATCCTACCAGTTTTGTCTAAACTTTTTTTGCAAGTTTCATGACTTGGTTTGATAGCAATCCCTTCCTCTGCTCTGCTATAACAAACAGTTCAGCCATCAGCTAGCAAAGGAGAGATCCAAAAAGCTAAAAACTCAGATCCAAGTTGTGCCATGTATGTTTTATAATGTTAACCTGCCACATTCAATTGTCCTTTTACAGTACAAATTTCAGGTTTTTGAGTCACAAATTAAGGGAAGCCAAGTATGTCTGGGGCATCCAAAGGACATGTGAACTTAGAAGTCCTGTCCATTTCTTTCCACTCCAACCATCAGTCAAGCAATGAAGTATTATTTCTTCTTTCAAGCCTTTGTATCATCTCAACTCTGCAAATCCTTCCCTTGAGTGGGAAAGAGACCCCAGAGCAAAATCAACCCACTTCCAATAACCTGACTTCACAGTGAAGTTAGCTTGAACCCAGTGTAAACTCAGCTGCAAACTAGAAAACCATAACTAGATAGAGGAAAAAAAATCCATTAATAGGAAATCCTGAAGTCATGTTATCTTCTTTACATGGCCCCAAGAAAACACATTCCTTGATTTAACTCACAGTAAAAATTTCTAATGTTTTGTAAGCCTTCCCCATCCCCACAAAAAAAACCCACCACCTTTATTTCTTAGCCAGCATCAGGAAACAGTTTCATTTTTATGTTGGAATTATCTCTTAGTGCATTGAATTAATGCATTTTGTTTAATCCTACATTGCCAGGCCATCTTTCATCAGTTTCATCCACACAGAAGTCAGATATAATCATGCTTCATAACTGAACTCAATAGCAGTCAGCACATCTCACAAAGATCAGTAGGAGGCAAACTTCTAGCTTTTGATTATAGCCTTTCTAGCAACTGCTCTCTGAGCATTCATCTAGGGGCATAATACTAAGTCCTACATGTAAATATGGCAACTATTTAAATTAAGGAAAACATACTTGTTATTAAAAAACAAACCATGAGAAAGTGACTCATGCATATTTTTCACATGTATAACAAGGCCTTGTAGTAACACAGGTTCAAACCAAACAATACTAAACTACTTAAGGCAGAAATTTCAACTGCATTTTTGTTTCAAGCTCTTTTTTCAGTTTTCCCTTTCTATTTTACAGTTGAGCCACAAAAAAAGTGTTTTAAAATCTGATGTAGCTACAAACAGGGAAGTACTACTCTGTTTTGTGGGATGTGGTTTTTCTTCCCCTCACCTTTCTCATTCTATTAAGAACCCTGGAAGTTGCTACAAAGCCAACTTGTTTCCCTCTACACAACTACAACGTACACTAACAATATTCATTCAACGGCATTTACAGGGCTGCAATCAATTAGGGTAGATAGTTAGAATAATAAACATACACCATATTCAAACCAAAAACAATATTTGAAAAAGTTTTCACAGTGTAACATTTCATAACACATTATAGTAGTGCACAGCAACACTGTTACTTAGGTACACAGACCTGTATGTTTCTCATTTTTCCAGTAATATGTTTCCAGTACACTAAACAAGCAGAACCAAAGTTTAGGCAAACCTGTTACTGTGTTCAAAAATGGTTAAGAAGAGAACTGCTAAACATAACAGCTTAAGAATAAGACGACTACTTCATGAAGTTTTGTACTGTTTAGCTACCTTACCAACCAACATGAATTTCACAGGTACACTAGCACATTCAGAAAAGAAGGAATTTAGCAGCATCTGAACAGACACTACTGAAAGAATCGCTATTATTAATCAAAGGCATAAGCTTTGTTAATATCCAAAACTGAACATCAAAATGTGGCTCAGACCACAACATAGAGCTTCCTAAGTTGAGAGTCCAATAACCAATGCGTTTCAGTAGCAAAAAGTCTTATAAACTACGTTAAAATGTATTAGAAAGCTTTATTTATTTAAGAGAGCCATATTCCAGAAACAGTATCAATATAGCAGACGCATATGCGCTTTAAGTACAGTCAACATTTTAGTTGCAATTTGAAAAGTGCTACTATTCGCCTGAGGAGGAAGTTCTATACAGAAGCAGAAAGTACTTACATTTGAAATATAGAACAGTGACAGTATACAGTTCCATAGGATCAAACAAGACAGTGCTTTCATAGCATCTGGGCATTTCCCACCACCACTCTGCACTTATTGACCGTATGGAAAGACTAAATGATTTAGATTAACAAGAGTAGAAATATGACTAAAAGAAAAGCTAAACAACCATCACCAACAACTTTTCATTTAGGGGGAAAAAAAAAATGGAGGAACACACACCTAGGTCAAGAAAAGTGCTAAACAGTTGTAGCAGATGGTAAGGAAAGGTGGATGGGGCACACGGAAAAGGAATAAAGGGCAATTTGGTAGATTGGCACCAACCACAAAAAAAATACCTGAATAAAACGTGGATGTGTTCAGTTCCATCAGTGTCTCTTTCCAATTACTGTACCAAGGAACACTAGCTTTAACTGAGCGATCTGATAGAAAAAACATGATATTATTATACTAAAAAGGGTCAGGTGCAAACATACTATTGGCTTTTACGCTCTGGTAGCATAAAGTAGAAAATCTATACCATGCAGGTCCATTAGGAACTGAAGACATTTGGCTCCAGCTAACCTTAATCATTAATATTTCAGGCTCCTCAATGTTTGACAGTGTACTTTAATAGAATTCAGTATTAATTTCTGGTTCAGCCCTAATTCTGGGCTTGAGTAAAAATGGAAATCTGTAAAGTAACACAGAATTAAGTTTTATTTATATAGTATTTCTATTTTTCTAGTTGGAATACACTATAAATGGAAGACACCACCTTCTGAGATTTCTCAGCCTGTAGTACTAAAGTAACTGAAGATGTTAGCAGTTGAAAGTGGTTGTCCCAACATTCCCCCTTATCTCCATCATATTCCTGATTGCTACATGCCAGCATTAGCATCATGCAGCCGTGAACAAACATAGTCAGGGAAGTGATCCAGCAGAAAACTTACTTAAGAAAAAAAAAAAAAAAATGTATCTTTAGTGAGATCACTTTTCCTCACTATCCACATGTGCAAGTACGTGGGAAAAGCAGGCATGGCTGAACATAAGCACCCTTTCAGCCATCAACCATGTCTCTCAGTACAAGATTATGGAACTATGAGGCTATGAAACAAGAAGGATTACAAAGAAGGATTACAAACAATTGAACTGATTCACCACAGCAGTTCCAAAACTTCTCAATAAAATAAAAAAAGAGCAGGATCATGATCACTGTGCTGGAAACATACATGAGCTTCTTTACGTTTGTGTCATCCTTCAAAATAGACTGCACTTGATCATCATTAAAATTTATGCAAATATGTTTCAATATTGCTATCCTAGAAAACTAATGTACCAAAAGAAAAAGAGCAAACTGAAGAACAGATAAGAGTAGTTAACATTTCCATGCCAAAAGATTGCATTTTGCTGCCAGGAATGAACACTTCCATTGGTTTTCAATAAAATGCTCTAAAAGTTTCTTGGTAAATTGGTAAATTTTCATTGTTTCTAAGCAGAAAAGGAACTCCCCTTGACAAGCTAGGGACTTCCTCATGTCCTCCTACAAGGTAATGGGATCCAAGTTTCATCATTAAGGACACTATGCCAGTGTTCTGTGCTAAAGCCCTAAAATGGGGTACTACAAAGTTGTTACAATTTTGTCCATCTGTATGATCTTAAACAGCTTACACATCTCTCCCTCTGTCAAAAAAAAGCATATAGCCAGTCTGAACGGAAATAAGACCCTAATAATGGAGAAACAGAACAGTCAAGTATGATAATTTGTACATCTGAGGCTCCAGCAGCAAATAAGGAAAACAAAAAGGAGAGTCACTTGCTTCTATAACTACAAAGCATAGCTTGATAGCGCCAGTATTTCTCTTTTAACACTTCACTTCTAAAGGAAGATCATTAGAAACTTCTAATTTAGGGGAAATTCTCTCCACTGAAACCATTCTGCTTTCTAAGGGCCTTCTAGTCTCTAGAACTGAAGCAGATTTTCCCTCCAAAAAAAATGACAATTCACCAACTTCACAGATAAACGAGGGCATGGAAACAAAAGAGGATGTCACTTCAAACAGCATTCAAACAGAACTTCCAGGCTCTTTTCCTTTACTATCAATATTTCATATCAAGTTGAATATGTGGCTTGTAAATGAGGTATTGAGGATGTCGAATTAGGCAATTTTTTATCATCAACGTAAAAAAAAAATCAGCATACTACGGCATCAGTTACTACTTCTCATGAAGGCTTTTCATCAGTCCTTCGCTATAGCAAAGCCAAATTTCTCACTGTATACTGAGCTTAATTTAAACATGAGTAATTTATTGTACTTAAGTAGGGCAATGTATACATACTTTGAATTAAGCATGTACTCAAAGGTTTTAATGGATTTAGGGTCTTAATTGGGAGGAGTTTAATCTTCTCAGCTCTAAAGATCATGTCTCATTTAGTGTTATTCACAATGCCTCATCCCTTGGAGAGCTGAAAAAAATTTTCAAATATTCTAGCCATTTTGACAGTGAAATATGAAGCACTGAGTTTAATGGCAAAAAAAAAATCAAGACCTGAAATCACACACCTTTCCTCAAAACCTTCTTTTCCTTAAACTTCTTATGACAGCTTTGTGACCTCTATGCATCAGCAGTTAATTAAAAAGAACAAAAGAAGCCAGGAGGACTAACTTCAACATAAAGCTATAGCAACATTAAAAATATGTTCTGATATTTATTCAGCCAAGTGTAACAAGTGTATCAGGTTTGTAACAAGAAAATAGCTCATCAGTTGAGACATTAACACAACCAAAGCATGAGTATTTCTACATTAAAATAATACGATGACTTAACACAAGTTCAGAAGAAATACAACATTAGGAAGCATTACATTAAGAATTATTAAGTTCAACCATTTAGCATTATATAAAACCAAAACCATTTGGTAAATTGGAGGTTTCAATCAACTCAGTGATTTTAATACGACTGTACAATGTCATAAATTAACTGTCCGACCTCAAACAAGACAGCGATTCTCATTGTATGCACACGTGGTGGAACTGAATCGTCTGTTCATTGTTGATGATAGAACGTCGCCTGCACTTGTGAATTGTTCAGAGTGCTAGACACATGCACTACATTCATTGCAATTGCGACTCATGTTACTATACACTTAAAATGGACACTCTGTGGTCAGCATATTAACGGCTGTATGGCACCTAGAAACGCTTTCCTATAGGAAATCCTATGACATAACCAAAAATCGTTTAAATTTTAATTTTTCGAATGTACACTTAATTATGAAAGGCTCTGTATTTGTATTTAT
>JAVJGJ010000037.1:51399098-51409665 GCA_035590215.1 Microhierax caerulescens | reverse complement strand
AACTGCGGGGGGGGGGGGGGGATCGGTGTCCGTCGGTGTTCACATGGGTGGGGGCAGGGCATCACCGCCCGCGTGTCTGCTGCTCCGCTGACTGCAGGCAGGCCGTGATGTCTGCGCTCCATGTTCTTGTGTTCAATACCTAGAATCTAACCGTCTGGATTCATCCCAGCTAAATCCGCTCAAGGGCAGGACTCGCCCGTAAATCAGTTCCGGGAGAGCCGCTTTGGGGTGAGGCTGGTTATTGTGGACCGCTTAAAAACCCAGCGTGTAAACCCAGCTGATCTGGAGTGAGCATGTCCTTCCAGCTCACGTGCCAAATGAGTATTTCTAATAGCTGTGTCTTCATCACAAATTTAATGTGAGCCAGAACTGAAGTGTTGCCCCTAATCTGAGTCCTGTCCAGATGAAGCATAACATAAAGAACCCGTCTGGAATCAGCACAGAGCAATGTATACAGGTGTAAAATGCAAGAGCAAAGGGGAACCACCTGCTAGTGACAACCTCTACAAACGTGGCACCGGGCACAGGCATCCTTCTAGTGATCATGGCAGGCAGTTGGAAGTATAGCTTAAGCCAGTGTTTAGGAATAGTTGGGGGGCGGGGGGGGAGAAGAAGAAGAAGAAAAGGATAAAAGGCTTCCTAGCATGTTTCTGAGCCCCTTCTTCCAGGACCACTTGTTGGCCTCAGAAGCTATAGGCAACTTCACAGAGTTCTGTCCCAACAGAGATCCAGCTGAGCAGCTGCGCCTTTTCTGCTATTCACCTGGCAAGTCTTGTTTTTATTATTTATTCCAGGTCACAGATCATGGGAAATGATGTGCTCCTGAGCTGAGACATACATGTATATGTATGTCTAAAAGTGAAACTGTTTACAGCATCCTCAGTATCTTTAAGAACTAATGCATTATCTTTTTTTGGATTTGAGAAGTGTTATGCAGCCTCTAACTAGAGACTTGAAGCAATTGTTTGGATGCTGAATGGAAGAAGAGAAAAATTAAGGCTTTAGCAATTTCAGGGTCAATATCCTGAGATGCTCAGGTGTCTGAAGTTTTGTTTGTTTCTTTGTTTTACCTGTTTAGGTACGGACTGGGCAAATAAAGCAGAGTGATAAATTGGGTTAAGGGTGGAGGCTGAACTGGAAATTCTTGCAAATTGATTTTATAGTCAACTGACCAAATCACTGAGTAACAGCAAAAGACTTTGTGCATAGTGCATGCGTGTAGTTGTTCCTCACCAATCCTTGTATCCTTTATATTAACTTTTTTCCTGCTACTGAAAGTTTAAGGCGGAGTGTGAACAAACTGACAAAGGGTAATCTGATTTTATATTTTATATTTTGTGACTTTAAAAGGGGAAAGCTCTCAGGCAGCATGTGAGAACCTTGTACAGGGTTATTTATAGAAGACTCATCTGTCCCTCAGGGAAACAAAGAAACCTTTTCAACCCTGTTTAAAGTACAGGAATAATCTAAGTTAAAACCTGCCCGAGGGCAAACCGTGAGTAACAATTCCGAGTTTATCCTTGGACAGGGATCGTGTTGGGTCTTGGCTGTACTCTCTGCACTTTGTGTAACCACTGATACTTCTGCGAAGTAACTGCAAAATCCCACCTTCTGTGTGTGTTAGGCTTTGATTGTATTTTACGTGGCTCTGTGGAGCTATATATGAAGAAGGCTTCCAAAGAAGATATTACATCTGAAACGCTCCTGTAGATCAATGACAGGTTAAGTATGTTAGAAATGCTGTTGCAGAGTGTACTGGCAAGCTTGGCAAGTTGTTTTACAGTGGCTTAAGAAGTTTTGGCTTCAGATTCCAACTCCACTCCTCTGCTGGAGTTGCTATCTATATAGCAGAGCTGGTGAGGGCAACGTGGACTCATGACTTTGCAACTCTTGTGCAAAGGTTAGCATTTTAGCAACTGGGAAAGCAGGTAAATGCACTAAAATGGCCGACTGGGTAGAAGTATCTGAGAGATGAGCACATGAAACGTTCTGTTGGCCTGGAGGGTTGGGAGAGGAGGCAGAAAGAAAGGTGGGTAACCTTCAACAGAGGGGCAGCGCAGGAGGCAAGTGGCAACATTTTAAGTTGGCATAGCACGGCCACCAGCACCAGCTGATTTGACCACAGTGACTTATGGTTTCAGGTGCCTCTCTTCTGGAAGCTACTGCATTTCAGTGTCCAGGCAGAACTGGCAAAACAGAGGATGTTCCTGCTCCTTACCCATTTCAGTGCAAAGTCAGCAGTTTATTTAAGTGAATTTTTTCATTCATGCAGCTGGGGTTGCAGACATCAGTTTGCTCCTGACACTTCTGCTGCAGGGCTGTGACACTTAGCAGAGGGGCACAAGTGCAAAAGTATCATAGAGGCACAGGGCTTTTTGCCACCTGCTCGCCCTTCTGTGTCTGCTGCCTGCACACTCACCCAGGCTGAGCCGTGTGCTTGCTGTGGGTTGCAGGCTGGCACAACAGCTTCTTCTGGCTCCTCCAAAGCCAGAGGGGCTGTCTGTCAGTCAGCCAGACAGTCAGTGTGCACCCCTTCTTTTGTCCTTCCTTAAGGTCCCAGGCTGTTACTTTACCCTTCAGATCCCTATCCAGACATGATGAGGAGCGATAATCTGATGCAAAGAAGTGCCGTCTCCCATGCCATTAGCACCAGAACTTTTTGATGGTGCTCAGATCGTGCAGGGCAGTAATGTTTTACATCTCTACAGGAAGATTCATGGAAGTTTCTCTGTCATATCCATAACTGACAAAAAGCTTTCAAAAGCAGCTGCAGCGACCACTAATTCAACCTGCTTTTATTACTAAAACCAGAGAAGTGGCTGAGATGCTCCCAGAGGTAGGTATGCTTTTATGCCATCCAAACCCCGAGATGGCTAGAGCAGAGAGCCACTTACCACACAACAGCATAACACTTCCCCTGCACCTGCTGCCTAAAACCCGTGAGTGTAATTCTCTGACTCCTGAATTCATCACATATTGGAGAAATTCCTTCTTCTTAACAAGCCGAATGGTTGTCCCTCATAGGAACGGCATGGGGCATTCTTCTGTTCATGGGCTCGGGAAGACTTAGATAAGTAAGCTATCAGTATGCGTATTTGTGACATTGTCCAGCAGCAACACCACAAAAATGAAATAATCTTTGCTGTGATGGTAGGTTTTGAAATCATGGACTGCAGGCTTTGCCTGGCCCCTGGGACACAGGTTCCTTGCTTCTGCTCTGAAATAAGTCCTTGCAGTCACATGCGTTTCAGTGCTACCAGGAAGCTCAGCTTGTCTGTTTTCAGTGCTCTGCTTTATGCCAGTAGGGCTGCAGGCACAATACCCACAATCTTTTTGACAATATATCCTAAGAAAAACAAATGTCCTGTAATGTTCCACCAGGTATGTCACGTGGTGCAAAATTTTGATTCTTTTTTATATACCCTGCCTCATTTGAAGCATGTTTGGGGGGGATTATCACATTTGTTTTAGTTTCTTTCTATGTATAGGTTCTGTCATTCCTGTATTTCCGCATATTTAAAGAATAAGGCATGGATGTGCCCTTACTGCCACGCTTATCTTCCCTCTGAAGGAATTCCAACTACTAATATGCCAAGAAGATGGGAGCACATACTGAAATTGCACAAAATGCAAAACACAGGTTTGCAGCCTTGAACACTAACTAGTAAATAATTCCACAGCTGTATCCATGCACTAGAACTAACACTATTAAGATCCCTTTTTAAGGGGATGTCTAAACAGAGAAACTCTACCAACATGATGATGGAAGAATAGATTTTTGTGATTTATCAAGTTCCATATCTAAAAGAGCTCTAAAACACTGCTGGTGTCATTGCAAATATTAAGCTCAAGCCTAAACCTGTGGGAACTGAATCTTTTTGACTACCTACATTGGCTTTGGCTGGAGAAAGGACAAATGACAAATTTAATATTTAACAATTGCCTAATAAAAATCCTGGCCAAACTTGCATCTGTTAAAATACAGGACAAAGAAAATTTTGTGGTGGTTGGTTTTGTTTGGGTTTTTTGTGGTTTTTTTTTTTTTTAAACACACACACACACCTTCCCTTTGGTAAAGCTTCGTAAACTGAGCCTTTTTCCTTAAATCTAAATAAGCCTTTGAAACATCACTTACTTGCAAATGAAGTTTTAAATGCTACCTTTTGAACTGGAAGGTGTTAATCATGTTTCATCAAAACAATGTGCAAAGCAAAAGGTTAATGGGGCTTTCTGGTGGAGGACAGGGCATATATCCATAGAAAAAGCAGTTAACCAAGATTCAATTAATATACATTTACTTGAAAATTCATATAAAACCGAGCATTTTCTCCTTAACAGTATTAAATCTGTGTCTTTTTTCTGTATAATGAACACTCTTCAGTCCTGCTCTTCCCTCATATTTTTATACCTTTGTTTTGTGGGAGAAGATTGTACAACTTAGAACTGACTCCCTCTTCTTTTTTCTCTTAATGGATTTGCATCTGGCTTTTATAATTTCTCCTGTCTTGCTAGCTGGAAAACAGTACCCTTAAATCTTTCCTGTCTAGCAGCAGCAGGGTGAAAATACCATAAAATGTAAACCAGCAAGTAAATGTGTGAACTTCAGAAAGACTGTTATTTGCAGGTTTGTGGGGAATTACAGCGAACATAAGAAAAGCAGCAAAAAAGTGTATTTGTTTTTAACACTATCGATTCTTTACCTTTATGCCATGGAGTTCTATTTGGGAAAGATCTGCTTAAAGCTAACAATGAAATGCATAAACTGCAACACCTTGGTATTGGTTATATAAATATAACTAAATATTGAATTTAATGTCATTTTTTTTTTTTAATTATTTTTTTGCAAAAGGAAGCCAATTGTAACAGGTATGTTAAGAAGTGCTGATCTACGTATGGCTTACCTCGTCTTCCCAATACTTGGCAGAGCTTAAGAACTCTTTTTGCTGTTCAGTGGCAGAGCACAAGTGACCTGATGATGGATATTTGCAGTGGTTTATAATCTTTCTTATGGCTGCAGAAAGTGTTGGCTGTATCTCTTGCGTAAAACCATCAGTGAGGCCTCCAAGATATGTTGAAAAGGAGAATGCATTTAATGCAGTCTAGCATCAAGATACCTTTGTATGTTGTTTCTGGTATTCAGGTACTACCCTTGGCAAATGCTCCTGCAGCATCTCAGTCGTGCCAAAGCACAGATTACTGTATTAGTATAAACCTAATTTCATTTGCCGTTTCCATTTGGGGAGTGGAAATTGCAATTAAGTGACTGCGCCCTGAGCATTTTCATTCTGCTGCATCCGCAGTCAAGATGATCATTTGTAGGGTAACCATGGCACAGCCATCTGGGACAGCGTTATATTAAATTTCTTCACCAAGATTCACCAGAACTGGTCATCAATGTTTAAAGGTTAAGAATGTAGAATATAACCTATAAGTAATGTTAATGTCTCTTCACTGTTTCTGTGCAAATGATACTTTAATATCTCAACATGACAGCTTCATATAATTTCATATTCTTTCTTGTCATGGAAAATACCTCATGATTGTGCTTCATCAGATCTCTTATATGGAGATTCTGAGTTAAAGAAAACAGGACAGCCAGCACAGCAGCAATATAAACCCCAAATCTTATCCTTAATGAATCTATACAAAAGTTCTGCTGATTACTTCATTGAGGTCAGAATTGGGTCCTTACCTTGGAATATTTTTTGTTTTAACAGGGTTGGTCTAGATTTTCACCATTAAGAACAGAGCAAGATATGAACTGGGAGAGTCTCCCTCCCCAAATTAGAAATCTTTTGCCTCCCAAATTTCATTCCAAAATATTAAGGGCCAAAGTAAGGGACAAATAAAATCACCACAAACCAATAATTATTTCACTCAAATTGACTTTACTCTCAGAAGCTGAATGTTATTATTATAAAATGTATTACAGCAAAACTGAACCGGTAAAAAAACGCTTGAGGAACTGAGCCCGTAGTCGAAGGAGATGTGTTTGCTTCCCTAGGTGTAGCCACAGTGTTGTAATAAGCTTTTACACTAGAAAATGTTGAGTGATGTATTAGAATAAATGTGTCACATTATAAAACGTAACAAACTGCTGCTTCTTCTTGCTTAGGTATGTCTGAGTGAAATGAGAGCTCATTTAAGAACCTGTGAAAAATGTACAGAAAAATATGGACGTGTAGAGGAGCTTGGAGATGCTGCAACAAGGTAGATCTCAGTGTTGATGACACTGTAAAACCACTTTTGAGTTTGTTATCCCAACATAGTAAAGTCAAACTGTAGAAGAACTATCTGATTTTTTTTTAAATTGCAACATGTTTCTGTTTCATAGAATTCAACATGAATCCTTTATTATTTTTAAAACATAATAATCAAAAAGTATTCAAAATGGATGCTATTTTTTTTTTGTGTGTATAACTAAAAAATAATGCATCTTACTTGCAGCCAGTGTGATTTTGATACAATTTAGCTCCACATGACCTGTTTTGTAGAAACAACTGTATTTTGACAAGTCAGCAGTTTTTGCTATTTTAATTGGGGGACAATTATGTTTACTTTCAAATAAAACTCCTTGAAGTTGATTACTTCCAGAATGAATAGGATTAATAATAATCTAAATGTAATTGGCTGTCTTCTAATAATTTGTTCTTCAGAAATAGTTTTGAATTAAGAAGACTGACAACTTTCCTTATTTATATGTTTATATAGTCTATATAGTATAGATAAATATTTACAGAATGTGTATTGTATGTTAAAGGTTTAAGTCTTTTGTCCCTGCCATTCTTTTTCAGGGCAGGACCTGTTAGAGCAATCAATTAGGTATGTAGTAATTCTAGAATGACTGAGGTCTTGAAGTTTAATTGCTTTTAGTTTTGTCCATTAATGATTAGAAGCAATTTTGATATCACTATCAAAATGCTTTTTAATTTATGTAACTTAAAGTCCCTATACTCTTTGCTATTTGAATGCATAAATAACACATTATTCAGGCTGCTTGCTCAGAAGACCTATCTCCTTATCAGTTATTGTTCTTCTGATGCTCCAAAAAACTTGAATGTTTATCTGCACACATTTGAAAACTGCACTAACCTGAAAACAGTGTCTCCACCATGCAACAAGACCATACTCTGTCCTGAAAACTAAGCAGGAATCCTCTGCAAGGAAGCACTGATACTTATATGGGGGCTCCTGAGAATTGGTAGTTGGGTCACACATGCTCCAAGTGTATCACAGCAATTAAATGATGCTTTTATCAAATGTCTATAGTTGTAGTGTTCAGTATTTTCATCTGTGTTTCTCTAAGGTCATGGTTATGTTAAGAGTGCTTTTCTAGATCAATATCCTGACAAGCTGGCACAGTTCTGTGCAGTGCTTGCAGCACCCATTAGCATTTTTTTTTAAATTAAATTTCAGTTTAGTTCAAAAATGTGTTGTTTTCTGGGTTTTATTTTTAAGGATAAAAGAAAATATTGTCAGTTCCACTACCTAAAATGTGATGGTCCTGAACTAGCTGCTGGTCCCGTATACAGATACACTGGCTTTGACAACAGACTCTCCTGTCCGTTCCAGGAGCAGGCCAGTCTTGTGTACGTTGATGATGACAATGTGATGCTGGAGGCAGATGACAAACAACATTTTGGATGCTACAGGACCAAACAAATTGGAACACACACATCCCAGCCCTGTGTGTCCCCTCCTCCCCCTGCCCCCAACAGTATTTGGCATACTACCTACTGTCAAGGACCACATGTATGTTTCCATTTACAGTATAAAATGAGACTCATAACTAGCAAAGTTGGTAGGTGAAAGCCATCTCAAAATGAAAGCAAGATATTACGATAGTTTACAATAAAAAAATAGAAACCTGTTCAAGAGATTGACAGTCTCTTAACTAACTTGTATACTTACTATAAAGTTTAAAAAAGTATGTAGTTTTTTCATATACAGTATAACACAGTATCTTTCAAAGATGCAGTTGATCTGTAACAAAATTCATGTTCATGCATAGAAGCAATGTACAGTGATTAAAGTAGCTTCAATCACACGGTAACATGTTAACAAGGAAACTCCCAAGAGACTTTGGGTCTTCACTAGTTTTTCTTGGAATCAGAAAGTAGCTGGTTTTGGGGAAGAGAAAGATTCAGTGTTGCATGTGCCTGGGCAAGGTGTTTCCTTTCTCTTTGAGAACTGTCCTTGGAAATGAGAACTCCTCAGTCAAAAAGATGGACAATGCCGCTCCAAAGGGTGGAATTTGTGGGAACATTTGATTAACAAAACAAACCAACCAAACAAAAAAAATATATCTGGTCTGCCAGAGTAAAGTAGCAAAAGATATAGAGAAAAAGTGACTGGATTTATGGCTTTCTGCACATCTAAATAATGTATAGAGAACTTTTCATATGTATCAAA
Organism: Microhierax caerulescens; assembly: GCA_035590215.1. Lineage (NCBI taxonomy): Eukaryota > Metazoa > Chordata > Aves > Falconiformes > Falconidae > Microhierax > Microhierax caerulescens. The sequence goes on along the minus strand of JAVJGJ010000037.1, from coordinate 51,401,253 downwards.
TAAGGAACCACCATAGGAGCGCTATCCTTAGTTTTGTCTGTGGTTGCAAGCATTTGTTGTCAGTAGAGATACACCTGGCAAAAGCAAAAAATGTCCTTTCCCTTGCATGTGACACCTTCTGATCCCCCTGCAGTTACACAGCTTCCTCTTTCCCCTTCTGCTCATATCCATCTTTGACTGCTCCCACAGAACATATCCCTGCCCTTTTCATGTTTGCAGGAAGATGTGCTGTTCTTGCAGTAGCATTGTTAAGAAAGCAACCAAAATAGTTGTATGACAGCTGTGCAAACATGATCTAAAATGTACCTCTTCAGTGGAGCTGCCCCCTGCAAAAAGCAAAATTTTATAAGCAATTCTACAAGTTTTCACTGTTGAGATTTCATTTCACAAACACATTTTATCATGAGGAATAAAAAGTTGGCATGGCCATCAGTTTAATTTCATCTTAAAAGTCTGATTTAAAACACTTTCCTTCAAATAAATGTGTTTCATAAACTTTAGCCGCCTGATTTCTCTTTACATGTTGTCTATGTCAAAAGCTACGTAAGATTTACAAGGCTGGTGCCATGCTATATATTGCTCCATGGCATGCTAGTTGTCAACTGCAAGGTCACAGCTTTATTAAAGGATCAAGATTTACAATAACGTTAGCAAAAGCATGAATGCCTTCACACACACCTTCCTGTAGTTTACTTCCCTGAGGTCATCTGCGCAATTTCTCCCCCTGCCAAAAGCTACTAATCAATAAATACTGTGGTCTCCCGAATAAAGTTCAAATGGACCTATCATGTTCCTTTAGTATAAATCTTTGCTTTTGTTTAACACCTGCCTTTGAAGGACGTAACCCTCTTTACCTGCAGTAATTAATTTAACTTCACATCAGCCTTATTTGGCGATTAAAAACTGCTTCCCTTTTACAGATTGAGAAGTTGAGGCAGAAGGACATGCTTTGCTGAAGTCATACAGGAAGAAAGAAAAGGCTGGGAAGCCCATCTCTGCCAGCCTTTCACATGCTGAGGCCAAAGGCCAGGCAGCCTCTCACTCAATAAGTAACACAAGGTGGTTGCGTAGCATCTGCACTCAGGCTTCTGTAATTCTTTCTTTTTAATGTACTGTCACAGCATGGATAGGGCACACCTGAAGCTGGCTATACAGCTGTGCCATAGTCCTAACTGACACAAAAAACACAAGAAGCGTTCTGCAGGCTATTTCCCACTCAAGGTATAGTTTCTATGTCTTCTGGCTGTACTTGCACTGTTGAAGAGGTTACTGCCACGTGTTACCCATCCTGCCTGCTCAGATCTACCAGCCTGGCTTCCTACTTCATTTCAGGCAAGAAGATAATCAGTTAATCACTTTAAATAGCAGGGGGGGTTGCCAGCCCATTAGCAGCTTAGCTAACCCTTAACGGAGCAGTGAGGAGCACAGGAGAGCAGTAACCTCCTGAGCTAGCACAGCCACAATTGCAAGAGGACCTCTCACTGCAACACTTCAAATCCCAGGCTTCTGGAAGATCCGTGCCCAGGAAGGAGTTCTTTTCCATTGGATTTTCCCCTGACCTGAAACATGGGCAGTATGTACTGCAGCCCAGGTGACTTAACTCTTCTGTTGGGCCCACTGCTTCAGACATGCTTCCCTTCAGTGTTTCAGACCTCGTGGCACTTAGAGGCATTCAAATTTTGCCTCCATGTGGTCTAAGAAGAAGGTATTCAGGGCAGTCGTTGGCTTTTGCTCTGCTGTCTCTGCTTTTGCTTAGGAAGATACTACCATTTTTTTTAGCTAATAGTAATTGTGATAGATCCTGAGGAAGAGAACGGGGACAGCATCCTCACGGAATCACAGGATGGTTCACCTCTCATCCTCACCCTAACTTCAGCTTAGTTTCCTGCAGTTCCCTCTCTCCCCTCCAAACCACAAGCCCAGATGGCGGTGCCTCTCCTTGCCAATCACTGGCAGATACAAGAAGGAGCTTTGATGGATGTTTGAGGCCTAAACACTTTTGAAGCGCTGGAAGTTGAACCACCGATCTTGGTGCTTTGCACTCTCTCTTCCCCAAAAGTCCAGCCTCAGGTGAGAGAGGGAGGGACACCCCCAACCCCCCCCCCCAGCGATCCTCTCTGGACACCTGGCTATGGCACACAGCAGCAGTCCCAAG
>JAVJGJ010000037.1:51380692-51398230 GCA_035590215.1 Microhierax caerulescens | reverse complement strand
GCAGCTTTCTTGGGCCCCTCTTCCCTCCAGGGCTTTATCTCATAGTACTCTACCAAGAAGATCCCTGAAGAGGCCAAATTCTGCTTTCCTGAAGTGCAGGATAACGAGTTTGCTGTGCACCCTCCTCAATGCCCTAAGGATCTGAAATCCACTGTTTCATGGTCACAGCAGCCAAGGCTGTGCTTGGGCTTCACATTCCTCACCAGCCCCTCCTTGGTGAGAGTAAGTCAGCATAGCACCTCTCCTCATTGATCACTCTTGTCACTTGGAGAAGGGAATTATCATCAACATATTCCAGGAACCTCCTGGATTGCCTAAGCCCTGCTCTGTTGTGCCTCCAAGAGGAGCAGGGCTTGTGAACATGAGCTGCTCCTGTCTATAGAGGGCCTCATCTGCTTAGACTTCCTGGTTGGGCAGCCTCTAGCAGACCCCCACTATAATGTCACCTGTCCTTTCCCTCCCTTCGATCCTCTCCCGTAAACTCTCCATTGTTCTTCATTCATCCCAAGGAGGAGCTCCATGCTCTCCAGCTGGTCGTTGACACAGAGAGCAACATCCCCTCCTTGTCTCCCCTACCTGTCCTTCCTGAACAGCCTGTATCCTTCCATCGCAACACTCCAGTCATAGGAGCCATCCTACCACTGTCTCCATGATGCTAATAAGATCATAGCCCTGAAGGCATGCACATGTCTCTTAACTCCTCATGTTCATTCCCCCTGCTACATGTGTTTGCATAGAGGCATTGAAGTTGGACCCCCATGAAACTGACTTACCAGCTGGAATTCTTTTGTGCTGCTCTTCAGGTGCTCTCCTGCTCACCTGCAATGCCTCTCTGGGCTCTGGGCATCTCTTGCTGGCACTGGCATCAAACTGGTAGGTGCGGGATGGACTGAGGTTCCTCTCCCCCTGCAACTTTAGTTTAAAGCCTTTGGGATGGCCAGGCTGGTTAACAGCAGACCTAGTTTAGTATCTTAGAGCTCCCCAACAACTTCAGCTGCTCATGTTTGCCCTCTACCACCCCAACAGTTTACTGATATCTCAGTTGTGCAAAAGAAACCTATGAAATAACCCAGATTTTCTAAATATGCCTGAAAAGATGAATAGAAGTAGGCAACACGAACAGCTGAAGTCAGTTGAGGAGACAGTCACACCAGGCAAAGGGGAGGTAACCCCAAACCTCTGCAGCCACTTGAACAGCGAGGTGTAGCAATTGCCCCCGACAGGGCCAGAAAAGGCTGCACTGCCATTTCCACATATCTCGCAGGGAGTGGGAGGGGAGATGTGCAGGTGGTGTCTGCTGTGTTACCTGAATGGTATCGCATAATAAAAGAATTGCTTTTTACTTACAGCATGACAAGGTTAAATAGCATTCTGCCATGGATAGGCTGCATCAAACTATTCCATCAAGCCTTCATGCTCCAGCTGCACGAATGGGCACAGTGAATGACAAAACAAGGATGTTTTGTGAGTCGTCCCCTTCAGGTGCATTTGATAGTCTAAACAGGCCTGGCACAGTCCCAGCCTTCTACTCACCCTGCCATTTATTCCCCCTCTTTCCAACGCGCCATCACCTTTTTGGAGGGGGGTGAGGTTAGATCAGCTCCCCCAGACCTGCTGACTGTGCAAGCACATAAAGCGTGACCGGGAGCAGAGCGGGCAGCCGGGACTCACCTCCTGAACTGCCGTGCAGGCCGGGCCTGCAGCCATTCACTACATGGGTGAGGTGCCGGGGTCTCCGGGCCTGCAGCCATTCACTACGTGGGTGAGGTGCCAGGGTCTCCCAGGGCTTCTGGTCAGTAGGAAGAGCCGCTCCTCCAGACTGGCAAAGCAACAAGCCAGAAGAGGAGGACAAAACCCTACTGAAGAAGAAGAATTCTGCAGCAAGATGCCTGTGTTCTTTGCAAATAGATGTAAAGTATGGAGACACTTTTTTTCTGTTGTGTGGTTTGGTTTTTTGTCAGTTTTGTAACCCGGAGCATGCGACCACAGCCAGCCTGCCGCAGTTAGGAGACCGCTGCAGGCACGATGGCTGACCAGCTCCTCCGTCACGCTGCAGCGACAGCAGGCAGGTGCCACCCGCCTGGCACTTCTGTTCCGTCAGAGGTGGCTTAAAGCCCGAATTCCTGCTGCTGTCACTTCAGTTTTCAAACGCTCCATCTGCCCCCCCACCCGAGCACTTCACAACAGCTTCCACAAGTTTGTACTGGGATCTGCCGAAACACCCAGTTTATTTGGTTAAAAGGTAAAGAATACTTCACTGCGACTCGGACTAGTTTATAACACAGCCGGCAGAAAGCCAGTTCAAACGCAGTTTCTGCCGAGGCTGAATCGGTTTTGCAGCAGTGCGAGAGATGCGTTCGTTTCCCCTTCGGAGATCGTTTGTAACCCAGCCCACGGCCTCTCCGTACAAAATGAACCTGCCCGCAACTGCCGACCCAGCAGCGCCCGCTCCCCGCTCCCTCGGGCGCCCCCGCCGCGGCGCGCAGCCCCCGGGCCGCGCCGGGAGCCGGGAGGCGCGGCGGGACCCGCGGAGCTGGCTGCTGCCGCCCGCCTCCGCGGGGGCTGACACGCCTCCGCCGGGAGCCGGCCTCGGGGCCGGCGTGCCCGGGGCTGCCCCAGCCTTCCCTCGCCTCTTTCTTTTGTAGCGACCGGCGACCGGCGGGTGAGAGCAGCCGCCTCTTGGAGCACGCCCCGGCTGCCTGATGGGTGGCGGCCGAGTGTTCCTGCGGTGGGAACATCGCGCACGTCTAACCGAACTCGCGGTTTCGGCTTCGTAGTTTCCTGTTCGTTTTCGAACGAGGACCGTAGTGTAGCCGCTCTCTCTTTGCAGCGCACCCTCTGTCGCGTTTTTCAGGGGAACGTTTCGCTGCGAAGCGCGACCCGGTGGAGAGGCGGGATGGCTGCGGCGTGAGGGAGGGCACGGGGCCTGCGGGAGCTCGGGGCTCGGCGCCTCCGCAGCGGCCTTTGGCTCCCTTAAGGACAATGAGCAGGAGATAAGATTTTCCTCATCTCACGTGCTTGATGCACCATTTAATCTCTCATTAGCGATCAGTCCGGCTCAGGAGCGCTGGTCGGTGAGAGCTTTACCTCAAGTGCATGGTCACGTGCCCCTGGTTTCCGTATAGTTCTTTGTGAGCACCGCTGTTGCCTTGTGCGTCTGTTTGCAAAGGTTTGTGTTCGGTAGGCTCTATTACTGGGATACCTATTTCCCCCCACCCCCTCCACAAGCACCCAAGCTCTCTTCAAGGACGAAGTGTCTACCTCTCCTTACTTTGCTAACTTGTGTTTGTGATAACTTTTTAATTCAGGTTTTGCAGGAAGTGCTTCTTGACAGCTATCAGAGAAAGTGGAACACACTGTCCTCTCTGCCGGGGGAGCGTGACTAAAAAAGAAAGAACCTATCCCAAAAGGGCTCTAGATGTTGAAAACAGTATGAAGAAAGCTTCTGGGGGCTGTAGATGCTGTGAGAAGCAGGTAGAGTAAAACTTTACAGAAAGTTGGATACGTTTTTCTTATTTTTGACCAGACACACTTTTACCGTGTGTCCTTCTTGTCTTGGAGCTGAAGAGCCTATAGCAGTTTGATCTTGGCTTTGTATGGCTTGTGCGTATAACCAGGCATGCAGTGCCTGCTAGGTATGCCTAACAGGTGTAAACTGAAAGAGGATCCTTGTATCATCTATAAAGACTTTTTAAGTGGAGTGCCAGTTTTTCCCCAAAACAATGTGAAGGCTGGATATAGCTATAAAACTGGAAAAAGAAAAATTAACAACTGAAAATTAGAATTGCAGATACATGGAAAACCTCAGAAACTTTCATTGTGGAAAGTGCTTAGAGCTACTGTAAAATTTAAACCCAATAAATATATGGGTCAATTACTCTTGGTGTTCATACAATCATATGTAATTTCCTCCTCCCCATCAATGTGTTCCCTTCGTTCCCTTTGTAAAGGGGTCATTATTTTCAGAACATGGGGTGAAATCTTGCCCCCCACTGAAATAAAGACTAATCTGCCTTCTAGTATAAACGGATGCAGGATTTCAGCCACACATTTTGTTTACATCAAATTGCATCAAATCCAGATAGTCTTTTTGCTTGTTTCATTTCACTTGGGACTTAGTTCTGCCAATGTGAAGACTAGCTCTAGTGGAAAGCTGAGCTGCTTGCTTTGTACCACATGATTCATTAGGATGAAAAGCTGGGAGAAAGCAACGGTAGCAAGTGGTAAATGGGAAGGAAGAACCAGACAGATCCCGAGAAGAACTTTAATGGATTTTTAGGCACAGGTGTGTGAGATGTGATCTCGTTCAGCCTCTAAACCTGTGAGCATTTTCTGGTAGTGTTGTTGGACCTGAAATTTTGTCTTAGGTCATGTCCAGTACAGCTGTCTTATGACAAATCTAAGCAACTCCTTGTCTTACCTCGCATTTAAGATAGGTAGGCAGCCTTAAGTTGGTGTTCATTCACCTCTTCCCCGCCCCCACCCCCTGAAAGAGAAAAGTTACATATATTCTCAGAACATACCCAATGCAGAAAGATTTCACTCTGCACAAGGTCATAGCAGGCCAGAGAAGACTGAAGGAGCAGTGGTGCTTACCCCACCCTCACGGTCCCTCTCTGTTGTAGCTCATCAGTTACTGATCCTGGATGTGGGAGGTGTAGTTTCTGTGACTTTGTTTCAGTTAAATGGAGTTCACTTTCATCTTTTACCTCTGAGAGAGCTCTCAGATGCCTGGCTGTGGGAGATTTGGGAAGTGGGAATGTTTTCCAATCTCACAGAGTGACAGAGGCTCTATGGAAAAAGGAATTGAAGATCTCCCATTAAGGAAAGTGTTCATATTGAGAGGGGAGATGCAAGTTCTGGTTTCTGCTGCATGTGGTGTCTATATAATTCCTGCATGCATTGCTTTCTGTTGGCAGAATTCTCTCTTCCTTCTATCACTGGATGGTTTAGTATAAATTCAATAATTTGGCATTTCATTTACAGGTTAGATTTTCGTGGATGAGACAGCATTATAAAACGTGTAAGAAGTATCAGGATGAATATGGTGTTTCTTCTATTATTCCAAACTTACAGATTTCTCAAGATTCAACAGGGAACAGGTAATCAGGGTGTTTTATGTATAATAACACATCTTCTTCTTCCCCCTCACCTGCCCCCGGAAAGTATTTTTTTTCCAGGGCGTGCCTTTTTTTTTGCAACAATTATTGTCCGTATTTTTGTGATTTTAAAAAAATTGACAGTTTTTCCAGGTCTTTTTCTTCACCCTTAGCATACAGAAGAAAACCTTTCTGCATGATGGTTTGAAATGTCTTCTAGGGACTCCTAAAAACTGTATAGAATTTGTAGCTTGCTTTCCTTGCCTTGACAGCATTCGAGCAGCTTACTTGGTAACACATTTCATAATATCTAGCCCCAGGGAAGCTCTCTCTTTACCCATCCACCCCACCCCTACCCCCCTTTCCTAAGTCTGTTTTAGTGGGTATCCTGTTTCAAAACATAACTGTGCAAGCTTTTGCTTTCTGATTGAATTTCTTTTGAACTGATCTCTTACAAAATGTATAAGGAACTTCAGTACGTTGCACACCATAAAATACAAATGACACATCATTTGTTTTCAGGCAGTAAGGCTAAAAAACTTCCTTTTTCATACCTTCTCGCCGATGTATTTAGTTTGGCTGGGGATTTTTGCTTATTTTTGAACACCTTTTTTTACATATTAGTTTCATAGGGTTTTATTATATATAGCCTGTCCTTTGTTTACTTTCTTTTGACATCTGTTTTCTATTTTTAGCAGTCTGAACTTCTGTGTTTGGTTTTCAACCCATCAGCATATTGAAAGTGGAAGTTTAAGCTGTTACCAGAACTAGCTGCAGCAATGTTTCACCGAAGTGTCTGGATATTGTTATATCACTGTTTACTGACTACACCACAGTAGAATACCTGTGTTTATAATATTACAGCAGTGTAAAAAATGTACAGTGACCAGATTTGTGACTGTAAATACTCATGGTCTTAGAGGGATCAGCAAGTCAGCAGTTTTTTATGGCTTAGCTAGAGGTGCATATGTGGTCAAATTTACTTTCTAAAATGTTCCTGTCTGTCACTCTTACTTTAGAAAATAATTTAGTTTATACTCAGTGTAAGAAAATTTATCTTGCTGTAGTTGAAAGCTGTCAATTATTTGTGTAAACACATGGCAGTTAAATGCCTATTTACATAGATCTAAGTAAAAAAATTTAGAAGATGCGTCCTGTCTTACATTCACATAGTTCATAATCTTTTAGAGCTCCTTGGCTGTAATCTCCATTGTCATTCTTGTTGGCTAAATGTTTGTTGTATTGTATATACAATATTTCCTATAAAGTTGTGTAATATTCCACCAAGGGTCACCATGGTAACTAAATACTGAGACATACCTTGATCCAAAGGAAAAGCTGAGAGAGTTAAAATGTGTGCTGCTGTATGTTTTACCTTGAAATTCATGGGGCTTAATGGATTCCTCCCCCACCCTGTTACTGTGAAACTTTTAAAAATTTTGATAGTAGAGTAAAATAATCTCAATTTTCATTGTTTTTTTTTTTTCTTTCTTGACTTCATTTAAAGTAGCAGGAGTGATGCAATATCTGATAATGGCGAGATGTCTAATAATCAAATACTTCAAGGAGAAACAAGGTAGGCTGTTTGTTTTTCTGTTGTTACTATTAAAACAGATCCAGACAGTCATAGTGCAAGCTTCTACTAACTTTAAAAATAACTCACACAAAAACCTACAATAAGTTTTATTAAAATACCCCCATAATTTCTTCTACATTTGCATCTGTATGTAAGAATTTGGGGTTTTTCAGTACTGTCCCGAAAGGTTCACACTAAAAGATGTTACCAGTAAATAAAAGCAGGGTGCAGCTGCAGTTGGAACAAAAGAATTTTCTGAAGTCCAAGTCTCAGAAGAATGCATTTAGGCATACAAATACGAAATGTGCTTTAAATTGCAATTTGGTAGTAGCACTGGAAGTCCATGAGATCCCCTACTATGACAGTGAGGGTGGGGTGTTCTTCTTGTTATCAAATTAAAGGGAAAGCAATGACAAGACAACAAGCTTTCTGTAATACTATTTCTAAAACTATTTTGTTGAATACTGTATATTTCTGTTTACAGTGGACACCCAACCTTCAAATGCCCCCTGTGTCAGGAAGCCAATTTTACCAGACAACGCTTGCTGGATCACTGCAATAATAGACATCTTTATCAGATAGTTCCTGTAGTAAGTAGAATTGCTTATGTATGCTTCTTAAGCTACTTCCATTATAATTACATGGACAATTTAAAATGTGCAGTAGCTATTCTGTATCTGTAAAGATCACTATGGTCTGAGAAAGGCAATATTCTTAATGCAGTGCATGTAACTTGAGTGACTTTCATGTGATAATGTTTCTTGTCCAGCTTGTTGGTTCTAAGGCATTTCTGACTTTTTCTGTTTCATTTATCTTGATGTGAAACAGACTCAGTTTTTGAGCCTGACACTCTTCTTCATTTAGTAATTCAGATCTGTTTCTATAGAATCCCATTTGTAATGTAACTATTGTTTCATGTGAAACCTGTAGTTACTTGAAAAGTAATCTAAGGTAATCAGAGGGACTGAAGGAGAAAAATCTGTTTGGCTTTCTATTCTTTTCATCTGGATAGGATGTGTTATTTTTTCTTTTGGTTTACTTGATGATATCAGTTGTATGACAGTTCTCCCAAACAATAAGTAGGATGCAGTAATCATGTTTTTTTAAACTTTAAACAACAGAAATTGACAAAAAGAGTACCAGACAGACATGATAATCCTCTACTCCGAAGAGAAACACTTAAGAAATTTGGCAAGTTGAAATGTTATTTTTGAATGTTACACACATGAAGAAAAGAATACTTATGGCTTCGTTTTTATTTGAACATGTCTGTTGTGTTTTGGTTGTGAATGAGTAGTAGACTAGTTATTCCTGTAGAACATGTCTTTAATGCATTCTGTATTACCAATAACTTTTTTTTTTAATTCTCTCTCTTTCCCCTTCCCCTCCACATTCAGATTTGTCCTATTTGTGTATCTCTTCCTTGGGCAGATACTAACCAGGTTACTAGAAATCTTGTTAGCCATCTAAATCTAAGACACCGGTTTGACTACGGAGAATTTGTGGTAAGCTTTTTCTTCTTCGATGCATAGGGGAATAAATGTTAAATTTTTTATACAAATTAAAATGTCAAATAAAACATTTGTACCAAACTTGTTTGTGCTCTGGACATGCTGTGTTCCTGCACTGTACAGAATTCAGAAGTTGGCCTGTCTGTTCTTAAACTTCCTGTTACCAACATGAAGTGCTATTGGGAATAGGTGTTGTCAACATTTAAGCTTTGCTCCAAACTGATGACTTAAGTCTTTAGCTTAGTATTCTCAATCAGAACTATTTGTTCCTCCAAAACAGTTTTATTACTGCTGCTTCTGGGGGAAATAAAATAGACGCTACTCTGGTTTATTGACATTTTTGACCTTTTTATGGCAGAAATGCCAAAATCACAATTCTCAGGACTCAAAGTGCAGCTTGAGTAGCTGGTATTGCTGCTACAGTTTGTCTTCCAGTGTGTTGTGAGAGAGGCTGCAATGTGAAAAAGAGATATGTCATTAAATCATTGTTCTGGTTGCCGCCTTTTAGTCTTGCTTTGGGTAAACGACCTTGGAGCAGAACTACACACACAGATGTAGACAGTGGATGGATCTTAAGTCAAGCCAATCATTTGATTTGCAGGTGGGATCACAGAGCTGGAGAGTTTGTGTTCTAGTATCTACAGAGTTTTACAGGCTTTGGGGGTACCCTGCTTGAGCTTTGTATGGGACAAGCATAGTATTTGAGGCATAGGCAGCCTTACTGGTTAAAGATGGCAAAGGTGATGCATGTGGTTCTTTGTGTCGAGTGGTCTGTGACGAAGAACTATTGGACTCTTCAATATGAGTGCATCTTGCATGTTTGAGGATGTAAAACTAGTGACTGGAATTCGGATTTAGGGAAGCTGCTGGCATTGCACTAAAAGGTGTATTACTTTGGCCTATTAATGACTTGCAGGATAGCTCTTCAAAAGTAGCAGGATTAACCACCTGTCTTTTGTGCGACGTGTTTTCTTTCTCATTTCAAGCAGTATATTCTCAACTATCTATGATTACTGTTGTTTGGGGATCACATTTTGTTTTTATTAATGGAGGATGTTATGGCTGGGTGGAAGCCCTGTTCTAAGAATTGTGTGACACAGTCAGCTTGCCTGAGCTGGCTGTTCTGTAATATAATTGTGCCAGGGAGAGGAGATGGACCCTTCTGCTTAATGAGCCTCGCCCCATTCATCTGATTCTTCTCCCGTCTCATGTATCTCTTGGTGCTTGGTTAAATAAAAGATACTGTGCAACATAAACACTCATCTAGTACACATAAAGATGGAGAGTCTTCATCTAGGTGCTATTTTTACATAGGAATTGTGGAAAATGAATGATTAAGCTAAGAATTATGGTACATCTTGAGTGTTTGTCCATTTTGATTGTGTTTTTGTTCTGTTTAGAATCTTCAGCTTGATGAAGAAGCCCAGTACCAAAACGCAGTTCAAGAATCCTGTCACGTGAACTTTTAAAGTATAGCCCCCCCGTCATCTTACTAATTATCTGAAAGAAAAATTACATTAATTCTGTTACTGATCTGAAGTGTATATAATAAAAATGCTATTCAGTAACTATTTTTCAGGCTTAATTTTTTTCATGCTCATAAGGACTTTGCATAAATGATTTTGCTGAAACTCAAGCTTGACATCTTTACTGAGATCTGGCCCTGTGGAATTAGGGACCTTTTTGGAACTGCTCGCTGTTGTCTTGATTTTCTCTAACTTTTACTACTGTGTTAATTATGTGGTTTCTTTTATTATTGTCAGGTATTTTAATTCACCAAAACCAACTTTGAAAGTATCTTTAGAAAGACATGCAGAGACATTCTGTTGCACTGTTGAGTTTGTTTAAGTTCAGTTGTCATCTGCTAAGCTATCTATGAGATGAATTTTTTTTCCTCCTGCCCAAGAGCAAAGTTTTGTTTGATGTTGTCTTTTTTACTGTTAGGATGTGAATGAAAATAACAATAATTTAAGAAATAAAAATATTTCTTTTCTATAGATCAACAATGCTGAGCAGGTTTTTTTCCACCTTTCACTGAGAAAGAATGATGCCACTGCCTGGGAATTATTACACCTATTTTTTCCCTTTTTGGAGCATAACTGAGAAAGGATGCTTCCTTACTAAGGTGATGGGTCAGGAGTTTCCCCTGTACTCCCAACTATAAGGAAGATGACATACTTTCTGAGGAGTTCAAGATGACATGCAAAAGATATACTTTTTGGGTATATGACTGTGACCAGCTAGTTTTTCATTTTGTTAGAGCTTTTGAAAAACTTTTGTTGCTGTATTTAGAATTCAAGTTTTGGTCCTGCCTTTCATGGAAGGCTGTGTAACTAGAGAACTAACTGGCTTCAGACCTACCAACACTCATAAATTAACTTGTTTATTTTGGTAAGACTGTTTAAAACTTGGACATCTCCTGTATCCAAAGGCTTCTAAAAAACAGTTGAGAAGAAAAACTTGCTCTAATATGTTTTAAGAGTTCCTATTCCAGATTTCCACATTCCCAGCAAGACTGTCATTAAAATCAGAGAAAACAGAGCAATAATGCAATTTTGAATTTAAACAGAAAATCCATCTGTGAAAGAACTTTGAGGTCTTTCATTTAATACTAATGGGGAGAAGGGGGAAGCAAGCTGCTCAGCTTACATTTTGGAGTTTTAAATAGAGACTCTTCTGAATATCTGTCTTTTGGGACTGACTTTTCATCCTGTGTCACCATCAGCTGTTGTCAAGCTTTACTTTATGGGTATTGTATACGTGGCAGAAAACATCCCCAGTAATTTTCCTACTCTGGTTGGTGATTTATGTGTAACAATGTCAGTTGTGCAGCCAAAGTACAATATGCTTCTTGTGCCCTGGCTCCCATCTGCTCTCGAAATAGGGGTTTTGATTATTCTTTAAATACTGGGGTATTTCATATTCCAAAACTAGTAAGATTGAAATGCCTCATTCTGCAATGTAATTGGTTTCAGAACTGAATCTTAGTTCTAGCGTGTTGAGTGTTGGAACTAAAACAATATACACTGTAACTTAACATTACTACCTTATATTTTTTAAGAGTGTAAAATATTACTGAAGTCATAGCTGGCTAAAATACAGAGAGAGTGGGCTATTTCAGAAACGTCTGGAGGTTATATCCTTTTTATAACAGCTTAACATGTCTTGCATTTTGTTACTGACTTAATGCAGTGTTTTGACAGCGGGCCATGCTTTGATCTTGTACTCCAACTTGCCTGTTTGCCCCCCATACTCTTGTCTGCATATTCTCACTTGTCTCTCAGCTCTAGTGCTTGTGTGACCACATGCTGATTTGGAGTGGTTCACTGACCCAACTGAAGGTTGTTTGGATTTTTACTTTCTCTCTTGCTCTATAAAGTCAGCTATGAAATAGTGCCCTTAGACAGAAAGGAGTTTTCAAGGTAGCCTAATGCTAAAGTTTTAGCTTTTTAAAAATGCTTACCGTGGTGGTTTTATTACTGCTTACATTTCCTAAGGAATTTAATAGTTATATGTAAGTTTAGTTAATTTTTTTAGATTCAGTAAAATATTTCTATGAACTGGCAATAAATGCCTACAGCCAATACAGATTCAGAATGCCTCATGGACACTGGAACTAGTTATTTCTATTACTTGAACAAATGAAATTAACATCTATTTTAAAACTCTGGGAAACAAATTTTTCTATAGCAATAATTAGTTGTCACTAGGTGCATAGTTGCTGTGCATTTTAGTCATGTTTAAATGTTGAGAGACTTGAATACACATTTTAAAGCAACAAGTGTGTATAAATGCAATATTAAAAAAAAACTTTCAAAATTTGTATCCTCTTTATTTGCATATGTTAAAATCTGTATTGGCAGGCACTGCCTTGCTGAAGATTTTATACTTTTAATATGAAGAGGTTGCAACCAATACATTCACTAGGTAAGCGTTTAATGAAAAAGAAACTATCTGTTTAAATGTGATGGTGCTGGTCATGATCTTTCTCACTGAAACCCAGACAAGCACAAAAAGCTGTGTATTTGTGATGGGTGATGCTTGTACTCGAAACATGCAATCTTTACTAGAAGATTGCTGTTTAACAATGTTTTCTTGTTCATGTTGCATTGTGTATGGTTTCAATATGCCATATTATGTTTGAATTGTTCCTTCTATTTTTTCTCCTATTAAAGTATTTTATTTTCTCTTTGTCTTTTTGTTGCATAATAAAGATGATCAGCCTCCTTTATGCTACTTCTTCCCTTTTAGATGCTTTCTAAACTTAAGTACCTGGTCAGTTGTGTGCCTTTACACTTTGAATGATTAGAATGGCTTGTATGCTGCTGGAACCGATGAGTTGTGGCTCATGTTCCATTAATGAGCTGACAAGTTAACTTACATCACAGCTTAAGATATTTCTATGAAGTAGAAAAGATAAGTTGGCCAAAAGTTATTTTGTGCTTCTTTTTTCCCTTCCATGTTTCTAAGTTGCTGTGCCATGTAATGTTAATAGAGAAATAACATCCTCAAAGGCAGAGAGAAAGAGGTGTGTAACGCTCGGGGCCAGTAGCAAACCTCATTATTTAAAGGTAGATTTACTAAGAAGGGTTAATGGTTTTCTGAGGAAAGACTTGTCAGTAAGTTTGGGCTGGTTGCATTGTTGGACCAGCAAGGTGGCATCCAGATGATTTATTCTTCCACCCTGTATTTTTGAACTGAAACAACTTTGGTTACTTCTCGTGCTTTTACATTCTAAGGACATACAGGTGATAATACGGTTAGGAATTGACTTAGAGCCTTATTTTGAATTACAGAAATATAGCAAAATGATGCAAATTTACTTTTTGTTTATTGTTCTTTCTCCCCTTGGAATCTAGTTTTCTGAGCTTTAAATAAATCACTGTATCTCCTAAATCTGGTTATAAGCCCTTTATTAGAGATTCCGGTTGATTTCCTTTTACTACAGCAATGCGTATTTCCTTGTTCAGAGAGAACGCACTCACTGCGTTTGGTTCTCATGGGCAGCATGTTGGCTGTAGGATACGTGAGCTCTGTAGAAGCCCCTGTTGCCCTGCTCCAGGGCTTCATTCCCCAGGAGAGAGGGTGACCTTTGTGCACCCAGGGCAGCTTCTGACGGGTAGTCAAGGGCTGGAAGGTTTTCTGTATTACGGAAGCATTCCTGGGTCCCTTTTTTTTAGATGTGATTTGGATTTGCATCTGATTTTTTATATGTGATTTTGGAGTAAAGATTTGAACACATAAGCGTCTGTGAGGACTCTGCTCTAAGAGTACAGCTAAATGTGTTTTTTATACCCTTTGTTTTATGCTGAAACAGACACACTTATTTTGTGGGTGCTCATAAGGAAATGTGCCCTTTGCTGTGTCTTGTAAATACTGTGCCATCTGTGAAATAGCTGCCAAACCTGGCAGCCAAGGGTTGTTTTATTGCAGGCGAGCAGGGGCTACAAGAGTATCTGACAAAAGCATCTTCAGGTTTCTTTTGGAGTTTGAGAAACTGATGAAAGGGGACAAACACTACGTAGCCTGTTCTCCGTACAGTGTACATTTAAACTTGCTCTAGATAGCAGGTTTCTTTGGTGTCCTGTTGTGGGTATATTTGAAAACTTTAGGAGACAATTTCAGGCCTCTATTATGAGAAGGTTTTTAAATAATGTTAAAATTGCTGCTTCCTGGTGAATAACCAGACTTAAAGTTGAAGTATAGGCTTCTCCCCCTGCTGCCATAAGCAAAGTAGGTCTACTGTTTCTCCTCAAACTGTTTTCATCTTTTGATTTTCCAGCCCTAACCAGCCCTATTCTATCTGTAATGTTGTTTTTTGTGGGTTTTTTTCTTCCTCCCCAGTCATATTTCTCTGTTTTTGTGGACATGATCAGGAAGAAGCTAGGAAAGTAAATTTTATGTTTATTCCTCCACAATTCCCCAAGCTGTTAGGAAACTGGAGAAAAAGAAAAAAAAAAAAAGTCATAACTGCAAAATGCATTCTGTGGAAGGTATCTAATTCCATTTTAAATCTTTGCCGTAAATCCTCTGCATACGTTTAGAATGCATTCCTCAGCTCCATGAAACTGCAGCCCATTTCCCAGGGCTTAGTGACAGAATATGGTTTTTGTGAACTTGCTAAAGCTTATGAGGATGCTTAAGCAGGAGAAAAGCGCTCCTCACTATTCATTTATATTCTTTTCTCTTTTGTTTCTGTCTCTGTCTTTTCATAGAATCATAGAGTAGTTTGGGTTGGAAGGGACTGTAAAGATCATCCACTTCCAACACCCCTGCCATGGGCAGGGACATCTCTGAGTGTCCACCTCAGACCAGGCTGCTCAAAGCCCCATCCAGCCTGGCCCTGAGCACTTCCAGGGATGGGGCACCCACAGCTTCTCTGGGCACATGTGTTCCAGTGTCCCACCACCCCATTTTCCTCTGTATGTATTTCCCTACAACATTTCATAAACAGTTTATGCTGTTTCCCTCCCAGTCCTCTTTCTGTCTTTTAAAGTTAATCAGCAACTGAATAACTAAGGTTATATGACTTAGCTGCTAAGTATGGTTTCGTAATCTGCATGTTTTATAAGCTCCTCTGGCTGTGCCCCCGATATCTTGGGGCTGATGTGGGCCTCAGGGGTCAATACAGTAACTAAGAAACTTAGCATCAATAATTTCCAGAGTTCGCCTGCCATTTTGTACAGCTTGTGCAGCTGGAGGAGTTTATGTGTATCAGAATGTTTGCAGCTTGATAGATTTTATTAGTCAGATTTTATTGCTTTAAAATGCTTTTTAAAGTATTTACTTTGATTTTTTTTTTTTTTCATTAGGGGAGTGTCTGTTTGCATTGAAGAGATTAGGATGATGTTTAAAATCAAAACCATCTCATGCAGACGAGGTCTTTAATGGCAATGAGTACTTGTTTTTCAGAAAGCCGTGTGTTAGGTTCTCTGGTTTTGCACGTGTGGGCAGAAGACAGTAGGAAGATGGTGAGTTTTTTCTCCAGGGTAGCTTCTGTGGCACTAGTGTCACAGAAGGTGTGTTTTATGTGTCACCTCAGTTGTGTGACTGTTCAACTTCGTTTCTTTTGTGAATTTTTCTTCTTTCATAAATCAAACCACCAGAGGGCACTGACTATTTTTGGCTTGTCTCTAAATAAGGATGGTATTTGAGGATGCTAATTCGCTAAGGAGTTGTACCCTGAGACTCTTTTAGATACGGGATTTCTATCCAGGTGTTTCATAAAATGTAATAAATCTTTTCTATGTTTGAGGCGTTAAGTGACTGGGATCATTTCAATCTACAGAAAGAATCTAACTTTCAAACCTCAAACTTGCAGATTTACTGGGGTGCTTTATCACCTGTGGCAAATAAGCTATGTTCCCCCCAGGGATCCGCTCCGGGAAGGACCTGAGCGCTCCCCAGTTCACGAGGGAACATCAAACGTAACGTGTTCATGCAAACTCCGTTTACCTGCAGGACCTTTCGGTCCCCAGACGCGTTCTTTCGGGGTCGCCTCCGAACCCGAGGCGTTGCAGTGCACGCCGGAGTCACACGAGGGCATCTGAGCACTGTCGCATTCCGCGATAGCGAGCGCCGGGGGTTATCGCCGCTGCCCGACTTCTTGCCTGCTGGAGCTGCACGCAACATGCCAACGATCTCGCTAATTCCATCCGCTGCGGGGATGAGGTCCACCAGGTGCCACGGACGGGTATGTTTCAGTGTCCCTTTGTATTGCTTAGGCCTTTTAAGTCTTTCCCTGGCAGCACATGCAATAGTTTGGGGTTGCTGCAGGCCTCTGGAATGAAGAGGGAAATTGTTCCGCCAAGGCTCGTGCTCCACCGTCTCAGAGAGAATGAAGTATCCCTGGAGTATGCTTCTGCAGTGGCACGATACTTGGTGGCTGGCTACAGCCACTTCAGTAGCTGCGTATCAGTCACAGTTTGTTTCACGCTGTAATCTGATTCATATTTACCGTAAAATATGTCTGTGTAAAAACATGTCAGACATGATTCGCATTCCCATGAAAGGGGGAGAGGTGTAATCCTGTGTGAGTAATTATTTGATTTACGAAAGACTGTTTTCTCACCTAAAATAAAAGATAACGGTTCAAGTACATGTCTGGAGTGGTGGTGGGGAGGAAGGGATGAAATGTTACACTCCCAAGCTTCTGCTGTTCGCTTTTTAACCTTGCTTTTTAATTTCCCTGTAGCTAAGCAGCGCGAGGAAACTGAAGGTCTGCTTTGTTTTCTTGATAACCCTTAATCAAAGCAAACGTGTTGTCTTTGCTCCTCTGCAAGAAGATGGAACACTTGTATCTGACGTGTTAGGATTTTCACTTTCTTACGTCATATTCCATGTGACACCCGCTAGGTTTTGGAAACATTGGAGTGTCTTAGCTTGAAGTACTTAGGTGTTCAACTTGAAAAATTCAGGATTTGATTGAGGGTCTCTTATCTTGTAGGTTTATCTGACAACTCTTATCTTCATTGGTGCTTTTGCCTCATCAGCCAAGGCGATACTATTGCAGTGTTATCCCCGTTTGAGAGATTAACTGGAAAAGTGAAACTAATTGTGCAGGATAATGCAGGGAGCTTGAGGCAGGGCAAGGAACAATCTGCCATCTGAGAATAATAGACTGACTGAGTATACTTCTACCCTTTAACATTTGGTCTATAAGCACTGCTAAGTGGGGTACATAATGCTCTACAAGCCAGCACTTTTCAAGAATATTTAATGAATTCATATCACTTGAAGTTGACGCTAAAATTTACCATCAGTCAGGTTCCACCCAAACGTCAACAAGCAACCATGAATCACCATTGTTTGCTGAGCAGCATACCAACAGCAGAATTACCACAGTATCTGTGCTGAAATACAGAAGAACAACAAAATTATTCAAATGTGAAACTACCTACCAAAAATGCTAGAAAATCACTGTCCCCATAGAGCTATTTGTAGTTGTTTTTATGGTTCTCTAGTTCTTCGGCATTACATTTTGAAGTTCCTTTGGTTTTTAAGGAGAGCATTCTTTCTCCCTTGTACTTCACTCATTTTTTCCCAGTCTCTCTGGCCCCATTACTGTCTATTCCCAGATTATTATCTGCAGATGTAACTTTATGAAGAATACTAAAACAGGTGATGTTTCCCATCTGCGTTGGACAATGCCTGATGAACGTTCCTCCTTCCACAGCAAGGTAGGGGGGTAAGCACTGCGGTATCGCCATTACCCGTGCCGCAGTAGTGCCCTCCAGCAACAGTGCTACTGGGCAGGCTGTAAAGAGACGGCGCCTGTCCAAGGGAACACTCAGTCTGCTCCGGGCTGGTCCCCATCTGTCTGGTGCTAGCGAAGTGAACTCAGAAGGAGAGC
>JAVJGJ010000037.1:51338282-51380592 GCA_035590215.1 Microhierax caerulescens | reverse complement strand
CCAAGCGGTCACTGCAGTGGATCTGCAGCAAGCTCCACATCAGGTTCTGATGTCTTTCCTTTTCATTGCTTCTGTGAGCAGCATGGGAGCATGTGGGTCTGTGGGGAAAGAAATGTAATTGACTGGCAAAAGCTCAGATTTTGCAGGTGTCTCTCATAGTTACTTAGGGCTCATTAGATAGCTTAGTACCCATAAAAGTTGTGGAACATGTTCAAGGCAAAGAATTGCAAGAAAGGAAAAAGCAATCAACCAGTTAAAGACTTGCTCCTTCTGCTTTGTGTTTAATGTTTTTACTTTTTCTCAAACACAGAGCTTATAGTTATAAAACTGGTGGATTCTGCCTGCAGATCAAAATGGTAATGGAAATTACATCCTTGAATTCGGCAGGTCCCCAACAGTGTTAAGAAAGGACGTGCATTACTTTTGGCTGTTATATGCCCTGGTAACTGTAGAATAAAGGTACAATGAAGGCTGCCATTCTTTTTGTACATCTGAAAATGCTCACCATCTATCCTTCATGAGTTGATCTCCAGTAAGAGTTATTTCTTACTGTGGGCCTCGTTCTTAAAGGTATGATATGGCTATAGTGCTTTTCATCTTCAAAGAAAAAATGCAAGGAGACATGTAGCAAAACCTTTAAGGAAAATAAGGGATAGTGCCTAATTATAGACAGTAAGTCAGTTATAAAGCAAGATGCTTGTCATGGTAGACAATGTGGTCACAAAAGTAGGTAAGGTCTGTAGAAAAGATCTTCCATGATTAGATAGAAAAAACCCCTTCTTTTAGACTGCCCATCTATTTATTACTTTCTTCTCAACATGTATTAAAAAAAATTTAGCTACTTTGTGGGTGACACTGAAATTTATGCCAAGAACTTCCATGTTAAAAGTCCTGACATTCTGTTTTCATGTATTGTTTATTTTACCATTGTATCTTGTGTTATTATACCAAATGACTGGTTGAGGTGTCAGAACTTGGAGATTAATTAATTAAAAAGCAGTGTGAATTGGAGGAAAAATGTGTATAGGGAGAGTATTTTACAATGCAGGGTTAGCATATGACTTTGGTGCCTTCTCTGTTTGATGTTACTAAGTGCCAATTCCAACACCTTCTAGTGTTTTCTTTGGGTAACTCACTTTTTAGCCAGTCCTGAGAGCAGCGATGGTCATGACACAGAGGTTCATACAGCCCCTCTTTGTAACATCCCTCCCATCTCCTATTGTGAAAAGGTTGGTGTGAGGTCTGCGTGCTGGTTGATGTATCTTAGGAGTGGGGATGTGGGAACAGGGAGCAGATTGGCTTGATCATTTGCATGTAAAAGGGAGCGAAGAAGTAGAAAAACAGGCTTTTAGGCTTTCTTCCAACACCAAGTAGTATGACCAAAGAAAGTGCCGTTTCATTTGAGTTCATATTCTACCATCTCAGAAAAAAACTTGTAAGGTACTACAATCAAGGAATAATGGGTGCAGCTGCATTAGTCTTTTAGTTTTGATCAGGACTGTACTTTTTAAGCAAGTGTCATCATCATTCCCACTTACCATGCTTTAGTTCACATCACAGAGCAGTTTTGGAGTGTCCAAATTTAATTGTTTTGGAACTAAACCAGAATATGTTTTTCAGATCCCCACGTAATGCAGTCCAGTTGCCACCACTGATGTCCAGTCCTTGGGACCAAATCAGAGTCAACCTGAAGTAAAACCCTTCGAGATGTGCATGGCATAAATGGCCAGGTTCTTAGCACCAAATGTTTTGATGTATGGATCTGTTCCATCTGGTTCCAAGTACCTGTTACCGTGGTCATAGCCAGTCCAACCTAGAGAGCCTTCAAAACGACCTGTACCATCATCTCCCAGCAGATGAAGAGGACAGCATGCAGAATTCAAGGACGGCTGGACTTGCAGAAGAAACCTTGGCAGAAGAGCTGTTCAACCTTCCAAACATGACTGATTTGAGAAACAATTGACACCACCGTTATTGGTAGGTAAAGCATTACAATATGTAGTGTATTGTGTGTATAACCCACAACATTATAACGGTATCTACAACTGCTACTTCTCAATGGATCAGCAATGCAATAAGCATGGATCTGAGCAGCAAGAAATTGTCAGGTGCCCTCATTACTTAGGATCAACTTGTTCTTTCTTATCAGCTCTGATACTTGAAATAGCATGAGAAATGTTATTAATTTTGATATAATTGTTTGGGAGTCTGTATTTACAGTACAAAATGTAAATACCATTTTTAGTTTTTACAATTGTCTAACCAGATAGTTGGTCTGGGAAAGTAAAAGGTTAGCCCAGTCTGATCATACAATTACCACAAGTAATTGAGCATAAGAGCAGTTTAGAGCATAAGAAGAAACGAGCAACTTCAGCACTTTCTAGCAGCTAGTAAGCAGAAGAGATGACTGAAGTTGGAAGAAACTAAAACTCCAAAGAGTCACAGAGAGTGGTGGTAGTACAATGGTAATGACATTTAAAAAATTAATTTGTATGGAATTTTTAAATAATGCAGGAGAATACCATTATTTGAGTTAGTGACAAATATGGTGTTTCACATACAGCAACAATAGAAATGACATTGCTTTATCTAAAAGCAAGATACTGAAATTATGTTGCCGACAGATTTTTTTTTTTTATTAAAATGTGCACACATTTCTCATTTTCACTTTTTGTCAAAAAAGCACATATTTATTAATATGTCTCAGCTGCCAAGAGTCTTGCTAGCTTTCTGTCGTTCAAAAGGTAGTGCTGGCTTTATTCGCTGAATCGCAGGATGGCTGAGGTTGGAAGGCACCGCTGGAGATCAGCCAGCCCAATCCTCCTGCAGGGTCACCTGCAGCAGCTTGCTCAGGGCTGTGTCTGATTGGGTTTTGACTGTCCACAAGGATGGAGACTCCACAACTTCTCTGGGCAACTTGCTCCAGCGCTTAAACCCCCTTAGAATAATAATAATAATAGTAAAAAGTTTTCTTATCTTTAAATGGAATTCCCTGTATTTCAGCATGTCCATTTCCTCTGTATTTCCATTTTCTTGTGTCCATTTCACCCTGTATTTCCCTTTGTGTCCAATGCTTTTTCTCATAACAGTGCCTAAGAATAGTTCAAGTACATGTTAGTTATTATAGTGTAGTAACGATGGACTTTGCTTACTGGACAAGAAAAAGGTAGGCAGGATAATTACCAATGAAAGGACAAAGGTTTTCGTTTATGATTTTTATTGTCTTAAATACCAAGGAGGTCTGAAATTGTGTCCATGCAACTGCTGACTGGAGAACAACATGGGCTGGTTTTCTGTGCCTGTGGTCCTAACTTGGCTGCTTCTCCAGGTGGTCTGGAGTCAGGTAAGAAAACAAAGGATGTATGTTCTTTATATTGATCAAGTAAGCAATACAACTTAAGATAAATTTGAGAGGAAAAGACTTAAGTATGTTGCTGTTGCAAAATAAGAATTCTGTTGTCATCTGCATGGAAGACAGAAGAAGATTTCAGTTTCTTTGGGGTTTTAGTGCTGCTATTTTTAGTAGGCCTATCTGTACATGGGAAGAGCTTATCTTGCATTCCCCATCTAAACAAAGTGTTCAATAGTATTCAAAGAACCATTATCAGAATATCAAATCTGTGGTTAGAACCAAGATGAGTATTAAGATTTATTTTACTACTCCATATTTGAATGGAAATATGATTTCTCCCCACCCCGTAACACAGTATATTTGATATTGAAATTGATGCTTTTTTAGCCACTGGATATACTTGGAAATGACTGTTCTCTGTTCCTCCGCTCTAGCTGAACCATTTATTGCCAAAAATAAACAGTTTAGATTTTTGTATTTCCTGTCTTTTGTAGTGAAATGTAGCATTTTGCTCATCTTGTGATAATTTATTGTAGAGGCCAGGAATTTTGGTAAAACACAACATAGTTAGTTTGGAGAACAAAAACCAGTAGGATGTTGAAAGTTCATTTCAGCTGTTCGTAGCTGCAGAGTGATCCTCAGAGTAAGATGTTACTTACTGTGACATTACTGAAGTGGAATAGCGTTATATATTTCAAGTTATGCAACAAAACTGATTCTGTGAATCCAGCTCCAATTACCTCACTGTGGCAGTCATAATCTCTCCACCTCTGCTAACACATGCTCATAGATCTTCCTAAGTCAAGAGCTCAACCTCATGTCCCCCACACTCCCGTAGCCTTCCTGTATCCCCACTACCCCAGCCCCATGCTGCACTTGTATTTCTGCCACTCATCATGACTGCCTGTTCCTCTGTTCCCAACCTTTTGGAAAGTCAAGTCTCAGCTTTGGTTAGATTCCTCTACAGGCTTTTGTAAAGCCTGTAGCAGGTGATGTAGGTGCTCTAATATCCACAAGCTATCATACATCAAACTGACTCCTAATAACCAGCTCCTGTGTGAGAGAGTGGCTTCTCATCTCCAGGGGTAATTGTTTCATTTCCATGTGCCTTATGGCCAGGAAGAGCTTCTTTCATATTTCTGGATGCCAGTACTAGGAGTTCTATAGTCTGGAGAAAGCACTGATAGTTAGGGTGTCTCATCCGAACTGGCTGACTATGCTCCAGCTGAAGTTCATGGTGATGATACAAGGAAATTTTCATCGGGTGATTTATCATCCTTGAATTAGATGTCCTCGCTAGGTGAGATGGATCACCTTCTGGAGATTCCAGAGCATCGTGGTGGCGCCATAGATATTTTAGGAACAGATTAATTGCCTATCTGTTTCTCCACTGATCACTGAATGAGTCTGCTTACTTAGTTTTTACATGATTACAGTAGGTGAGATATTTCCCACCTATTCAAGATGCACTTGAATTATTTGCCAGTTAAATGTGGTCACAAGCCATGGTTTGACCACCCCTTACTGTAACTTAGTTTACATGAACTGTGTTGTTTGCTAAAGTTAAGGACTAATATTATAAATGTTTAGGATTTTGTGTGCGTGTGTGTAGATTTAAAAGCAGCATAGATCACACTGAATTAGATTCCTTTTTGGTAGACCTCAGGTAATCAACCTTCTTCTGTATGTGACTGAACTGTGAATCTGTTGTTTATTTACAAAACTTTCAGAAACTAGAAATGCATGATATAGGTCTCAGTAGGCAGGCACTGAAACTGAAGTCACTGCTACTCAAAGGAGTAATACTTGTACACAGAGATAATCCTTTTGAAATGCGGTATTTAGCTGCTGAGATTCACGGGACTAGAGACCTAGTTTTGTTGAGAAGGAAGTACAAAGGAATGATGGAAGGGATCCCTTCAGCATAAAACATTCCGTGACCATTTTCAGACCCCGAGGATCAGCCCGTTGCTGAATTTGGTATTAGTCATGGACTCACATGTTGGTTTATGCACCAAAAGTACTGCTGGACTTAGCTACATTGATTTCAGTTTGTGAGCTTTGGCTGCTGATGGAGGAGCTTTTCCATGACCTAGCCAGTTTTTACCTTTAGCACTGTTACACTTTGTGATTAGTAGATATGGGTGCATTGCAGTTTATAATTATTGAACCTGAAGAAACATTTTAATCCCCGTTAACAGTTATAAGGGGATTCAACAAATATGGGTGTAATTCTTCTCCATCAACAATGTTTAACACAAAAGACAATAACATAATTTAAATTTTTTAATACCACAATCTTTATTTGTCATTTTTTTCTTCTATATTAGCTATAAATCTGAATGAGAGTGGGAGGTTAGAATGAAGTCTTCAAAATGTGTGTCAGACTCTTTGCCCGTGCACTTTCAGCCTTTTTTACAAGCTCCACTTTCATTTCAAAACTTGAATATGTAGATACTGTCTTAGGCACATACAGTGATAACAAAATGTAATGATAGAATATCATTACATATGTGGGATAAAACTTCAAAATGTAAGAGGAATCTATTGACATTTCAAATTTATGGATGATTTGTCATCCATAAATTTCAAAAAGATATTTGGGGTTATTAAACTTTATTTGTATACAGTTATATGCTTATTCTTTTTTTTTCTGAAATCCCCATCCTTATTTTTCATGTATCAATGTAAATCTGAATGATACCAATTAACTCAGTGAAATGTGAGATCAAAATCAATCCTTCACCTTTTGCATCTGCCCAACTCTGGAAACAATTTTTCAATGGGCTCGGTCACTTTTCTACAATAATGCTGGGTTTTTAGGAGTCACGTATCTTAAGTCACATATCTTGAAACAACTTGGAACTGTGAAGTGCTCAGACAGGGTTGTTCCAGGAGAAACCAGGTCAGGAAACAGATTCTACTTGATGGTTTCTGTAACTGGCAGTTCAAGGTCAAAATCCTGCCTTTAGGCTGGGTAAGGATATATGTGGGTGGTAGTTTTCATTAAAAAAATTAAGAAGCAGTTGTTGTTGATTAAAAAATGGCCTGTTTATGTAACATTTAGATATTAAGCATTTGATTATGCCAGCTCATACCAATTAGGCATTATCTCTTAGACCTATAAATTATAGCCTCTACTTGGTTAGGCAAATAATAATTTTCTCCTCTTAGGCGATCAGAATAAATGATCAAAATCTGACAAAACCTGTGAAGCAACAGTTTGAATTAATTTTAGTTCAGGTGAATCAAAATGATAAAATGAGATTTCAGGCTTTTGTATTTACAATATTTTTTTCTGCCATTTTCTGAAATTTTCATGAGACACTCATTTCAGATTGAAAATGAATCTTTCATTGGAAAGCTAAAATAGGACATTCTGACAATTGCAAAGCTTTCTTTCTCCACCTTTTCCAAATGAAGAAATTTCACGGAAGTTTGTTTTGTTTGGGGGTTTTTTGTTTCTTTTTCCCCCTGTGATTGGTTGATTTTTTTATATGAACGCCATAAGTTTTAGGGCCCACAGTTATGTTTGCTCTCAAAATTCTTCCCATCATTATGTGCCAAAAATCGGGTCTAGGTAAACATGTGCATTTGAATCTCACTTGAATATTCTGGCCATACTACTTTCTTATCCATCATACAGGTGATAGAAATGTTCACAATTAATATTCCTGTGGACTGCATGGACTTGATTTTTACCAGTTTTCAGCATTCTGGTCTTGTACTGTTCATTGCTTCTAATGGAGATTGCAGATGTTTATCACTCTAGGAAAATAAGACAGACATGCAAAACTGCATGTACAAAAGATAACAAGCTATTTACACAGAGAAAGAAAAACAGTCGGGGGTGAGGGGAACTATAGTACAAATAAAAGTAAAAATCCTACACTGCTTTGCAGAATTGATGTTATATCTTAACATTTGCTACATTGTCAGAGCTTAGAATTTAAGGGTGTTCTTTACTTTCAGTTTGTGACCTTCTTTTCAAACATACAAATACAAGACTTTGGATGAGAAACAGGAAAACCCACCCAGCAGCAATTGCTTAGAGAAGCTGTTCATGATTTTACTCACTGTGTGAGAAAGTTGTGTAATGTTACGTTAGGTATGTCCAAGCCAGTCCAAAATGAAGCATCTAGTCTGATAAAACCTTATAGATTATATTCTATAGGCATGTTATGACAAGAAAGTGTACTATGTATATCCCATTATATCTCATTATGGTCTGTGGATTTTACATGTTGCAGAAAGAGTCTTTGAGTTGGGATTGCTTAGGTGGATGGAGTCCAGCTAAGGCACTAACTGGGGCTGAAGTGACCTGGACCTTGTACCCAGTCCTTCAAAGACTTGCTGAGTGACGCCAGACCACTCATTCTATTCCTTCTTCAGCTTTATGATGGAAAGTTTAGCATAACTTCCATAGGTTCTGTACAGCTCCTGACTAGTAGCAATAATGGATGTCATAGAAATAACAGCTTTTTCTTTTTTTCCTGTTTGTGAAAGAATATTCTGTACTGCCTGAGTTGTGAGAGAAAAGCAGTTGTGAAAACTTCACAGAAGCAGTCCTGGGTGACTAGTTGGGCAGCCTGAAGTGGGGAGGACACAAAGCTGACACAGAAGAAAATCAACATTTCCAATCAAATGAGGATGCTGTGGGTCCAGTCAGTCCAATACAAAGCCATGTGCTAAGTGCTGTCAGTTGAGCTTAAATTGCATCTCTAATACTGTTGAGAGAGTAACGTGAGCTGCATTTCATTATATGCCTTTCTAATAATATCTTTTTTTCTTCCCCCTTCCCAGCCTGCTCCAGAGACAACTGGTGAGTTCTGTTTAGAGATCTATTTGTATGCATGGGAGGCAGTCAACAAAACCAGCTGCTCATAAACATCGCTAGGACAGACACAGATTTATAATTACTGTTATTGTTATTGCATTAATTTTCACACTTCATAAAGATAACAGCAAGGGCTAATGTCCTACCTCTCTTGTCTTTTTGTTTTTCAGAAATAGATGTAGATGGAGGAGTTGATCAAGACATCTTTGACATCAATGAAGGTTTTTTAAAATTCGGTTTCTCTCTTAATTTTTTTTTATTATTTTCATGATGGTAACCACAGACCAATATAATAACTGTGTGTTAATCTCCTCTTCCCTTTAGCTTTAGGATTAGACCTTTTTGAAGGAGACATCAAACTTGATGGGGTGAGTTCAAATAAAATATAAAACCAGAGATGTGTCATTGACTTACATAATGTAAAGTATTGCTGGCATGGAAATAATTGATGCATCCTGCTCCTGCTGACAATAAATGCTGTTTATGTAACAATAAACTGAAAATGTTTGGGGATGGATTTCTACAAAATGCCATAGACAATGAAGGAGTCAGGTGCATTTGCAGAAACGTTATCTAGAATGAGGTCGGGTTAGCCACTAGATCAATGTTATTAGCTTCTTGTTTCCTTGCTGTGTTTTTAAAGTTGAACTTTTAAGACACTCAGCAGAACTGGTCACCATCCAGGCAGGTTTATATAAAAAGATCTTCATTTGTCTGTACAATGTTTATTCTGAGCCAAGTAAATTTACAGACCAGTGCTGCAAAACCTTCATCGTGTAAGTAGTTCACTAAAACCAATGGAAAAATTTGATTTGTAATACCACATTTTAAATCATCTTTCCAATAAGCCTATCTGATTAATTAAAAAAATATTTATGTAGCAAGTTACATCTCAAAGAAAACCTAGTAGAAACCCCCCAAATGCCTTGTACCCCTGGAAGCCGGTAGTGTTTTACCCTTCACTTTGATCAGCTGCTTTGTCTTGAGCACATGAGTGGAAGCAAGGACAGCACTTGCTAAGGGCACAGGAGCAAACCCTTGCGTTATGAAAAATTACAAGATTATTAATCTCTGCACAGTTTTCAGGACTTTAGATCCTAATGCTTCCCGCAGGAGCTGAAGTTCTCCTCACACGTGCATCAAATCTCAGGTAATTCCTATGGAGAAAACACTGCGGAAGTTGGAGACACTGATAGAAGGGAGTGAGAAGGGATTTCAGCCCAAACCTTAGACCTCTGAGTGAGCTTCCAAAGTTTTTGAGCTCTCTGATATCTTATATGTCTTACATGGAATTGTAGGAGACGTGCTTTGCCTTAGCACTATTGTTAGTCTCTGACCCTAAATCACTTTTTACTGAGGACTGCATGCTTATTTTCTTTCTCAAATGCAGGAACGAAACTCCATCATTGGTGACAACTATCGGTGGCCCCACGTTATCCCTTACGTCCTTGATGACAGCCTGGGTACAGTATTTGCCCTTGACAATGTCTGTATGTCATGTTGATGGAAATGTGAAATACAGGTTGATAAAGATACTGTGGCACCCTTTCCTCTTGTAAGGCCAGAGCAGGCCGTTTCCCATGGCAGGGCTGGGCCTGGGTGTGCACGAGCAGGGTGGATCATCTTGGTGTTGGTGCTGGCCCTCACCTCCTCTCTTGGGTGGTTCTTATCCTGTTATTGCTCTGGCCCAGCAGATTGAGTTGGTATATGTCTGAGTCATGAAACTCTACTAAGCAGAAGAAGAAACAGGGCACTGAGGATTTTTAAAGCCAGGAAGCTTATCTGGCCATTACAGCATCTACAGCAGCGATGAGAAGTTGGCATTCTGGCAGACAGTGCAGTTTGCGGTGGCACCTTGCTGAGTCCCCTCATGTGGGCCAGCAGCTCCCCCCCCCCCCCCAGAAAAAAAAAAAGAGGAAGATAAAATATCACAACAGTATGATTGATGGTTTTTAGGTCCCTGCTCAGGTCTCAATCCAGCAAAAAGCCTTCTTATTTTGCTCAAAGATTGCTGGAGCAAGACCCACCCTTAGGACTTGCTCCATTTGGATAATAGTACAAACCTATTGGCTCAGTATTGACAAGAACACTGTTTGCTTTGCAGAAATGAATGCTAAGGGACTCATCCTCAAGGCATTTGAACAGTATCGACTGAAAACCTGTATTGACTTCAAACCCTGGGAAGGGGAGAAGAATTACATATTTGTGTTCAAAGGAACAGGGTAAGAGGAGTAATGTAAAATAACTTTCATCCTGTTTGGCTTCAGGCTATTTTTATGGCCAGTATTCACTCTAAAACACATATATACGATTATAACTTTCTATTTTTGTTATGTCCATTTTTCCAGTCTTTTTTAAACTGGAAATTATAGTAGTTTCCAGAACAGGTATTCCCTAGTAGTAATGAAAAACTTCTTGCAGATACTTATTTTTTTAATGTAAAAGGAAATCAAGTCCTTTAAGAGGTGATATACTAGGCATGGTAAAAATCTCAGAAAGAAGCCAACTATTTTCTTGACTGATCTTTGGATATATGGAGTATTACTTTCAGTGGTCATTCTTAGTACACCTTAGGTTTTAGGAAAAAAACCAATCCCAGCAGAAATATGATAGTTCTAACTGTGAGACGATGAATTTGAATATAACAATGGATTTGCATTTGAACAATGTCACACCAGCATTCAGATATAACAGCAGTATTTTAAAATGCTGCATAACACTGGGATATTTTACAGAGGTTTCACTTTATTTACCTCTTTTGAGGAATAGTTATGCTATTCCACCTTAAATTTTGCAAAATGAGACTCCAGTAAAGAAGTCAAAATTGCCCCAGCTGCTTCCCTTTCTAAGATAGGTTCTGTCAAAACAGCACGACAAGAACAAATATATTCTCTACTCTATGCTGAATCATTTCTCTTTTAGAAAAGGAGATCAGGGAAAACTTGATAGCCTGGTGAGGAAATTTACATTTAGAAAATAATTTCCTGGTATAAGAACGCATTCAGAAACGGGGAAAGATTTTCTGATAATAAAAATGTTTCCCTTTCCCTTTGGCTTGTTCTGAGATGTTTATAGCAGATAATTGTTTTCAAATTTCTTCAGTCCCTGGCTCTGTATGTTTTCTGCTGTTCATAACTGTACACATGACCTTGAAACTCAGCCCTAAAAGATGTATAAATGGAGACTTAGGGAGCAATGCATTTTCCTGTGCTAATGACTCTTTGGCTTTTTGATCCAAATGGAAAACTCATGTAGCTAAATTTTTTAATCCTTCATCACATAAAGTATGCATTGAATTTGTTAATAATTGTACCTGAAAAAGAACCACAGTATTTAGCCTATGGCAAGTAAGAGGCCTCTACACGATATTTCATTTATATATCTATTAAAAATAGATGAGTCATGGTGGTGAAGAAGACAAGTCGTTCTAGTTGGATAACATATCTTGCCCTCACTGCCTGGTGTGTTGCTTGCTCTGAAATGTTTCTATCACCTCAGCTGACACATCTGCAAAACAATTAAAGCTCAGCAGCACTTTTTAAAGATTGGAGCTAAACAGTGCAGTCTCCTGAAAATGGCTGTCCAGTTTCAGTGAGGCAGCTTCAGGTTCTAAAAAGGAATTACCAGGACTGAGTCTGCATTAACTGTCTCTCATTTCACTCCATTCCTCTCTTCTGATTTAACGGGACGAGGTGAAAGGTGGGTAAACCAACACATTTCGCCTCTGCCATTCCTCATTATTTTTTTGAAATCAGTTAGGACTCCTGTAACTGCAGACTAAAGACCTCAGTCCAGAGGGTACAGTGCCGACAGGAGCACAAAGATCCTGGCAACACCAGCTGGATTCGTAAAGTTTTATTGCACGAAGAAAAAGTTGATAAATCACCTTTGCCTTTCTGATCTTGGCCTGCCTCTATAAAACAGACAGAGGAAAGTGAAATAATTTTGTGTCAAAAGGATTTTTAGTGGGCCATAAAGTGTTTGTCTGGATCATCCTTTTGAATTCAAATTAAGTCAGCCACTATAGAAGCCAGCTGCCATTTTGCTGTGTGGACTGCCCTGCGTAAAAACACACTTATAGTCTCTGATGTATGTACACAGTGTCATCAACCTCTGTGTGAAGAGCCACCTTCCTGCACACGTTCTTTATCTACCATTTGCCAACTGCCTGTGTTAACAGGTATATCTTTGTAACACCTAGTGAGTGGAGGTACAGGTAAGGTTCTCTAGCACACAGCCTTTCACCTCATCCTCGGGTCTATGCATCCGCAGTGGAGGTTAGTCTGTGGATCTGTTTGATGACCTTTTCTTGACTCTAGCCTGTGCACTGAACAGAATACGTGAGGGACGCTTGTGGGTTAAAGAAATGCAGGAGCATCAAATGTGACAAGTGCCTGCAAAGCTCATGGAACAGTCTGGGAACCTGCAATGGATGTGCTCTTTCTCCCGGCTCTGCACATAAACAGGACTCATTCAGCAGAAAAAGTAGCACAGTGTGGGAGAGTCAAATGGTTAGCAGGCGAGGGAGAATCGATGCCATATCTAGTATTTCCACATGGAAAGTCAGGTTTTCATGGAGCTCTCCTGGGAGGCCACTTCAGCATTTGCCGCTGTGGCACACAGCAAAGGGAACCCGTGCAGAAGTGGATTGTTACAGATCCCTGGCTAACCAGCTTGGTGCTGGTAAGTCAAAGCATCTGCGTGCTGATATGGGTGATCTGTGATACTATGGGAAATTATTTACTAGCAGGACATTAGTATAAAATGTGAAGTCACATCATTGCTACTGGTGGCATGTATCTACTTACAGCCCATCTTCCAACAGAGGGCTGGTGGGATTAGTCAGAGCAGGTACTTCCCTGTTCCTCTGGCCTCTGACAGAGCAACTAGCAATGCAGAAAGCAGTGAATCAGAGGAGAGCTCTCACACGCTTGGGGAAGCTGGGACCTTTCTCCATTTTCTCTCTTCCTGAGGACACTGCTAACATGGGGTTCCAGGTGCCCATTGCTCTGGAGTGCCCTGTCCTACTCACCTGGTTTTATTCTCAGTGCTGGCTGACACAGACCATGTGTTTACTCCCTCTGCGGATGCAGAATGATGGTGTTGTAGGCATTTGGCATCTGAAAGCAAGGGGAAGCTGCATCTCCCACTGTTTGGATGCTGATTTTGCCAAGTGTCCTGGATGTGCCTGTAGCCTGTGTGCGCTGTGCAGCAGCTGTGAAGCCAGAGGCAGCTGCTTTGGTATGAGGTGGACCCAGAACTGTGATGGACTTAGACCTCTGCACAACACAAGAAAAAGCCTCATGATCAATGTGAGGCCTTGTTCAAGGGAAGCCCATAAAATTACGGATGCCACATGTGCTCCTTTCCAGGTCTCATGTTGTGATTTTAATGCGTAATCAATAGCCAAGGCCCGTGCTACTTTGTGGAAAGAGAAATTCCGGGCAATATGTTGCACTAATAAGTTACAAGGTTTGCAAGCGCATGGTGTGCTTGTGTTTTTAAATTTCTGGGGGGATAGGATGCAAATCCTATGGCATATTTTGTGCCCGATTAATTTTATGAACTTCATTGGGTAAGTGTTGATTTATTTGCTGCATAAAATATCAATTTAAATGTAGCTCTCTGTGCTTGCTACTTTGTGGACACAGGGTGCCATTTTATTGGCTTGTGCAGATAGCTCACTGAATTTTTTTATTTTTTAATAAAAAGTTCCAGCACAGCTGTGATTCTGCTCTTCCTTGTGAGCCTGTGTCAGCAGCAAGTGCTTGAGTACAGCAGCTTACAAGTAGCTAGAAAGAAAAGAGTTTATGGAAAGCACTGCCAGATCCACCAGCCTTTCAGCAGGTAAACACAGCCGTACAGAAGCGTACCCTACCTGGCAGCTACGGCCCCTCGCAAAGCAAAAGGCCGAAACAACAAGGAGAGAAGCAGCTGCAATGGCAGAGGGAAGATGTGCATGAACCTGGTTCCCCTCGCGACAGGGACAGGCTCAAAGTGTGCTCAGAGTCACATACTGTGGTCCAGCTAAAAATTGTTAATTTGCAGTAACTTAATTGCTCTAAATCATGTCCATAGTCTTTGATGTTTGCCAGAATACCAATGAAATCCTCATCAGTTTTCTTCTGTCACAAATTGCTCAATATTTTTCTTCTAAAGAAAACCCATTAAAACCAGTAGAGATGGAGTGGGGGAACTGCTTGTTCATCAAAACTGAGCTAAGTGTGAGAGGAAAGGGTCCTGTAAGGAACAGATCAATGAAAAAAATGCTCTCTATAGCAAAATATAACTTCAACGCTCAAGTTAAAAATATACCTGTTGAATAGACTGATTCTGGAGTTTGCATAGCGTGGTAATGGTTTGTATCTCACAGAGTCCTCTCTCATTTTATTCCAATTCTAGCTGCTGGTCCTCAGTGGGAAACCAGCAAAAGGGGTTGCAGCAGCTCTCCATCGGAGCCAACTGTGACAGGATTGGGACGATCCAGCACGAGTTCCTGCATGCCCTGGGATTCTGGCACGAGCAGTCACGGTCTGACCGGGATGACTACGTGTCCATCATCTGGGACAGGGTTCAGTCTGGTCAGTCACTCCTCTGCTCTTCCTCTCAGGCTCTGGCATTTGGGGATTTAGCTGTGGAACATCTCTTCTAGTCACGCTTTGGTGGTCACGCTATTCTCTTACCTGGACTTATTCTTTCAAAGCCAGCATATCAACACATTAAATAGCAAGTGACATCTATTTGGGACCGAAAGCCTTGTTTGTTGTTGCTGTGGTTATTCCTTGTGGCACAGCAGTTCCCAAAGCCCTAACTAGAGATCTGAGTCCTGTTATGCTACGTGCTGTACAGCAGAGCAGCAGAAGAGAATAATTTAGTTTGTTTTAAAAACAAAAAGTGTTCTAAAAGCACTGTTACTCTGGGAGCCTTGACAAAATAAAAGTAATTTAAAAAAAAAATCCCACTCTGAAAAACCCGGTGTGACCAAAGCCAGTAGAAAATCTCCAGGGAAAATGCAGTTTGCCCTCTTTCTTCCTGGCCACTACACCCAGTGCAGGCAGCAGTGCTGACAGCAGAGCGTGCAGAGAGGGTGGGCAGAGATGATGGAGCCCTTTCAGAGTCCGCATCACACGAGTGGTGACTTCAACGATGCAGCTTGTGAACATAAGTGTTGATGCATTTGGGTTCCTCAGGACTCTGCTCGGTCTCTGCCTCTTCAGCTCAGTTTTGTCCTCTGTGACTTTCAGGCAGTTCAAAACCAAAGTTATATACACAGACGATGCTTTCCTAACACAGGTATGCACAGCAGGCTGAAGAAATAGGTAATGATTAAATCTAATGCATTCTTATTTAGTTGTGATCAATAGTCAGGTGCATATGCAAGTATATATTACAGAAAATGACTTAGACTCTGTTATTTGATTTCCATTACATTTTGCTGACTCTTTAATGACAAGTTGCACTATCGTTAGCCATTTGCAACTGCTGCAGCTTTTTTACACTGATCAGAATATAGTTACTGTATTTTGACTAATCTGAAACATTTGAAACTTTATCTTCCATTGGATAGTTAGCAATGTTTTTTTGCTCAGACTCCAGAAAGTATCTGTAAAGTTAAATTCTGGAAGCTTATCTGATGACAACTCTAACTTGTTTATTGTAAGCTAAAATGACCAGTAATTAAATGTCAGAGAATACAGATTAGAAACAGTGAGGCATTACAGTTGCAAATTGCATTAATTTGATTACTGAAACAGAATCTCCGCTTTTGGATATCAGAAGCCCGTCAAAATTTACAGGTACTTTCATGGGAAATATATTTCTAGTAGCAAAAAAGCTTTGCTTCATCCAGCAGAAGTCATCACATCATGTTCTAGTGGTTGAAAGAAGAACGTAAATAACTTTAGGCAAAAATGAAATAGTTTTACAGAGTAAGTACCAGTAAAGACTACAAAATATACTTGGGGATCTGATGGATTCTCTGTTACTTTAAATCTTTACATTAAAACTTGGTCTTCTTGGGCAACAAGCAATCTTTTATTTTTCCCATTTAGGTAAAGAGCATAATTTCAATAAATATAATGATAAAACATCAGACTCCCTGAATGTTCCCTATGACTATACTTCTGTGATGCACTATAGCCAAAACGCTTTTAGGAATGGAACTGAACCCACCATCGTCACTAACATACCAGACTTCATGGATGTTATAGGACAACGAATGGATTTCAGTGGTTATGATATCCAGAAACTGAACCGGCTGTACAATTGCTGTAAGTTTCTCCCATTTCTTTTAATTTTTTTGTTTGCTTCTGGTATTTGACA
This sequence comes from Microhierax caerulescens, assembly GCA_035590215.1. Taxonomy (NCBI): domain Eukaryota; kingdom Metazoa; phylum Chordata; class Aves; order Falconiformes; family Falconidae; genus Microhierax; species Microhierax caerulescens. The sequence continues at coordinate 51,364,081 of JAVJGJ010000037.1, read as the reverse complement.
GAAATGAGGGTGATGTATACGTGCTGGACTCATACAGGCACAGGTGAAAGAGATACTAACATATTTGGAGAAGTGAATTGTGTTAAGAACACCAGAAATAATGGTACAGCTAGAAATAACATAGCCCTCCTGCAGAAACACTGCTGCGCAGCAGAGGTTTCTGTGCAATTTTATCTGACCTTTAGTTAAAAACTAGCTTTACTCAGCAGCTGATTTTTGTTCATTCTTTGGGTGGTTGTTTAAAATCTGTGCTTCTGCACAAAGCTTTTTGTTTTTTCCCTCCATTATTCCACAGCTGTTTCTCAGACACTGTACAGAAATGAGTGTCTTTGCTGTGACTGTCACACCTACTCTGCTTTCACGGGATCTGTGAGACAAAGTGTGTGTTCGTGCAGACAGGGTACAGATGCTGTTATGAAGAAAATGCAGACTTTTAAATTTTTTATTTTTTACTTTCAAGCCAAGTCTCTTACAGAAATGGTCAAGAGTTGTTTTCTCATGTGGGATTTATTTTTGACAGCTGAGTGGAAGTAAGAGGCAGAGAAATATACACAGTTCTATTACCAAACTGAAATATAATTCTGTAATTGTGACTGCATCAAATGTGTCCTGGTACTCAGATAAAAGCTTTTACTTCACTGCCTCAGTATCCCAAGTAGTGAGTACCAGTTTACAGTTATATTTTAAGCTTCATTCTACAGGTACTTAAATAATTGTCAAACTGTCCTGTTATTTTTTGAGAATGCAGTTCTGATGAAAATGTTTCTGTCCGTGTAGGTGTGACCTGGACATACACGTGCAGCCTTAGCTTCTAGCACTTGGCACACAGTCGGTTAGCGTTACAGAAGTGCTTACAGCCAGGGATGTCTGTAACAGTGGATGGAGCCCTTTTCCTCTCCACTAATCTTACATACTTTCCATCGTTCTGGTGCATTGCATAAATACTTCATGACGTTTTAACTTCTTAACCCCGAGGCACATTCCCCAAATGAAATAAACCTCAAGTCATGTTGAAATTAGTGACAAAACTGCCACCGCCTTCGGTGCAGTCAGGATCTGCTCTGCTCCCCAGTCTGTCCCTTGGCTTCGTATTAGTGTGCACGATATTCGCAGGGCGGTAAGTGGTCATCAGGTCAGCCACTGTTTGACTAAGTGCTCCCTGTGCCAGGAAGGATGGGTGCTTTGCAGGTCCCAGCCCCCGCCTACCCAGCTGCTAGGCTGAGGCTTTGTTAGGGGGAAGACTGAGGATGCCAGACATGGTTTGGGTGGCATGTGTCCTCTCAGAGGAATCAAAAGATTACGTCTGTTGGTGAAACGTGATACAAGGAAAAGTTTAAGGTGAATTTCTGCTGAAGGCCTATGTTTACGAAATTGCATTGAAAATGGGAAACTGGGTTCTTAAATTGAAAAAAAAAACCAAACAACCAACCTATAGTATGACAAGTCCTGACTGATACTTTAGTGCTGTTTTGATCTTTTCCTCAGAACTGTCTTTCAGACCATATGGTAACAGTAGACTGTAGTCTGCTTTCTCCTTCTAGCATATAGCCCAACAGAACTGACCCTGAGGTTTCCCTCAGCCACTGGGAGTTAGGATTCAGCACTCCCCCATGCATTTCCTTCCAAGTCCAGCCTTTCACAACATAGCAAGAAAGTATCTGGCTTTTGGTGCAGATGGAGATGCTTCAAGCAGTGCCCCCATCCCCTGTTTAAGGAATTAATCTAAGAAATACTCTGTAAGCCATTGGGTCTTGCTTTTTTCTCCCTTCTGTTGTTCAGGTCACCACTTCATGCCACACTTTCTAATTAGGGTAGTTAGGCTACTTCCTTTCTCTTTGGGTAAATACATTTCATATTATGTTTTGTATTTTGATTTCAATGAGTTCTTTCATTTAAAAATTCTCCATTTATGCTTACTTTCTTGCTGACACCTCAGCTGTTTTTTTTTTCCTTTCTCCAGCAGTCAACATAAAACTTACTGTGAAAATCTTTTCTTGGTTTTTACAGCATCATACCAATACTGTGTCTTAAAAGGTATCAGTCACGCAAGATTTCTGATAGCCTTGCAGGCTCTAGAGGATTGTTAGTTTTCTATGAGGACAGTATAAAATATCTCAGCAGTACAACTGATTTGGCAGCAGTTCATACTTAAGTGCTTCTCTGAGCTACAGCCTAAGTGAGGCATTTGGCATGCCATTGAGGTTGCTTTTTGTGATGCTCAAGGTCCTTTTTGTGGTGCAATGAACCTTTAAACCTGCCACAATATTTTATACAGAGTTTGAAAAGCATTTTATTAACTTAGTTGTTTTCAAATCATGACTGGTATTAGGTGGAGCTCAGACATGGTACAATGGGAAACAAAACTAACAGCAGGGGAAAACCTGGGCTATGTCTTCTCTCACCCATCCAGGGTTTGCTTTGGACAGGGAAAACATTTCATACAGTGTTTTCCCTTTCCTATTCAAGTTCATAGTCTTCCTTCACTTAATTTTTCACTTGTTATGTGCAAGACACCTTAGAAATCTGGCTGAGATGAGATATAGACTCGTCCCTAATGTACCTTTGCCAAATGTTTTTTTCAATTCAGAGTTTTGAAAACCAAGGTTTTCTTACTGTAGTGAAATACTTTCTGCTCTACTGCGTTTCAAAATGAGCACTCCAGCTCATATACTACTGAACTTTTATCAGAATCTGTGGATATATGTGGACTTGCCCAAAGAAAGCAGAGGAAAAAATGGAGAGCCTCAGGACATTTTGACAGTGTGAAGGTTGGGGGACAGAGTGCACAGAGTGGTCCTGCCACCTTATTAACGTCGGTGTTAATCGCCAGATGCTTTAAGTTCCTGATCATGACACCTATGAATGTTGGTGGTATTTTAAGCTGCTGATTACTTAGTGTTTGAATTTAGTCTTTCTCTGCTCTTGGCTTTGGACATTCAGAATTAAAATGTATGTCATGTAATAGATTCACTGTTTTTATTTGGGTTTTTTTTTAAATGCTATAGCCTCCTCCATAAGTTTCATGGACACATGCAGTTTTGAACTTGAAAATATATGTGGCATGATTCAAAGTTCAGATGACAACAGTGATTGGGAGCGTCTGTCGCAGGTTCCTGCTGGGCCAAACACTGATCACACTAATATGGGAGAATGTGAAGGTATGAGAAAAAAATGTTCTTATCTCTCTGGGAAGTATTTTCTGCAGAGGCATGTGAGTTGACTTTGATCTTGGCCTTGTTCTCTGTTTATTTGTTGTCAAATTTCAGTTTATTTTTTAACTAAGCAACATAAATCTACATACTTTGGGACATCATGTGATATGTTCGATTTTCTGCTAATTTGAGAAGACTGAATGTCCTTACTTCTTGATCTGTTTTCTAGTCTTAGTGTCACACCCTGACATAAGAACTATACAACATGTGCTAACCTATGGCACAAGCACACCACAAAGACTGCTGCTTTTCTGAGTAATTGCTCGGTAGGTCTTTGGAAAGGATTGGGATTTAGAAATTATATATATTACCAGAGCTCAGGTGAACAATTAATTGAGAATATAGCCAGTTGTTTCTGAACCTGTCAGAGGAAACTTCATCAGTTCAGGAGCTTAAACCAGTCCTCCAGAGAGAGTCAATTGTGAAGTAGTGGCACTACGTAAAGAGTAAAAGCCCATGCTTTTGAGAACAAATTGCTAGAGACAGCCAAATGAGGAAAAAAGTTGCAAGGAGAGCAGTTCTGCCTGTGGAGAATGTGAACAGGTAACGGTCCTCAGTCTGCAAATTCCTACAGGATCTACCTTACCCTGGCTCGACCACGTCTCTTAGCATTATTACAGCACAGCGTTAAGAATACCCGTACACTGGGAAAATTTTGTTTTCTCTCTCCTTTCTCTGCCATTCATTTCTCATTGACTTTTGACAGATTCTGGCTACTTCATGCATTTCAACACCAGCGCTGGAGCAGAGGGAAGCACAGCTATCCTGGAGAGCCGAATTCTGTATCCCAAAAGGGGCTTTCAATGCTTACAATTCTATTTCTATAACAGCGGTCATGAAAGTAACCGGCTGTATGTCTGGGTCAGGGAGTATACTTCAGCCCATCCGAACGGTACTTTGAGACTCATTGAAGAGATAAAAGGTATGGAATAAAATTGCATTTTGGTTTAATCTATGCTCCAGTACCTTTTCAAAGTACTGAGGGAGGGAGGAGGAAATATTCTAGCAAAGTGACTCATGTCCTATCATTATTCTTTGGCTTCTTCTCTACGTAATTGATTCTCTGCTGGTGAAATTATACTTGGTGGATCCTCAGTTAGCTGTTTTCCTATAATATAATTGATTACCACAAATTACAAACTCTTGCATTATCAAGATAATTTTCTCACCAAAATAGCTAAAATTCCATGAGCAGTCATTTTAACTGTTCTAGAATTGCTGGTCTCAATAGCAACAGACAAAGTTGCTCATTAAAGTAAATTACAATGAACAAGAAAGTAATAGTAAAGAAATGGAAAGTGAAAGTGCCCTGGAATACCTAACGTGCCAGTTTAAAGAAGATAAATAGATTTAACTTACTTTTTAAACAAGGTTTGAAATTACTTAAATGAAATATATGGGCAGCAGATCACAATTTGAGTTGTAGTTTGAAGAAAATTAAGTTCTTGTGGTTTTAGGAGCCTATGACCTACAGAATGAGCAACTGAAGTCAGTCAATATACAAGAGCTCTTTAAGCTAGAATTGCCAAAGTCACCTTATAATTAGATACTTTCTCAAATACTTAACTATTACTTGGTCTCCATTACAGCTATGACTAGTTCAGTCTTCTGGTTATATAAAGGTCTGAGCAAGTTCTTTTACTAAACAGGTATCAAGTCCACTTTTCTGCCTCTTTTTGTCCCTTTAGGCTCAACTGCTGCTGGTGCTTGGTTTTCTTTTCTGTTTTCCACTCTTTTCTTCAACCTGATGCTTTCATCATTCCTGTGTGCCATCAGGAATCCTTAACCTAAGTGTCAGGACTGCTGAGGCAGGTGTGGATTTTGGATCAGTCTGAGCCCTCCAGACTCTTTCAAACTCTACTTTGAAGCCAAGATTAATTTCTCCACACTTCAGCATTCTTCATAAATCCTTTCTCATGTATATTAGGTCCCATTTCCCATTCCTGCTTTCTCAAGTCTGTAAGTTCCTTTTAAGTCTCTGATCTCGTAAGTATCCCCAAATGGGCACCCTCCTTTGAAAATCTCTCCTAAGATTTTCAGGAATGGTTTAAGATAATCTTTTCCCCCTAGCTGTTTCAATGCTCTCAAGTGAGAAGATACTCTCACCAACGTGGTCAACGAACTGGAAGAAACAGTGACACTGCAGCCCTTTCCAGCCATCACCTGGTGTCCTGGCTGAGCTGCTCATGGCTTTGCACTGAACCACCATCCTTGAGGGGTTGAGGGACAAGCCCTGAACCTTTCTGCTGGTCTGTGGCAGCTGTGGCTGCCTTCAGCTAGGAGCAGGGGAGGCTGTGGGGTTGGGACATTTTATAGCACAGTAGCCAATCTGCTCATTGAACACGAGTCAGAAACCCCAGTCTTGCATATAATCTGTGCAGTTCAAACCCCTTTCATTTGTGCAGAAAGCAGTTCAATGGAAAACAGTGGGGTGCTTTTGTTCTTGTTTCTCAGTTTATTTTTTTTCCCCTCCTAATTATAACGGTAATGAAAAATGGCAAGAAATTAAGACTCATATCTGAGATCCATTGTGTTGTGTTTAGAATCGTTAGGAGAGTGAAGCATGATTTCTGTATCTGGGATTGGCACTGCTTATTCCATAAATGCAGCTGAAAGTCTGGTCTACTGCGCAGGTTAACATAAATCAGACAGCAAAGGAAACTCTTTTGTTGCACATGCTATTAACAAAGGATGTCCTACTTTCATCTGCCTTACAAGGCCCCTGTGCAGAGGTCTTTGCATTTGTGTGCGCTGCTTTTGGAGTTAAATGGAATTTGCCAGTGCAGGCACTTTTGGATGCAGCACCAGTCTCACAGTGAGGTTTTATCACATGAAGCAGGTTTTGCAAATGACTGGCTTTAATTTGAACTTAGTACCATTAATCATTTGATGGGTGAATAGTGCTTCTGCATAGGCAAATTTCCAACAAGCCATTTAAACATACAAAAAGAACCGTGTGAACCAATTCTGGGCTCCCAGGATCCTCTGTAGCACTTTTTTTTTGAGACATGTTGTTATTCAGTTACTTGAATATACCTTGTTATGATTTTTTTCTTTTTAATAATATAGGTGACAGCCATCTTTGTGCATTTAATTATCACAACATTTGGACTTATTTAATGCATTGTTCTTTAAAAATATAAAAGAAAAACACTTTTTTTCTTTTAAAAAAAAAGAAAAGTCTTTAAACCCATGAACACTGTTTTCACTCAAATTAAAGAGCTGTTATGCATACTAAATCTGTTGAAAAATGGAATTTGGAAAATATGATCTCGCATTCAAAAAGTAACATCCACCAGAGAAATAATCCATCACATCAGTGCCTGTGGAACAGAGAAATTTTTACATAGTGTTGGCATAGGGTCTGTAGACCTGTCCTGTGTAGTGTTTGACTGTACTTCTTGCTCAGAAATCTCTACCCTTATTTTTCAGGTTCACCTGTGAGTTCTTGGCAGCTCCATCATGTTTCTATGAATATCACATATAAATTCCGGGTTGTGTTTCAAGGTGTGAGAGGAAGTGGCTTATCAGACGGAGGCCTCTCTATTGATGACATCAACTTATCAGAAACTCAGTGTCCCCACCACGTCTGGCATATCAGAAATTTCACACATCTCCTCAACACAAGTCCAGCAGGGACAGCAGGAAAAATATACAGCCCACCTTTTTACTCTAGTAAAGGATATGCTTTTCAGGTCAGCTTGTATGTAAACGGTACCGCTGATAACCCATTTAATTTAGCAATGTACTTGCACTTGATTTCTGGAGCAAATGATGATCAGTTGCAATGGCCCTGTGCATGGCAGCAAGGTACAGTGATTCTGCTTGACCAGCATCCTGATATTCGTCAACGGATGTCAAACCAAAGAAGCATTACAACAGACCCCCTGAAATTATCAGGTTAGTTAAAATCAGATGTGCTATTAAGTACATTTGAAACACAGCCGAAAGAAAAGGAGTCACATTTTCTCTTTGTGTAAATTAGTGCTGTTTTTTTAGCTTCTGGAGTGTTTCATTTGTTTGCAGCAACAATATAATTGATCCACAGACAAGCAAAAATTAAATATAGAAGTAGGTTAAGCAGGGACCCTGGCTTTCAAAGTTGATTTGCATAAGAAACAGGTGGATGATCCACTTCTAAAATTTTTTTCATATGCACTGTGAAGATGCATTTATATGTGCTTTAATGGGAATGGAAGTTTTCCAGAAGGCTTGAAAATAAAAATACTGAATTAACAATACACACAGTTCATACCAGATAAAAGTGCAACTATGAAACAAATCCCTGCCCTTGTAAATGGTACAGCAAATCTCCAGATGGACAAAGTACTGATTCATATTACATAATCTGTACTCGTTCAAGGTGTGAGAAGATAAGGAGCAATGGTCCACAATAACTTGGAAAGGAGGCAGTTGAGGTAAAGATGTAACCCTGAGACATGGTAGGAATCTCTGTAAAGAGAGATATTAAAGAAAACCCCCATATGCATCATTGGATAGAGATTGAATTTAAGCCATAATGACTTTCTGTGTCAATGTAACGGTTTTGCCAAAAGAAACAACCTCCACCACTGAACGAGCTTCCTGAGCTTTCAGACTGTAATATTAGTGAAGAAAGGAAGGCACAAAAATGTCTAATTGACAGTATTATTTTAAAATTTTTATGATTTACATTCATTTTTCTATGATACTCCATGTGAAAACAAAGCACGTAATCTAGAAAGACTAAATGTCCTCTCTGTAAATGAAAGATGCACGACACCAGGTTGTCCACAGGTCGTTCACGTTTTCCCTGTGCTCTCTGCTGTTATGGCCGTAATGCTTAGCCCTTTTCCTTCCCTGACCCTGTGGATATGCAGTCTGTTTGCACTCTGCTCCTTCTCCCTTCCCTTATTTATTCAGATATTTCTAATAGCTTCAGATTCCCAAAGGAAGCTTTGTAACTCCTACCCTTTCTCTAACCATCAGAGGTAACAGGCAGTTTCTTCTCCCTCTGTCAGATATTTTCATGGACAGTCAGGCTCAGCTTTGAGATTTAGAACAGGGTCTGATAGAGGGAGCATCAGTCACCTGTGACCATTCAGGTTGTTCAAGTACCCTTTGCTCTACATCCACATCAACAGATGCTTTTTTTTTGTTTGTTTGTTTGTTTGTTTTTTTTTGAGAAGCACTGAATAAATTAATTTTACAGTTGATTCATGTGCTACACATCTTGCCCACCACAGTTTAAAAGAACTAAAAAGAGAATACAACAGGTTTTCATCTAGCTCTCTACTAACCTCATCTCCAGCAGGTTCTTTTCTCAATACCTCAGCCTAAACCAAGCCTTTAAAGATCTCCATTGTTTTGTCCATCTCATTAGTGTGGAATCTCAGGCAAAAAAACCTGCAAATATTGTAGGCAGGTTCAGCATGGCTCCTACTCCTTGAGTTTCAGGTAATCTATTGTCTTCTCCATATTCATGATATCCATGAGCAGTTAAGCAGAAGCAGACGAAGTAGGACACAGTGTGTCTTGGTTGTTGAGAGAGGCCTCAGTGCTACTTTGCAGCAGAGATTATCTGAGAAGGAAAGGACCCTATTGAGAAAGAGATTCAGAGTAGTTCCACACTCACATGAAGTTATTTTTTTTTCCCCAGCTGCCTCATCAACTTATTTTTGGGATAGGCCAGATAAAGTGGGATCCACAGCATCTTTTCCCAATGGAACTACATTCATGAGGGGTCCAGGAAGTGGAACGAGTTCATTTTTGACTCATCAGAGACTTAGAAGCCGCAATTTTATTAAAGAAGATGGTGTTTATATTCTTATAACAATGGAAGGTATGTAAACATCTGATATTCTTTACGATACACTAAACATGGAATGGCACATACTAAGTCACTAGTGCTATAGAGATAAGATACTTTGCACATGAGCAGTTTTGGAACTACGCATGTATTTGAAGTCAAATCCTATATCTGAATAAATTGTGGATAGGTACATGCACAGTCTAAGTCCTTTCTCTCATGTGGAGGTGTATAACATGATGCTAGTCGTGTGCAAATTATTTTGAATGGAGTACTTAGAATAAAATTGTCTGTTTCTGAAAAGAAACCCAACAGAGGATATTTCCAAAATACATCATGCTCCCTAAAGGTAAAAAAGACTATTTATCTGACTATTCTACCTGTGGATAGGCTTTTTGCTCTTTACTATTAGAACTCACCATTAGAATAAGAGGTAGAATAACATGAAGTAAAGATCTTATTTCCTGTGTTTTTATTATGCAGATCTATCACATCTACTATCAACTCAGCCAAGTGCTTCACCCACTTCTGTTATAAACACACCCAGTGACAACACCACCAAACCTACCTCTAATGCCACCACCAAGCCCACCACTGTCACCACAAAGCCCATCACTGCCACCACCAAGCCCACCACCGTCACCACCAAGCCCACCACCGTCACCACCAAGCCCACCACTGCCACCACCGTGCCCACCACCGCGCCCACCACCGCCACCACTAAGCCTACCACTAGGTCTACCACTACCACAACACCCATCACAACAGCTTCTGTCACCCTGACTGAAAAGCCAGATTCAGAGGTTCCAGGTTTCTGTCCAGACAACTCTTGTGAAAATGATGGTGTCTGCATTATTGTACATGGAGCACCGGTGTGCAGGTAACTGTCTTCACCCGCTCTCAAATGCAGTTTTAGGGTGAATAATGGAAGTTTCTAGTAGAATAAATCTTTATTCTTAATGAAAGGAAAGACAGAATAAAGCTGATTAAGCAAATATTCCCAATTGCTACTGTGAGACTAAAGCTTATGACCAGTTTGGGCAACAAAGCTCCTAACTTCAGCATTTGAACATTTTGAAGTACTTTGCTTGACTTCCCTGTAAATTGTGTTTTAAACGTGTTTATAATTTTCAGTGATGTTATAAAATGGGCTGTGCATCTCCTTAGAAGTCCCTGCAGCAACATTTAGAAGAGGTAAATATAAATGCAGCTGAAACAAAAGAGCATTTATATCAGTAGAAAAGATGTTTAATAGTTTGCAGGCAAGAGGCAGCATAGATATTATTTTAGAATTTGTTTCAGAGATATCATGTAGTGCAAATCATAACCATGAATTACTTAAGTGTAGTTGCTTGCCTTTGAAACCAGCAATGAAGGCTGAGGACTAAAAAGGTTGTTTGCCCTGCAAGAAAATGAATATCAACTTTTATTTAATTCTCTGTGGATACACTTGTGTAACCCACCTGGCTCATTAGCATTGTCCCAGCTCTCAAACAAGCTCTAAGGCTGAAGACGGTAACCTTATGTGATGCTGTGCCAGGGCAGGTAGATTGGGGGAGTGCTGTGAGGCAAACATCTAATGCCTGAGAGTAACAAGGGTCAGGATTACTCATTAAATGTTATATCTCCCCATTTAGAAACATTTTAAAAACCAATTCTTGTGCAACCCATCAGATGCAGGTCACCAATATGAGTAAATGTCAAGAAGCTGTTCTAAGAAGACAAAAAAAGTTGTGCTGATTGTTATGCTTGATTTCAAAATTATGGAAAGAGAACATTTATTTTCTGACATCTCTGGACTATTTGAAGCTCTAGTGCCTATGTGAACTATTTTCCATCCTAGAGTGTGACCAGCAGTCAGTTTTCGCTCCAATTTTCTACTGGGAAATGAGGAGGAATGCGATACAGAACTCTGTTTGAGCTGGATCACAGCTCAAACACTGCCAACAGGCTCATTTTCAGGGCTGAGGGTAGTTCTGAATAAATGGCTTAGACAGGAGCTAGAAAAACTGTATAAGGAACAACCAGGGTGAGAAAGGTGGGGGCAGGTGTGCACTCAGCAGTACTGCACAGATTTTTTTTTCTTTTTTTTCAGTTGGATCATTGGGATCCTCATGTGCTCCCCATAAAATGTTTTGCAGCTGATGATGGATAAGGTGAAGGAATTGAGGCCTGGAGGTTGTTTTTAGTTGTAAAACCAGACAACTGCTAGGATATTTATTTCTTTTCTTACCACCTTCTTGGGGGAGGGCAGAGCCAGCTCATACAAGTTCTTTACATTTGAAAATAAGCCCCTTCTGGCAAGGAGGAGGTCTCAGAACATACCATATCTACCAGTGGAGAAGCACCACGTAGGGAAAGGTGAATGTGGTGGGAACACATTCCGCTAGCTCAGTCCTTGAGCTGAGGAGTTCCTGCATCAAAGTCTTGGTTCAGCTGCTATCTGGTCAGAGATGCCTTGAGAGTCCAGCTTGTGTGTGGTCTCCACCTCATTCATCTCACAGGTTTGAACTGATGCATAAGGAGAGCTGAGAAATAAATAAAAAAAAAAACAACAAAGGAAATGTGAGGAAACAGGAGGATGAAGTTTTCTGGAGGGTGGTAAATGTGACTTGATTGGATAAAAATAGTAGTTAAAAGCATCTGGACCAGTTGCTGTAGGAGCTGATTCAACTCCTTCCTATGAAGTCTTTTTTAGATTGACTGAGGGAAGAAGGTAGAAGGGCTTTGTGTAAAAGCTGAGCATGACAAAAGGCAGAATTGCTCCAGGATATGAGGCTAATTAGTTATAGCACAAGCAAATATTACTTGACATTGGTCCTAGTGACTGGTATCAGTTTTGTGGAGCAGCAAGCGAGTTTTCTATCAACAGAAGTGCTATAAAATCCAAGGAAAAGGAAGCAGATAAGTGAACTGAGTGATCCAGAGGGCCTCTCTAGTGGTAGCGAAAGATGAAGGTTCAGTAGCAGCAGCTCTACAGATCAGCTGCAGCCAAGCGTTAAGCAGTCCAAAGTATCGGGATGGTGCCTGGGTTTCCTGCACAGACTCTCTCTGAAGATGTGACCTGTAAAAGAGTGGGAAGCTGAAAGAAGCACGTCCAGATGTGCAAGGGCAGTGAGCCACTCAAGACAACTTTAAAATAGAAGTCCATTTTAAGATAACTTCATTGTGCTTTGGGTTATATATAGAAACAGTGCGTCAGAGATGCTGTTTTCCTTAAGTAGATGTTTTCATGCCTTTAATCTTTAGGTGATAGCACACATTTGTTCTTCTACTTTCTAGATGTCCAGCAGGTGACAACTGGTGGTACATGGGAGAAAAGTGTGAAAGGAAAGGCTCAGCTGAAGAAAATACGATAATAGCTATTTCTTCAACTATAACTGTATTTGTTGTAATGCTTATTGTCACTATCACAACCGCAGTGTGCCTTAAAAAGAAATACCGCCAAGGAAAGGAAACTGGGGAGAGCCTGACTTTAGAAGAAGTAAGTATTTTGCCTCTTTCACACATATATATATAACACACACACACATATTTATCTATATTTATTAAAATAAAACAATCAAATTTAGTAAGAAGTAAATTGGAAGATGTTACATTTTTGAAGTCTGAAGACACCAGCTTAGGAAGTAAAGAGCTCCATTAAGTGCTACTAATTTATCAAAGAGCAAAAAGTCACTTCAAAACCTGTTCTCCTCCACTCCCACAACTCTTACTTCCCTGATGGCAGCCTACATTGAGTGGGAGAGTGTGAACAAAGGAGCTGATTTCCAGTTTGTTAACTAAACCATGTTTTCATGACTTGTATTTCATCTATTACTACATTTTATACTGAAGATCTCTCCTTAAAACACCTGAATATGGTGCTAAAACCCCCAACCCAAATTCTGAAACAAAAAGCAAATCTAAAAATTAGTTTCCCTATGCAATGGCCATTTTTTTATGCAAGGAACAAAGTAGCCGTGGAAATCATGGCTTAGGGAGAGGTAAAAGAAGACATCAGATTAAAACTATCTGAACGACTGGATCAGACAGCCCATGTAGTGAATAGCAGCGGCATTTGGACAGGTTTTGGTAGAAAATTTCATGAAGTCTGAAGCACATGGACTCAGTTTAAATAGAGACTGAAACTTGGAAATGGCAATAGTGACATAGCTTAGAGGGACTCACAAGGCACAGGAGAAGCTCTTTAAGCAAATAGAATGGGAATGGTTTTCCAGACAGCAGAGTTCCATTTTTAATTTTGTACTAATATTCTTTGTGTGATATCCTGTTGAGGTGCAGTACTTCTGTGCAATGCCAGATACTTAACACTGTTACTTTATGGCCCTCCAATATATAATTTTGGTGTCTTTGCAAGTAACACTCTTACATTATACACATTTTTTCCCTTTCCTACATACTTTTAAGATGTGGGTTTGTTTGTTTGTTTGTTTTTTCTCCCCCCACTTAGAATAAAACATCCTTTTGAAGATAATGCAAACAAGCATCAAAGAAACAAGATGAACATCACTGGAAAACCACAACTACGTCATCATTCTTTCTATTACTTTTATCTCAACCACCATGATAAAGGTTTGTAAAGTCTGGAAAATAATTCATCATCTGGATAAAATACTATGCTAAAGTCAGTGAAGTGTCTGACAGTGCTGTGTATCTCCATGCGACGGAGAAAAATGGAAATACGTTGTGTGACATGCTTGCCCCGTCCTTTAAGTCTACCTGAACATGAAGAAAACATGTAAAACTGCATCCTGAGTTTCAATCAACACAGTGAAGTCTAGGTTTGCTACCTTATCATGATACAGACATCTTTAATAAAAGGGAGCTGGACCCTGTAATCATGGGCTACCCAGCTGTTCTGAGTCCTGTAACAGCTGTCAGTCAGTAATGTCAGGGTATGTGCAGTGTGGGAGTGTCTAGTTCATTAAGTTATTTAGTTGTGATCTATTCACTATAAAAGAAATAACAACTAATGAGGAAAGTGATAAATTAACCACACAGACACACAAACATTATGAGGAAGTCACAATAGAGACGATAATGAGGACCCAGAATGCTTCAGCTGTTGATTGATGGTCCATTAAAGGAACTACTCAGGCAGAGCCTTCAAGAATGTCAACCTGAATTTTTAACTGATCGGAAGGGGGAAACATGATTAACGTGAGTATTATGGGGAAATTGAGGCTGCTTGGGATATGGGCTATCAGGAGAGGCTTGTGGACTTAAGTAAAAATGACTATGGGATGTTTAGGGGAAGGGCCCAAGGATCCAAAGAAAAGGGAAGGATCACAGTGACTCAGAGAGGAACTCATGTGGGAAAAGGGTGCCAGCAACTGGAGAGACTGACCTGTAAAAGAGATCTGTGTGCCAACAACCAGAGGAGACCACAGGTCTTGGGACTTGTGGGTCTGGGTACTAGCCCATGGAGGGACTAGTATGCAAGAGTCTGTGTGCCAGTAGCTGGAGAGACTGTGGGCTGAAGGACTGGGGGGTGTGTGCATTGTATGTGTATTGAAAGGTCCAAGTGTGAGCAACTGGAGGAGAGGCCAAGGGCACCAGGGCTGTAGGTTTGGGTGGCAGCAACTTGGAGGGATCAGGTTGTATGTGGGTGCGTAAGAGGTCTAAGTGCTGGCAGCTGGGAAGACCTGGGTATATCTATTTCTTCAGTGATATTATTTCTCTGTGTGTGTATGTATAATTCACTAGCAAACCTCAAGCTGGACTAGCTGGTGAGTTGGAAGAAACATTTCCACTTCTGGGGGACACAGTCTGAGCCAGTGGCTGGGGTAAGGGAGCTCAGGGTCCAGGCATGGATATTAGGTCGATTGAGAGTTCATGCTAATATTCAAGGGATCTGTGATTGTGGGAATGCTTATGCAATGAGTCTGTGAGTGTGTGCATCTGTTTCACTAGCAAGCATCACATTGCTCTAGCTGGCAAGCAGGAGGTGACTTGCATACCAGTTAAAGGACCCCAGGTCCAGCCATGGATATGAAACACATTTAGAGGCCATGCTAACATTCAAGGGGACTGTGAATGTGGATGAGTTTATGATGAGGGCACGTGTTTTCACCAGAGAACCTCCATTCTGATCAGCTGGAGGGGAGGAAGAGGACAGGGCTGTCTGTGCCTGTGCGAGTTTGGGTGTTATAGGGGGGTGGTGCTACCCGCACAGCTCTGCACCTCTGTGTGCCTGTGCGCGTGTCTCTTGGGTACACACTAAACCTTGCTACAGGCCAGACCTGCAAACAGGTTTCATGCTGCACCCTTGGGACTGGGATGTACAGATCACTGGGGACTGTTGCTGGCTGGGCATGTTGGCTGGGGCGGAAGGATCCCAGGGATGCTAGATTTGGTGGCTCCCTTAACACCCTTGACAAGTTAGGCTACAGTTCCGTGGGATTTGGAGAAGAGAGTAGTGCATGGAAATAAAAGGGCCAGAGGAAGCAAAGCATACTTCCCTGAGGGCACTTTGCAGAGAAGGATGGCAGTCACCATGGGCACAGATCATCGCATTTTCAGTGTTTTGGAAGGGAGCTGCAAGAGACAGGAATGCCAGTAACAGAAATGTCAGGTCACGCCAGATGGTTTGTTGACTGGTATGTTAATATGTTCACGTTTAAAGGTCAGCAGCTACTTTGATTCCCTGGAATGGATGTTGATGATCTTAACATTTGCCATGCAATTTATTCTAACTCTGGGCCAGAGCAGTTCCAATGTATGGAAATTTGATGAGGGAACTAATCTTCCTCTGAACGATACTGCACGGGACAAAGCAACAAATGTGTGTGCTTCTATACCAACATTGCATATGTAGTCCTCCTCTGATTCATATTCTCTGAAATGTAGTTATATTTAAAGCATTCATAGCTGGTTTTATTAGCTTTTGTTGGAACCCAAAGATTCATGAAAAAAGCCAGCCAAAATTAACAAAGATTTGTCAGAGCTAACAAACATCCTGGATAGGAAGATACTCTACTATAGCTGTCTTAAAATAACTTCCCTATTTTGACATGTCTTCATCAGCAGTTTTCATGCAAATAATCCTCCAAATGCGCCTTCAATTAAGATATGCACATAGATTTACATGGAGTTAAGAAGACACAAATGAGACTGTTCATAAATTTGACTCTGGCTAAAATATGTAATGTTATAAACAGTGAGCATTTCATTTTTCATGAAACATAATTTCAAATGTGAACTACCAGATTTATGACAGCAGAGATTGTTTATATTTTTTGAAATCCGGATTACATGAAATGGCATAAATATCCGTGCTTTCATCAGAAGACAGCTTAATACACCGAGCAATTTATTACAATATATTGTGCAAAATACTTATTCCAAAAGGTACATCCTGAAATGGTAAACTTCCATGGGGAAAACCCTTAAGCTTCTGCTTCTTAATTTCAAACATGAATCAGTGAAGAGTACAACTTAAAACTGAATCTCCTGGTCAACGAGTATGAACAACTCACTTTTCAGTGGTGAGCAGATTCCATAGTGCCACAAAAGACTGAGGTTTTATTAATGTAATTAACTGACCTAAAAATACTCAAGATAAAAATACATTGTTTTCAATGTACAATGCAGAAAAAATTACTTGGGAAGTCCAGCATCTGATTCAATGTTGCCTTTTGTCCATCACAGAAGTTAAACTACTAGCTCAAGTTCCTGAACAAATACATTTTTCTTAAAAAGCTGTAGCACAACTGACTTACAGTGATGGTATTTTTCTGTGAAGAAAGGAGGTGAGAGATTAAAAGTACACATGTGGTTTAGGAAATGAAGCATTTCAACTGGACTTCTCTTTATGGCTAGATGCTTTACTTGGATTTGCAATTTAACTGGTTAAAGTTGCAATGCCTCAGTAACAGTCACCTCTTGTGAAAACAGTAATGAAAATTCACCAGCCCAGGTCCTACAGTTTTCCTCTGGAGCTGACTTCCCTGCTTTACAAAGACTTTTCCTACATGGCTATTAGGACTGAATCTATTATTTTTAAATAATATTTTAAACAGCTTAATTTTGGAGACATACATTTGACACATTACAGATTTCATCACAGATCAGACACTGCATTTGTCAGAGAGCCATACGTGGGGTTGTAGCCTGGGTGTTTACTTTCCTAAAGCAGATCTATTCATAGAAAGATTTACTAAAAATCTTGAATGTAAACATCTCTGTGTGAAATAACTGAGATATTAATATTACAGTAAAAGCCACCAGCATTAAATCTGCACCAAGTTCCACTTCTCTTTCCCTTCCTTCTCACATTGTGGTGATTCAGCTTAAAACTTGCAACAAGGATTTGCTTTGCCTGCATCCCTGGTCAGGCGCATTCCACTCTCTTCAGATCAGGACTAGAGTAAAAAGCCTATTATTTGGTTCCTACCATGTGCAGAACAAGGGCTTGAGCTGTGGATGTTGATTCCTCAGGTCAACTGCCCTGCTCATGTTCCCCATTCAAAGGGTCTCTGCTGGTACCTGGTGACTTGTCCCCCTAGCAAAGACCCAGGCTTAAGTGAATGTTGTCTTTTCTGCTCCTCCCTTTCTGGGTTTTGGACTAGCTGTACAGCTGGACCCAGCAGAGTATGTGCACATTGCACTTAGAGCTTCGTGCATGACTCATTTCCCACTGCTGAGTCTATCAGGAGTCACAGCATGAGCTTAAAAATAAAATAAAATAACCCCAATATTCAAGTTAATGGCTCAGGTTTGGAGTAAAAAAAAAAACCCAAACCAAAACGGTAGGCTGTTTTTCTAGCTACTTAGCAGTCTTTCTTCAGGAATCTCAGCATTGCAGAAAATCTTTTAGGCATGCTACCTAATATCTATGCTAAACAGTATACACAGCCTCATATTCCTGATATAGGCAAACTAGACCAATTTCATTGCTATTTGCATCACACGGATCAGCTCACTCGGTCTAGCTTTTGCACAAGTAGCAAATAACTGAATCATAATGTTTAATAGTCTGGCTGGCACCGCATTGTCTAAATGCAAAAAAAAGGGGCCGATCCTAGACACTAGCTCTCTTACTGCAGCTAAGCATGTCAGGAGTCTTGTACCACTCACACCGGGCAGACACAGTTCCAGGGTGCAGGGCAGGAGTCATGAGCTGTCATTTTTTTCAGGCACAGATCAGAATAGAGTGTTTTTTTTTGTTTTTTTTTTTTTTGTCACAGCTCTCATTTTCCACTGTTATTAGAGCTCAGGGGCTTTTGCTAAGCCACAGATGCCACCTGTCAGTTAACACACCTTTGATTCTCTTAAATAATTTCTTAATTCTTCTGTCTACTTGGACAGCATTTTCAAGCTATCATCTTCAGTGCCAGTAGTACAGATAGTCATGTCTCAAAAGAAGAAGATAACCACCAAATAAACTTCCTTTTCTGAAAAGTCAGTTGCTATTTCTCAAATGTAGAGCTGTTGCTTGGAGACTTTTGTAGTATTTGATGCAGTAATGGCAAAATATCTGTACTTTGCTCTGTGTTATGAAGCTATTAAATTAAATAGACGGTGATCTCATTTTCCCACATCTTTCAACTACATACATCATAATTTATTACAAAAGACAGCTCTAACATCAAGTTTTAATGATTTGGTTTGTGCAAGAAGATTATGATTTTTTTGCAGCAGACAGATTCTCTGTGGCTGTTCTCCCTGTCCTCTCGAGCATCAACAGAACAAACTGGGAAAAAAACCCCAATGACCACAACAATATAGATAGATCACTCCTCCTTCCTCCTACTTCCAAATTAATAATTTTCTAGAGTGCAAATGTATCAATCTCCTTTATATTATTTCTTCAAAAACTATCACTAATGTCACCTTTTCCTGTTTTTTTTCACGGATTTTTTTTTTCTCTCCCCACCCACCTGCCCCCATTCAAAGTTTATTACTTACAACATGTACGCTGTAACTGGTATCATAAAAGTTGCAATCAGGTTTACATTCCAGTTCTCATTTTAATTTGCTCACGAGTTCCTAAACTCCTTCCACTTGAGATGAAACTGTCCATTCTTGATCTCTGCCTTTGACTTCACCTACTGTAAAAATAAAATAGCATCAAGGAAGCTTCACTTGAACGTCTGGAACTTAAAAGAACAAAAATCAAACCTCATTGTTTCCCAAGGCTGCAATGCTTAATCCTACAATACATAAACATGATTGCTCTTCCAGTGCAATACTCATGGGAAAAAAAGATTGTGTGCTCTTTATCAGATTTGAACCTTACCTCTAAACAATTTGATGGAACATTTTGATTAACTTAATGATAGCACTTCTGCTTAGCAGTTACTAATGTGTAACTAGACCCAGCCATCTTGTTATGCTAGAGCTCTGCATATGTGCATTTTGCCCTTGATTATTATTTTTTTAGCACCATCTGGATCCATGCAGTCTATGCTACAAAAAGCCAGTCAAATCTTGTCAGTAGCCTGTCTGCCTCTTTATCTGTGGTTGCTTTTTTTCTTCATGCTCCTCATCATGTTGTGAACACTTGGGTTTGAAAGCAGCTTTCACTCAGGTAAATGATGTTTGCTTGCTCAGAACAGAGCATTGGAAATTACATAAAATAGCATTGCAACTTCAGTTTAGTTTATTAAGTAAGCTAGTATTTTATTAAGTTTAGTAGTTACTAAGTTGTTTAATAAACTTTGTTTATTAACTCTGGTAGGAGTCTCTGTTGCTTGTTAGAAGAGTCAGGTTTCATTATGGCTGCTATTCTCACGCCTTTGTCACCAGAAAAGATTTGTCAGGGTGAGCTAAAAGATAAGCAGAGAAACAGAAAATGGAAGTATCTATCATCTCAGCTGGTTAAGGAACAACCTCTGCAGCCACTCAGGACAACTGCAGGTTTGCCTTGGCCAAAAGAATAATGATTGTGCTTAAGCCTTAGTGTGTGTGATTGGGAGGAATGGAAAAAGAAAAGCTACTGGGGTAAGAAAATGTGAATTTCCTTAAGGGGAAAAAAGGTCTAAGGGAAAAAAAAGAAAATTAAATTGAGATAGTGAATACCTACTATGGGCCACTGCACATAGTCTGCAGACCATGTCTCCCAAGGAGATAGATGCACCTTTGCAACATGAAGCCTGAACTATTCCTCCTGCCTAGTAGCCACTTATTTGCTTTGCTTTTCATAGGTTCCCAGCTCACAGTAAGATCAATCACCACTGCCTGTGTCCTTCTCAAACCTATTTCCATTACCTTTCCGTTAGCTAGCTCCTTTAGCGTGTCTGTCACTTACAAGTATCGTGAGACCTCCAGCTGCCCCAGCCGCAGCACTGCAGAGCATCCTTGGGCAGCTCTCTCCCTCAGGGATGTCTGGGAAACTGGCCGCCAGGGTGACGCGGGGGCTATGCTGGCACAGGTGTCACACAAAGCATACTTTGTCACTGGAAGCTGGAAAATCGAAGAAAAACTCGGAAGCAAACCCCTTCCATGGCCTCTGCTGGGGACAAAGCCAGTGGTGCTAGGTGCCTTGTGGTGCCTGCTCTGCTGTCCCGATGGAGAGCTCATCCCTGTGTAGGCTGCTGCCAGGGGCAATAAATAAAAGCAGTTCTTGCCTTGGAGGTTTTGTTGGAGGAACTGACGGAGATCAACGCTCTATTTCACTCAGCCACTGAAGACCAGATATAAATATTTGTCCTTCTCCCTTGGGTGGGAAGCCCCCATCCCACACCCAATTACCTTGCCAGGGAAAGTGGGGCTGCCCCTGTCCCGGTGCTCTGCCCCACGCTGGGTCCCCACACGGTCACACAGTGCAAGTGCATAGCAACTTGGTTGACATCAAAACTCCCCACTGACTACACCCCAGTCCACGAAAGACCTGCAGAGCACTGGCTGGCAGCCACCTTCCCCACAAGAATGAATCTTGAGCTTTGGAACAAATTTGAATTTCTGAGAAATACAAATAGGCACAAATACATCCATTTTGAATGCAGTCCCAGCAACCTCAAAGGTGTTTCTGAAATTAAACGTGGGGAAAGGAGGACTAGAAGTTTATTTACCCTTTCTTCCCTAAAGGTTATTTACCCTTTTCCTCCCTGGGGTTCAAATGAGCAAGCCACGCTGCCTTTCGTGCTAGCCAAGCCATAGAAATGCTTTCATTTACGCCACAATTAAGCCTGAGTGCCTAGATTAGGTGGTGCCACTTGCTTTCCTCATAGCAAGTTATCTTGGCTTCCACTTGCTTTGATTTATACCCATATTGCACATACCACTTAGCAGGCCTGTCAGCTTACTTCCACATTGGCTGTGGTCAGGCTTACTTGAACATTTGCTTTCTCACTTGTTTCCCACAGCATCTCAATGATCTGGTGGACCAGGACTAGGTGGGCTAAAAAATACTATTTTTTTTTTCATTCCGCAAATACAAAACATGTCCCCATTTAGTATTAGATGGCATCAAGACTATTTCAAGGCTCTGTTACCAAAAAACCCCACGGGCTGGAGTGCAGGAGCTCAGGTACACGGTGCTTGCTGCTGCACACATGGGTGCAGAGTGTGCAGCCAGGCACGCGGGACCCGTCGCACAACAGGAAGGTTTTAGAGCTCAAAAGATGGAAAGTTTGGTATCTTTGGAAATGCAAGGCTGAGCTTCAGTTTCTTAATCAGCAGCTGCAGCTGCTGTCAACTGCCTTCCTGGCAACCCCCTGCTGCTGGTGGAAGTTGTTTAGGGAATATTTTGTAATATGAAGTTCACCTCTTAAAGGAGAAAGCACAGCATTTTTTCCATCATTCAACTCTAGGGCCAAAGCCTTTTGCACACTGGTTTTAGAGCACTGGAAAACATCAAACAGCCTAATAAACAGTAGAGAAGTCTTGACCTTTCTTTACTACTATTTTATTCAGCACATATGTGAATGATTATTTTGTGCCAAATAACTTGTACACTATCTATGAGTGCATGACTTCCCTTAGTTTATTAAACAGAAGTGCAGTAAATACCCCTCCTTCTCCACCACTTTTGGCTTTTCTCACAAGTGCGCTAAAAGTATTTGAAATTTAAGTAGCTGCTGGTGAAGTCAGAATATTTTTTGCACACACAAGATTCACTGTGTAAGACATAGCACTCCTAAGGGTTTGGATCATCTCAGATGGAGCCACATATTAGCAGGATTACCCTTGCTAAAGGTCTTGCCCCAGCTGCAGCAGGGCTTATTTGTCATTAAACTTCAGACTTAGTTATGGTTATACAGCAACCCCATGCAAATACACAGGTGTGCAGTACAAAACGTTTATGGAAGTGGGAAAGTTGTGGGTCCCACCAGCCAGAGCCCTGACTCCTCTCCATGGATGTGCAAAAGAAATGAGGGCAGGAGGAGCATCATGGTCCCCTCCTTCAGATCCAGGGACTGCAGGATGCAGGCCTAGACCTCAGAGCTGGGCATTAGGAATAGTCATTAAATATTTGCTGATAATGTCAGGGGCAGATTGCTCCAGTGTACTTTCAACTTGTTGAAAGTTGATGCTTTCAAGCTCTGAGAGGAATGAACTTGAATGAGATAAATGTTCTTGCACTTACAAAATATTTTTACAATTAATTGCCCAAATATTCCTGGGAAATGGGAAATCAGTTTCCTCCATTTATTGGAAAGACAGTTAAATAGGGACTATTAGGAGGCTTAAGTAAGAGCACAGAATAAATTGCTGTCAAATCAGACTGAGAAAAGACAACCCACCAGTACCTGTTTGCTGGTCTGATGTTTTGGTGCCCCAATGACGGTGCTGTTCAGTCCGGCAGTCACAAGCAGGAGCGTGGCACTCGGTGAGAGCAAACCCAGGACCTCTCACAGCGCTGCTCCGGCACAGCCACAATCATCGCTAAGACACTTCTTCCCCCTTGGTCCCCAAAACCGCACAGCTGGCAGCTTTGTCACTGTGGGAAGATAGACCTCAATAACTAAACGAAAATGGTGGGAGCAGGAGAGCCAGGGGTCGCTGCTGATGGGTCAGGGGATGCTAACCCTGATGCTGCTAACTGCAGGGGAACCTGGGGCTGCGGTGTCAAAACCCGGTTTGCCAGGCAGCTGAACAGCAGTTACAGACAGGTTTTATAACCTACTTCTTGATCTTCATAATAAGTATCTTTTTTCTCAGTATTTTCTAAGCTACTTGCCTGTAAAAGGAGGAGGATGTCTCTGACAGTGTTGCGAGTATGTTGTGAGTATGTTGAGATGGATATTGAGAAGGTCAAAGTTTTTCCTCTTTTCAAGTAACGAAGATCAAAACTTCCAAAGTTTAAAACATTCACCTAAAGCTTGAAACATCATGCTACATTTTTTTCTTAAGCTTGCAGCCTTTTATTTTGTATGCTATTCAGAAACATAGCTTCCATATAAATGTCATGAGGAGTAACGTTCAGCTTCAGAGTAATGGGAGAAAATTATGAGCAAATCAGATCAACACCTTTGGTCATTCCAGGTATGGGAGCCTGCCATGCTCCACCAGCATCTCCAAAAGCACAGGTTCATGCAACTGAAAGAAGGCAAAGCATTACGGAGACATGTGCTCAGGCCTTAAATTTCATGGGCTCTGGTAAGAAATCCTCTGCATTATAGAATTTTATTTTGTTTTTTTCCAGCATTTCCCCTCTAGAATGCTCACGAGTCTTGGAAATCTTGCACCACTGATTAGCTTCTAAATTGTTTTAGCCACTTGTAAGGTTACACCAACAGTATTGGTGTATAAGAAGGATTACAATTGTTCATTTCATTCTCAAACTGGAAAGAGAAGAAACAGAAGCTGGTATTCCTAAGGTCATGAGTGTAAATTTTTTTTTTTATATATATATATATATATATATATATATATATAAAGCAACTATAACTCTTTTCTTAAGGAAAAGCTGGTATTACTACGTTATTAACACATACCTAACACCCCTCCAGACATTACTGCAACACAGGTAGGTACTAGACATCCTCAGAAATCCTACTGTTTCAATAGATCAGACAGAAATGCTCAAACTATACTTTCCTTATTAGAGTTCTTGCTTCAGAATCCTCCCAGAATAAATCCTTTTTTCTTTTAATTTAAGATCTCATTCCTAATTTCAAAGAAGTATGCCTATGTCTGACCTAGCTTTGCATTTTATTAAGGGACCAACTTTTAGATTTATTAAAGCTTTAATAGACAGTCCTTTGGATTGCAAAGTGCAGCAGATCCATTAACATGTCATTGAGTGCCACTATACAGCTGTTTTGAATTTTCGTGTCTCCACATGCGCTATATTCAGATACACAGCAAGGTAATTCAGGTGCTGGGCAAGTGCTTTTGGCAAGGGGTTGTTGGAAAACAGATCCCATCTCTACTGACATGGTGAAAATGCCATAGTGGTGTGGTGTGGATGAAGTGTTGTTTCAGTACAGCTAGTAAAGAAGAGGGCAAGTTGCCCTCTTCAGGAGAGAAAAGACATACTCAAACAGAAAGACTTGAAAACGATTATTGTTTTAAGTTAATATATTTTTAAAGCAATTTATCAAATATTTGGTTGAAGTTCTGAAGAGAAATAAAGAGCTTGATTTAGGTAAGGAAGCTGACACCTCTGCCAGGACCCATTATGCAGCAGGTTAGCACTGTCAGGCTAAGGTAACTTAACTATGGGTACTGAAAGCACTTAGAAATGAAGCCACAACTGAACAGCCTACAAGTGACAGAAGTAGAATAGTTCCATCAACTTGAGCGATAAACTGAAGCCCATTCGTGAAATCAGTGGGTGTCTTGCCCGAATGAGCAGCGCAGGATTAGACTCGATTGCACATTGTGCCGGCACTAGTTAGAAACATAGAACAGATGTCACGTAAATAGGGAAGTGTGGGACAAAACAGAAATAATTGTAAAAATGTGCCCAAGGATAAAATAAATTGATCCTAAGACACTAACAAACATTCTTGTATAAGACAAAATGAGTCTTTGTACTGGGTTGGCTTTTATTTTCCTGCTAATATTGCATAACAGAACTACACTGGCATGATGAGGAGGGGGGATAATAAAATAACTTATCAATGCACTATTAACTCTACATGCTCTTACCTAATAATAAGATATTGATGTCTTCTTTAATGTCTGTCCCATTGTTGAGAACTTTCTCATTACCCCGCAGTAGCATACACAAAATGGCTTTTTTAATATACTCATGGCCATGAACATTTGGTGCTAAAGACTTGCTTAAATGGTCAAAGATATCCTATTTAAGAAACAGCAAACACTTACATTGCACATTACCAACATTAGAATGGAATCTCATTATCCATTAGCCAGTATTAGTGCAATTTATAACTTACTTTAGTTTGAGTTTTGCAGAATTTCTTGATCTTTGCCACATCATCAGTTGAGAATGTGGGTGCTACTTCTTTGCTCATCAGTTTGATATTATTAGCCAGCATTATTGTCCTGGGTATTTTCCTCCAGATGCAGAGAAATGTCATGAGATTAACTATTAAATAGATGAACTATTAAATACATACTGGACCATTGTTTTCACAACACAAAAATAATCAAATTCAAAGAAATGATTAGATTTATCCCTCTTATTACGGCTTAGTGAGTGAAATCCACTCTAAAGGAGGATTCAACAAAGTTCCAGCATTGGAATTCAAAAGAACTAGAACTAGGTCAGATAGCTTTGCAGCACCGAGGATTTAATGTCTTCCTTACCTTGCAACATGGGTGAGTGGACACCCCCACGGGGGATGGGGGGGCACCCATGGGTGGCCATACTGATGCCCACCCCCCCCACCCCCTCCGCAGTTAAACTGTTTGAGGTCATCGAGACGGAGAAGACACTG
>JAVJGJ010000037.1:51277159-51326886 GCA_035590215.1 Microhierax caerulescens | reverse complement strand
CGGAGCAGCTCTTCAGTGCATTCAAGCTGCCCGTGGTCCTGGCATAGAGACATGCTCCTCTCCCAGCCGGGGGCAGCTGGCTTCTCACCCCCCATCCTCCTAAAGAGACTGTGGTTCTCTGCTCAGGCCTGAAGCTCTCCTCTGCTCCTGTCCCATTTCAAAGGTGCCACCATGCCTTTATTGCCAGGGATATCCATAATACCAACCCATTCACATCAGTCTGTTCAGACTGCACCAAGGACAGTCCTGACCCCCTAACACCCTGGCAGGGAAGCTCAAGAGGAAAGCAAATACATTATTTCCCGTGGGCATCAGTGCTGCCATAGCCTGGCTACCTACACAGAGGTGGAGAGGCCAAGCCACCACACTCCAGAAGCCCAGATTCCTCATCACTCTCCTGATTTCACCAGAGCAGATGCTTCAGTCCAGCCTGGGCATCACAGCAGGTAGCTCAATGCTACAGTCATACAATTCACACAACACAAAAGTTAGGAACACCTAAATCACTAAAAAAGGCTTGAAAAATTAAGATGATGAGCAGGTAAGGGCAAAAGAAAAGGTCAAACGCTAACATCTTGTGCATAACAATAAGTAAGCGGTGCCAAGGCAGAACAAGACAACTGGAAGGACATCAATAGCAAGTTTGCAGTTAGAGGTTTTAGCTGTACTTCTGCACACAGGCTCTGCTTCTGAAATCATTGCACATTTCTGGGCCTTTGAACAGGCCAGTTGTATTTTGGTCTATGCATATGTGATGCTACTGCAGCACACTCAATGAATGCAAGTTCCATCAGGCCGCTTGCAAGAAAACATATTCCAAGCACTAAGCAGAGATAACAGAACAGGTGACCACTGTTTCTTGGGGATGTTAATGTCCCGGGGGCATTAGCAATATTTAATGTTAATATTAACAAGACTCAATCTCCCTTTTTTTTTTCTTTGTCTTTTTTGGGTGGCTTTTTTGTTTTTGTTTTTGAGAAAGAGATTTTACTTGTTTTACCTGGTATTAACAAGCCAAGCAAACCAAAGAGAAGTACCTAACGTTTAAAATTTGGCCCTTTCAAATCTGAATGCTCATTTGACATAGTGAGAGTTAAAATGCAATTGACTTCAACTTGCACATGCCTACCAACAAGCATACACATCTGAACGCTACTTCGATTTGATTTAGTCTTACTTGCAGCTGAATTATTTTAGGATGCTAATTAAAGAGCATCCAGACAAAGCCATTAATCTGCTGCTAAAAGTCAATACATTAAGAAGGGTAGGATTATGAACTCTTGGGGTTTTTCTATTGGGATATTTTTTTGGCTCACTGCTTTCTAGTACCCACATCAATTGGGCTTTGCTCTCTGGTTAGGAACTGGTCGTTTGCATTATTGCAAGATCCAAATGATGCATCTTGGCTTCGGCATGGAGACGACATGAAATTTGCCCAGGCAACAGAAAACTCCATTTGCAAATAAATTCTTTTTAATAAGTCAATATGGTTGAGCAAACAGGCAAATCAGCCTTCCAGTTTTGTTCCTGCTCTGTATTTTCTCTTGATGCTCCTACTAGATGCCCTACAATGGACAAACATTTTTTTGTACTTCAAAAAGGTCAGGAAGGCAGGTGATGGTGTTAACCTGGCCAGGGCTCTGCTCAGCAGCAGGTGCAAGTGAAGCTGCTTCAGCATCCCTGTCTCTGACTATATGAGGGTCCTGGGCACACACACTTGCTAGGGTTGGACACCACAGCCTCTTCCCAGAGGACATCCCAAAATCCTTGCATTCAGTACTACAAAGGCAGGGGATCCTGGGGTTATTTAGACACATTTCAGAGAGCTGTGCCAATTACAAGCAATCAACAACTGACTGTCTAAAGTTAAACCCTATTTCTAGCTTTCTGAGCAGTTAAATTTTGAAAGGTCTCCAGGGGCAGACTAATGCCTCCTTCCCATCTCTCTGCTCCCTTTTGACTGCTACTTCTGTATGACAACCTACTGCAGTGAGTTTTTGCAGCTGGGCAACTGAATTACCATATCTTACAATGCTGCAGTCCTCCCACTCCGACACCCACATCCTCCTAGTCCTCTGCAAACAAGACAGGTGAACTTAAAACATCACAAGCATTTCCTGTGGCACGGCCCAAAACCTCACTTGGCCCACTTCTTACCAGCATGCCATGTGCTCTTTCTGTTGTCTCCCACCTCGCTAATGCTTTATTTCAAAGGCATCCTACAGGAGTACTATCACCTTCCCACACAGATCCGACCACAGGAATAGGACAGCACATCCAGCGCATTTTCAGATCATGGTAACAGCAGCAGAGGAATCATAAGGGGTTGCCTTTTGCCACAGCAAGGCTATTGCAAGGGCTGTGCTAGCAGGCTGCAAGCGGCAGGCAGGATCTGCCAAAAGAAGAGTCTGTGCACTGAACTGCCTCTCCCATGAGAAAGCTGCACGACCAGAAGTCATGCTACTTACTCCAGCCACCTGACTACAAGAGCAACTTCTGAAATCTACAAGTCATAAACTTCTAATTGCCCAGGGCAGAGTGGCTCAGTAGGAAAGTGCCCCTTCTCCCTCCCCTCTGGGCAATGAGCTAAGCAAGACTCTTGTTCTAAAAACATTTGTTTTCACCCAAAGTAACATGGAAAATGTATCCACATTACAGGTAGTCAGGAAGATACCATTAATAAAAATATGCTGCAAGAATAGTGTATTAGTGGCACTTCACAGCAATTCTTAACATTTTCAGATGTAGTGTTAAAATGTTTTTGTATATCTGAACATGCTTTTTGTTAACAGAAATGGAAGAAAGTCACGGCATGTTGCCAAATATTATTTGAACAGAAATAACCCCATAAGAAATACATTTTTTTTTGCAGTTAACACAAAACTGTAAACTGGATTGGTGTGTGTCTTTCAGCATTACATTGTTCAGTAATAAATACGACTAAGTCTTAACAGACCATGGAGTAAAAGTTCCCTTAAGTGTTCAGTTTTTAGCAGCTGTTGAATTTAGGGATGCACAAGGCACCTCTGCAGATTCTCTACCTTTATTATTGACATTTTTAAAAAAAAACCCAAATACCCACCAAAAACCCAACCCAAAATCCATTCACCACTCAAAAATGTTTATCTGCATAGTAAGAATTTTTCTACTACTATTTACACGAAGGGCTTTTAGTGCAAAAAACAGGAAGTGATGTATTAGCTGAAGTGCAACAAGCACATCTTGCACAGTTTCACTAATAACTAGCTGGCATCACATCTTGGGCCGCCAGCCATTAATGAACTGTAGTATTTTCTTAACCTGCAATTTGCTTAGCTTAAAGTCTTCTGACAGAATTTCTTCCGTAAGCTGAACTAGTAAATTGCCATCAATCTTCTCTGTAACAAAAAATGATATGACATCTTCTGACAGACCAATAAACCTCAGTGATTTAGACACTTCCTCTATCGAGAGTCCAGAAAGGTCCGTGGGTGGCTGCCAGGGAGAGCCATCCCCACAAGATCTTGGTGCTAACTGGAGGTGGAGGGGAGATGAGAAGGGATATGACACAGAGAATGTATCCTGTGTGCCCTTTTTAACGAGATACTGATCTTCCAAGAGGTCTGGAGAACCAGTTTTCGACTCTTCCTCAGCACCATCTATTTTCAGTGGCAAGGGACACATGTCTGTAACCATTTTCTCTTCACTTGACTTCGGTGCCCGAGGAGGTAAGGCAGGACACGAATGGCTCTGCTTTGCGTTGCTGACTCCCAGAGTTTTCTCATCCGTGCAGTCTAGAGAGTAACTTGCTGACTTGGGACAGCTAGACATGGTGTTCGTAAACTCTGCTGGGGTCAGTGGGGAGTACCCTGCTGGGAGCTCACACCCATCAAAGTCAAAAGTCAAAGGTGCTGGGCAGTTTCTCTTTGGCGTGCCTGGAGTCTTCTGCCTGGGGTAACTGTAGCTCCTGCTTGGATCGAGCAGGAAATCAGTCCTATTCAGGCCTTCAGCAGTTCCTGAAAAATGGTTTGGCCAAGATAGCCTTGAAGGCAGAGCTTCAGCTGAGGGGCTTCCCAAAGGCAGTGTGCTCTCAGGCTCTTTGGATTCAGTTTTCATCACGTTACACGGGTAGCAGGAAACAGGTGTGCTCTCAGCTGGGTTAGTGTCGCTCTCTGTGACATTGCTTAAGGAACAAAGCAAAAAGGATGTCATTAGTACCAAAACAAAAAAAAAAAAGCATTTGAATATATCCATAAATCATCTGACAAGAGTCAGAGGGTGGCTGTCACAAGGAAAGAATCTTCTTTCCTCTAGCAGAACTTTTGAGATTTGAATTAACAATGCGTTTGAGTAATGTACTGACAGTTCTTTTACTGCTTCTACAAGCCTGACAAGATGCTGATATACCCAAAAGCCTCACGTCTCAGTTTTTCAAGCTCATAAAAAAGTAGATGTCTCAATTCAGTTCTGTGTCACCTCCCAAATACTCAGTTTTTCCACTGTCAAATTCCTGAGGGACACCACCACGGAAAAGGAACAGACTCACATATACTAGAAGACATTCTAATCCTGTATTTTATAGTTATATACCACAGATGTGTCATGGTATGCAAAGGCCTGGAAGAGAGGCAGGTCACCATTGCACTAGACCCAAGCTTGAATGACTTCAGAGATGACCAGAAGCCCTTTTGGAGCCAACATTTTCATTTGTTCTGGCACTGGCATGGGCACAGGAACCTTCCCCACTGGTCACCAGTGCAAAAACTGCACCAGAGCACAGTACAATAACATAGAATAAGTTAATGCTTACTGCCAAAGGAAAGAGTTTTACCTGGAAGAGTAAGCAGACCTGGCTGTATGTGTTGAAGTATCAGGCCTTAAGCTTACCCCACAGCACCTTGTTTGTGTGTCCATGTCGTTAAAAAGCTATGACGACAAACGCCCTTCAAAGGCACCCAAAGAAAGTTACCCTGACCTACTTCCAGGTGGTAAACTAAGTTCAGGCTGTCTGAAGGAACTGATGTTTTATATCCAGATATTCCCGGGAGACTGAGATGCCAACAAAAGCATGCAATCTGTTATCAAAAGCGAACGTTTGCTGCTTTTATGCCACTTCCTAAGAGAGAGTCTGAAGGATTGGGTTGGCCTTTGGAATTCTGGCCAATTAAGCCTGAACACTGGAAAAACAATTAGCAGATTTATAAAATCCTTACTTAATACAACAGACTGAAACCAATAGTTGAAAAAAGTTTTAATTATGCACCTCTCTCTCCTGGAAACTAACTACTCAAGAAAAACTCGGTAGTCATTCTCTGACAGCTCAGTGAAAAGTGCTTGAGGAGGGCAGCAGCTTTCAGAAAAGCAGCAGTTTTGAATAGATTGACACAAAATTAGTTCCCTGTGTGCTTACAGAGTCAGAGAGGAAGCCAACCTGGACGTGCCCAGCTCAAACACAAACCACAGATGCCTAAAAGCAGCTCTAACCTATACTAGCAGAAAACCAGTTATTAACCTCTTCCCCAACAGATGCACTTTCCTTCTATCTAACCACCCCTCCGTCACTTTCCTTCTATCTAACCACCCCTCCGTCACTTTCCTTCTATCTAACCACCCCTCCGTCTCCATTCCATGCACTCCAAACTTTTTTTTCCTGTTTATGTCACCAAGACAAGCCTGCCAGTTAAAGCGGTTAGATGCAATAGCAGAAATGTTTGGGTTTTTTTTCCCCTCAACAAAGATACACTGTCAACTGGTCATTTCTGGCTGCTTAAAGGCCAACTGGTCTAACATGCAAAGCACAAAGCATTTTTCACAAACCAAGCCATCATGCTGCTCAAGTCAGAGAAGACAGTCAGTGAGGAGTTGTAAACAACTAATGATACAGAGGAATTAAATTGATTGATCCTGTCTCTGTTCTCTAATTCAATATTAGAAATGAAAACATTTAATGATTTAAAAGATTAAAGGAATTACCCAAAACTGATAAAGTAACATTTCCAAAGCACTTCCTCATTCATCCTCCACCAAAATTAATTCACTGGGACTCAGTGCCAAAGGATGCAAGAGGAACCTCAAATACAGCTGAAGTGAGGAATCAGGCTTTTTTATAGGCAGATAAGGACAGATCATACTGGCTTTATTTGTGTTTAAAACATTGGCTGCAACCTTCTGTGATCCAGAAAATAAGATCATTGATAAAAATGGCAAGACTTGAAAAGCAAATTCACCAGTAATCTGGTTACTCCATGCATTGCCGATTTTCTAGCAGCTTCCTCTGCAGCACTACATCAATGCTACCAAAATAGAGATATCTGGTCTGGACCCAAGCTGGAGCTGAATTTCATGTAAATATTATCAAGTTCAAGACAAGTCACAGAATCATAGACTTGTTTAGGTTGGAAAAGCCCTTTAAAATCATCAAGTCCAACCATTAACCTAATACTGCCAAGTCCACCACTAACCCACGTCCCTAAGTGCCACATCTACATGTCTTTTTAAATGCCTCCAGAGATGGTGACTCAACCACTTCCCTGGGCAGCCCGTTCCAGTGCTTGACAACCCTTTTGGTGAAGAATTTTTTCCTAATATCCAATCTAAACCTCTCCTGGTGCAACTTGAGACTATTTCCTCTTGTCCTATGGCTCATTACTTGGGAGAAGATGCTGATGCCCACCTCGCTACAATCTCCTGCATTCTCAAGAAATTTTACTTCTCACTGTTCTCCTGGCTTCTTGGGAGGCAGATGGACTATTAGCTACGAAGAGAGAAAGCAGCATTTGCTAAGCCTCACATGCTGGGAGGTCTTGTGCTCAGCCTCCTGCGGAGTAGGCCTTGACAGAACTACCCAACAGGATTTCAAAAAAACCAAACAAGCAGCCTTGATCTAGAGTGATCAGTGCCAGATACACAACACTAGGCTGCAAATGAGCAGTATGGCTTAGAAAGGCAATTCCAGCAGAAATTATTACACCAATCGCATCTAGGCTGAAGTGATTTCAGTGGCACTTCAGACCAGTTTGTAATATCCAGGCCGGTAGTATCTTGTCATTGAAGAGATACCAAAAATAACAGCAACAAGACATTCACAGCAAAAAGGAGGTGAGACTTCAAAAATCTTACATACTTTCTAGAGCCAAAGGAAGAACACTGCATTGCTAGGAAAAGGTATGCAGCCACATAATTCAGAATTCACTGTCAACTTTGACGAGCATGAGTGGTTTTTCCAGTTTGTGAATTAGGTTTGTGCTGAAGTGGGTTTGATCTGGAAGCTGTTTGGCCCCCTTTTGCTCCACCTTACTTTGCACTTAGTGGTGCCTGCTGGCCTCTCTGTCCTCTATCACACCCATCCCATATAGCTGGCACAACGCATTTCTGGATTACCATGCCCCTTTTGTGCCGTACTTATCAGAGCTGGCTGCACTGCATGCATGTAGCACTGAAATGCCATGCAAAAACTAGCTTCAGGGTGTTTTGGTTTGAAGATTCAAGCCCTTCAAGATTATAGAGAACTGTACGGGATTTTCCATATAGACAACCTGTGCCACCTTACAGTGAGATTACCTATAGCAAAATGAGCAGATATTTGATATAAATTGCTATGTCCTATCTAGTAAAACATAGTTTCTGCTGGAGCTTTGCTTCCTCTTGAATCTTTAAAAATAACTTGACAGATTAGCCCATTTCATAAAAAGTCAGCCGCTCTGACACAGTACATGCCTTTATAAAGGAGCGCCTTCAAAAAGAACAGTGCTAAACTTAACTTTCTCAAAAAGCGCTAGTATGGGGCTCTCACAGCTCGGACACATACATGTTGTGCAGTCCTGAAGAGTAGTAGGACAGAGTGGGGCTAGGAGAGCGGGTCTGCTGTCGCGCTGGTTTGACTGTACGAGGAGGGATGGAAGGACTGGTGGAGGATGGCTTTGAACTCCGCGGTGGGACAGGGGGAGCATTCAGAAGCCTGCATTCCTCTTTTACCTGTACAAAAGAAGAACATGTAAGTAACAGTGAGAAAATCTGGGGAACAGCACTTTCAACCAGATGAAACACATCTGGTTCTGCCTTATTCTGTGAAAGGAAGTAATTAAAAAAGGAGGAGAAGAGAAAAATTATGCTAAGTATATACATTTGCAACAGTATGTGGCTGTCAAAGTAGTCCAAAAGAATGCCTTGCTACCAGGAGAGCTACTAGCAATCTTTTTTTTAGCATGCTTTTCAGTAGTTTGATATCCACTCATTTAAAAAGCAGCGGTAATGAAACAATGTAAAATAACCTTCCAGTAACAAACAAAATCAGACAGACTGTTTCAGATATTTTACATTTTGTAAGGAGCAATTGATTAGGCTTAAAATTCATTAGTGTTGTTTACTTACACGTAATAAACCAAGCTTACATAATGAAAAGATCTCAACAGACTTTGATGTTTCCTGACTGACTTCACCAGTGATACTCAGCCATCCAGCTCTAGGATAATTCTCAGCCTCCTTCTCCCAGGAATAGCACATGTATCTGGAGGTTCTGTCCTTCTGTAGCTGTCAAAGCAGTCAAGGATAAGGCTAACTACAAAACGTACAAGTTGAAAAGTGGGGGCAAAAGAGCCTGTTCAAATAACGCACCCAGCCAACAGGCCTACTTTTTGCAGCCAGCCAACTTTGCATGAAAACACATGACACTAGCACTGCTTATCTGACATTTAGTTTAGTCTGCCTGTGTAGGAGCAAAATATCAATATCCATCCCCATAGAAAAAGTGATGGAATTGAGATCTTAATCTCATCAGTACATATCTGTGAGAGCAACTTTATTTAGTTGGGGTAGAGGTGAGCAAGGCTGTTGAGAATTAGGCTGTCAAGCAGGTTTTTTAAGGACCCACCACCTCCCCCTGCGC
The DNA here is from genome assembly GCA_035590215.1 of Microhierax caerulescens. NCBI lineage: Eukaryota > Metazoa > Chordata > Aves > Falconiformes > Falconidae > Microhierax > Microhierax caerulescens. The sequence continues at coordinate 51,318,023 of JAVJGJ010000037.1, read as the reverse complement.
AGGAGGAGACCTCTAAGTTCTCCTTGTCTGAAACAGCCTTAGATACACCAGAAAAGGGAAATTCTCTTTGTGTTTGAAAGTTATAGTTTATTTTTAAATTTAACAACACTGCAGAACCAAAAGTTATCGTAGCAGTTCTGCAACACATAATTAGCAATTAAAGTGATTTAATTTATTTAAAAAGAAAATAAATGTGGAACCTTTTGCAATCCACTTCAGTGCTTTCAAAATGCAACAACCCATTTAGTACTTTTCTGAAATGGAAAACCGAGGACTAGGACATTGTAGTACATTTTTTCCCCCTAATTCAAAACAAGTCAAAATTACAGGAAATGCCCGACAGCATAAAACACTGAAATAAATCTTGCTCTAAGGGTGCTTATTTACTCTTTCAAGAAAAAAAAAAAGAAAAAGAAGAATCAATTTTATTCATGTTTGTTATTGAATTCAGGCATAAAACTCTTCAACCATTTTAGTGCTGTGCCCCAAGGATGCCTAAGGACTTCAGTCGTGTGTGTCCCCCCCCCAGTCAGACTAGGCGAAGTTAATACTGCATGCTATTGAATAAATATATATACTCATGGGGGTTAGAGACCATTCAGGGGAGCTCCTGGAGCACAGCAGACGGTCAGGGGGTTAAAGGGATTCTTCCCTGGGAAGACTGCCGGCATTCAAAGGTGCTGGTGTAACAAACTATGTGAAGCTCCCTTGCTGACCTAGATTGCCGATCAGAACGAGGCCATAAATAATACCGTTTTGCGGTCCCAGTTGGTCCCTCTCACAAGACTGTGATTACAGATGTCAGACACAGCCTTCAGGAAACCCAGCAAAGGAATAAAAGGAGAGATTTTGCAGATTAAACAAACGGGGGCAAGGGGAAACTTCAGAGAAGAGCTACCCTCACTAGGTCCAAGACAAGAACAATGAAGTAAGTGTGGGAGAGGGGGGGAACAGTCACAGTGTGGCACGACGATCACCTCGATGGCTGCTGCTGCTCTTAGCAGACAACACTCTTTCGCCCAGAAGCACTAGATGCCATATGGCTGCCAGATACAGACAAAGTGCATTTGCACTGCACGTCCTGGGACTTCTATTTGTCACCATCTGAGTTCTCCCACTCTCCAACACTCCTTCCTGTGACACGGGGACAGTGACCCCTTTCCAAGGGTGTGAGGTGCTACGCTGATTTTAAGACCTCTGGTCCTGTTCCTTGGTGCCAGCCCAAGCCCCGCCAGCAGCGCCTGGGGGTCACTCTTGAATGAGGTGTCGCAGGTGCCCATCACAGTGATGCTTTCGAGGCTGTCCAGATAAAACGCACCCCATCACCGGCAAGAGCACGAGTGTAATGCAAAGTGGCTCAACGCTCCTTGCCAACAGGAGCCTGAACTTCCAGCACACTCCATCAGGGACATGCTTTAAATCAATCAGGAAAACAGCCTCTGATTTTATGCAAATTAGTGTTTGGGGACTGAAGCAATTTCTAATTTACAGGCCTTAATTCAGAGAGCATTTCCCTCCGCTCTCTCCCCCTTCTGCCTTCATGCTACTTTGATTTTCTAAAAGGTATTTTGAAAATACACAATATATCAGAATTCTTCATCCTGCCGGAGAAAAGAAAACCAGAACAACTTCTGAAATACCCAGCTGTCCTTCCCTCTCCTGCAAACAGCTCCTGTACACACATTTTAAATTTAGCACATGCAAAAATACAATTGTCAGCCAACCTTCATACAGAAATGCTATGGAATATCATTCTAGAGGGAGTGATGACTAAACCGCATGTTCATCAGCAGCTCTTGAGATCTACTTATTCTATAAATAACCTACATGGAAACCATGCAAACATCTCCTTGGCCCCAGCCCACTGATGTATTCAGTAGGTCACTGATACTCATTCCAAAGCTGTTCCAGGAAGCCACAAACCTGAGTCTATATTATCATAATCTACAGAGATGTAGATTTTTTATTTTATTTTTATGGGGTTACACACCCTGTCCACCCCTAAATGCAAGCTACTATCTTTAGCAGAAATTTTTTCTTCTATGTGGCTAGAAAGCAATACCGACATTGCTGACAGCACTCACGTTACCTCAGTAATGTAAGAGATGTAACAAAATTGCACACTTTTCAAAAAGACCCTAACAGGCAGCATACACATTATGTCCCAAATGCCACCCTGCTGCCCCCAGAAGGGAGCTGCTATGCAAGGAGATCTCCCCAAATGTGAGGATTCACACTGATGCTGTGCAGATGCTCCCTCAGCATCCCATCACCCATGCCTCAGGCATGATGCAGGGGGCTGGCTCCCCCCTGCCAGCAGGGCTGCCCTCACCCCAGCACCTCCTCGCTCTCCCACCCACTCCCTAGCGCTGGCTCCGGCACTCCTCTGACCCCGCGCTGAAGCAGTTCAGCTCACAGAAATCAGCAGGAAACTAATCATTTTCCAGATCCAGACCTGGCTGCTTGCCCAGGCGCAGGAGTGCCAGAGCCAGCACAAAAGAGGAGCCAGGACCATGTGGCTGGGAAGGAGGAGGAGGGTGGGACCAGCCCCGCGCCAGTTTACATCAGTGTGGGGTGCCAGGGAACCTCATCCCAGTATGGTGCTGCTGGGTGCTTGGTCCCAGTCCGGACAAAGCCTCAGCGCGTACCTGACCTCAGAGGCAAGGAAGTGCTCGTGGGTTCCTGCACTTAGACATTGCATGTAAACACACTTCACTACGAACCATAATGTCTTGACTTCCCTGTCTTTGCAGAAGCTGCTGCAGCTGCTTTTTGGGGAAGTTTTGGCAGCGTAGTCAAAGGGCTGCAGTTGTGCATTTTGTCTGTACTGGCATCCTCCTCCCCTCCCCTTGCCACACCGCCCCAGCAGCTGCGCAGCCTGGCCGGGGGATCGCCACAGCACTCCGCTGCCGGCTAACCCAGCACAAAGTGCAGCTTTCAACCAGACTGGGACCGGGATCGTGACAGAAAGGCTACAGCCCAAGCTGCTGGACTGTTAGATGGCAATAGGAAAGGGATGGCATCGCTGTGGTTTGATGCAGTTTGGTCTTAGATTAGTCTCAGTTTACTGTGCAGTCATGCTCTTGAAAATACCACAGCACTTGCAAGTGGAATGATTTTTTTATTTTATTTAAATTCCACCAGAAAAACAGCAAAACTGATTTGTTAAATACTAATATCCACCAAGAGTCACATGATGTAAGTACATGTCATTTACATTTTGCTAAAGGCTCCTAGACACCTTTCCCTGGGGGAATTTTTCCTTTTCATCTTTTTCCCTTTTTTTTTTTTTTTTTTTTCTGTTTTCTTTTTTCCAAATAACTGTGTCAAGAGACCACACAACGGGTAGATTTTCCAGACAGCCCACATAAGCTCCTGTTGATAAAACACTTTTGTATTTTTGCCTCTGAAGTCTCCATGTCATTTCAGTTTTGTAGTGATTTCTCCCACAAGTTTTCATTAGAAACTCTAGGACCAAAAACATGCTCTGTTTAAAATTGAGTCCTCTACAAGGCTCATTTATCAGCTCTGCAGAGTTCTTATTTAAACATATTTTCTTTCAATAAGCACTACAGAGCGATTAGTTCAGGTCTAGTTTGAGACAGTTTCCCTGGGGACAACGACACTTTATAGTCTTCAAAATCTACACACTCCTTAACAGGGAAGACAATCCCTCAGCAGCAAACACTTCAGGACCATAACAATTCCAGCTGTCATCATTATCAGGGCCTGTTAACCGAAGATGCGCACACCAAGGTGATCTGAGGCTGTTCAAAGTGGGGTGGTGCCCCACACACTTCAGCCACAGAAAATATGAGAAAGCATGGAGGCCACGTGGAGAGATGATGTGGAAAGCAAGGGAAGGAAGTGACCCAGCAATTCTTAGACCTTGTTTGTGTGAGCCAAAAAAACCCAGAAACACTAACAGAAGGACATAATAACGAACATGCTGCATGAGCTGTAGAACTACTTGTCCATACAAGCTGGTAATTTTGAATGCAGAAACCCTGAGAATCTAAAGAGCAAGTGCATTTGTGTTAGTGAAGTGAGGGATCACGTGGTGAATATAACTGGTAGTTCTCCCACAGAAGTTAGACGCTGCCCTGCACTGGATACTACACAGTAACAAGGATTTAGGATTACTTAGAAAAAAAAAATTAAATCCAGAAAGTATCAGAATTAAGCTACTAGATCAGTTATATTAAATATACTTCGGTGTTTTTTAGGACATGACTTACACTTAGTAGGAAACTAGTTGGAAGTTGCACATCCCAAAATGTCTCACCATCTCCTTGCCCTCCACGTGACCCCCCTCCCAAGTCTTCCCTAAAAACCATCCTCAAGCAAAGTTCACCAGCTAAAAAAAGAACCAAACCAACATAAATCATGCTGACTTACTGCTTCGGATTTGGGAGGCACTGGAGGTGGAGGTAGGGAAACATCTGAAGACTTTGTGGTTGCTCCGATAGTTGCAGGCACAGGAAGAGATGCGGTACCACACTTTGATCGGAAAGACCCTCTGTAGTTGTCACATTTGTTCTTCTCGCTTAGCGAGCGAGTGAGAGGCTGGTCGCCAGCTTTTCCAGACCCTTGGTCCAACCACAGCTCTTCATAAGGAAGTTCTGGTTTTGTAGGCAGAAACATCGATTCTTCGCTAACTTCAGGAAAAAGGTAATCACTGCTACTGTCACCAGACTCCTGGTACTGAAGAGCATCGTGAGAGAAGAGTGCCCACTCGTTACACAAGTCCCTGCAGCCGTGGAGGTTCACTTCGCTATTCCCATGCAAGTTGTTTCCATAGACGCACACCGAGAGCCGGTGGAAGGACTGCGTCAGCTCGTCCCGTGCGTAGCTGAGGGAGTTGGGCACGTGGCTGTGCCCCGTGCATCGGCTCTTCTTCGGGCTCTTGCAGTCTTCGTTCCAATCAGTTTTCACATCTCTCACGGCACGGGAATACTCATCTATGTCAAACTGTTCCTGGCATATATTAAACCAATGCTGGATGAGGGATTCGTGCCACAGCTCCCCCTTCACCAGACTGTCCGGCAGAGTAAATTTTGGAAGCGTCAAGTGCAAGGGAAAATGCATGGGAATAATTTTGTTGCCACGAAGCACGCAACAAACCACCACAGTCTTGGTTTGAATGTTGACAAACTTGTACCTGTGCCCTTCACGGATGAAATGCAGGTCGTAAGGGTTTCTTGGTGTAGGACTTGGCACAGTCACGTTAACAGGCAGTCTGGTTTTTTCTACTATATTGCGAATCGTATGCTCACCTTCTTGCATCTGCACCTCCAGTGGGCTGCGAGTGCTAAACTTGCCCTTGCACTGGAAAGGGAGACTGATGCTTTCGTTGGTCCTGTGGTTCATGCAGATGAGGCAGGGCATTTTGCCTCTGCCTAGCTTACTAATTGAATTAAGTTTCCCAATTTTTTTGAAGATAGTGTTGAGTCGTGACTTCTCCTTAGAAGATTTTGCATAAAGGATTTCAGCTTGCCCCATTAAAGTGAGCTCATCCCCAGTACTAAGGGTAATGTTATAAACCTCAGTGTCTTCATTGCATTCACCTGAAGCCACCTGCAAAATAATAACAAAAAGTTTGTTTTTCCCTCACTGAAGATAATATTTCAAATCTTATCAAATCAATTAAGACTGAGCTTACAAGACCACATATGGGGAGAAACTAAACTCACTTTATTTGAACAGCTGATCAGTTAAGCACAATGTATTTAACCTGAAGCTTAGCCATATGAACTTTTTTTTATTTTTCTGCACATTCCTGCATCTTACTTGAGGAGAAACAACCACCTGAAATTGCCAAAGAAGGCAGGAGAAAAAACACAACCAGTTTTTAAAGAAAGGACAAATCCACATATCCCAGCAATTCAAACAGCCACTTGTACCATACAGCTATGACTGAGCAAATCTGGATTCCCTTGGGTATCTTTTTCCTGTCCCCTTGCTTTTGCTGTTTGCTGGAACCAGGCTCTTAAGGGAAGCAAAATTCTTCTTTCACCATCTTCAGCTCCCTGAGGAGCAGAAAAGATGATGTCATCACTACAGATGAAGCATATCCCTTGGATATAATCTCTTCCAGGCTAGGGAAGTGACAGATGACATTATTCCTTGAAGAAGTCAAGAATATCTGTCTACCCCACATGCCTAACTCCCCCTCTGCTTTGCTCTCCTAGTCATAGACTTCCTTCCCCATTTTTTTGATCACAATTGCAATTTAAGAGATTAAACAACATATGCACAGCCATGTGTGTGCTTTTCTAGTATGGAAGTTGTACTGGAGAGAAAAAAAAAAAAAAAAAAAAGCAAAACAGATGTCCAAGGCTCATTTGTTCCTGAAGTTATTTCCTTAAGACTGGAATAATTCTTTACAGAAAAGATTGCTCTACTTCACATTTGCGTGGTTTAACGTGAAAAGCCCTTTTCAGGGACCTAACAGAACCCACCCAGTTCTTCCTCAGCAGCAGCAATCTGCTCATAAAGGAAGATGCGTCAGATAAACACTACTGGTCTCTTATAGACCATTTGATTTGGAAATACTGAACATACTAAAAAAAATTGCAAAGGAAAACATGCTAAAATTGTACATCCCTTCCTCACCTTCGCACCCCCTAAAGACTTTGTGGAGCTGTGTGCAGTTCAAATATCAGGCTTCAAACTCGAGTATCATCACAGAACAGCCACTGCACGAAATCAAGGCTGTAATTCCAATCAAAGTGCTGCGGGTAACGCTTCCCCTTGCAAGATGTGATCTGCGATTCACCCGTATTTGTGAAGTTGTGATTAACTCCTGCGAGCCCCTCAGCGCAAACGCCCAGGCAGCGCAGCCGAGGTGTGCCGCCTTAGCAGTTCAGTCTCGGGGCTTCCGCACGGGAAGTCCTCCAAGCCCTGAATTATCTAAACAAACACTAATTGGTCTAATCCAGGAAACTGCTAGGGTTTATGGTACGTAATACTCATTCACAGTTGACACCGCTGGCCAGACAGCATTTTGAAACGCCACGACATGAAAGGAAAGTGCTTGGGTTTTTGTGCTGCTAACACTGCCCGTGTCTCTGCGGCCATGCAGCCCTGCCCTCGGGGGGTGGTAAGGACTGAGGACACGGGGCTCTGTGCATGTACCATTCATTCCCACCTTCTCCTTCTGGGAGGGCACGTTCTGCAAGAATACCAGTGTCTAGTATCAACAAGTCCCCGCAAACGGCTTCTTTGGACAACGGCAGCTCCGCTGTCTGGTATTTTAACCTGAGCTGCTGCAGTTACAGCTTGTTCTCTCTTCCTGTGGGACACTGGCTGCAGCGAGGGAGGTGTCACCGCCTGTGGCTGTGGGAGCCCCCGCTTGGCCAGCTCGCAGTTCCCTGGTGATTCACAAACAAACAAGCCACTGCAGAAGGAAATGATGGGTCAGATGTGAAACCACAGAGGTAACTAACTGGCCGAGCTTCACAACAGAGACCTCATGAAGCAGCTGCTTGTTACTGGCATCCATTTCAACCAGCCAAACAGCAAACGGATTTTTAGATTCAACTGGCACATTTAAAGACAGAGTTATTATCCATTAAAAAAAATCTGGGAAACTTTTTTTTTTTTTTCTAATACAGTTATAGGATAACAACAGGTGAAATGAGGCTGAATTTTACTGTGCTGGAACAAAAGAAAAATCACACCATGGTTCTAGTGGAAGGTATCCCTGCCCATGGCAGGGGTGTTGGAACTAGGTCTCTTCCAAGTCAAACCATTCTATGATTGTATGATTATGCTGCTTCACAGCAGTGGGTTAAGTCTTAAATTAATGCAACAGGGTTATGTTTTAAATTTTAAGACTCCCATAATTTAATAACATTCAGAAGCCAATTACATCTACTGCAGAAGACAGCCATCAGGAAAATGACAAATGATTATCTAGGAAAGGCGTTCTTTTGGAAAAGCTCAGGTACATTGTTTCTTTTGCTTAAGGAAAGGTTAACTCAGAAAAACAGATTTTGATAACACCTGAGACAATATCCTATCCTGGACTCCAATTGTTCTGATTTGTTATATTTTGAAGTAGAAGTCATTAATCATTTGGACACATATGAACTCCTTATAAAAATGATTTGTGGCTTTATACTGCTTGTTATACCTGTTAGATTTTATTAGAGTAATGCAAGCATTTCATTCACTTCAGATATACAGTTCAATTTTTTTTTTTTTAGAGCTTTTTTTAACTGTTAAGTCTGATTCATAGTTACTACATAAGGTTTTTACTATTAAAGACAAGAGACCAGTCATAGCACTACACATATATATATAATACATACCACATTATTATTATTATTTTTTTTTTACAGGTCACAAAAAATGGGTAAAGATTTTTAATATAGAAAGAGTCTTCAGAAGAGCTATTAGCAGAAAAAAAATATGCAAATGTTTTTAAAGGAAGTTGACTAAATTCAGTAAGACAATATCCCATTTTTCTTTTATAAATGCGTCTCCCAAGGCAGAGAATCAGCAAGTATAACTCTTCATGTTAGCATATGTCCATTTCCCTCTCAGCTGAGAGATGCTATGCCCTGACTGCTACATTAAAAAACTACTGGCTTCAGTGCTGTTTAAAGATGACTCAAATAAATCAAAGTGTTCCAAAACCGACCCAAAACGTGACAGGTAATACCGCAGAGCTCTAACATGAAGCATCTCTTCACATGGGATGTCAGGCAGGCCAGCTCCTGAGGCCACCGTGAGGCAATGGTGCCCATTATCCATGCTCCTTTGAGAGCAGAAACCCTCTAGCAGGTGCATCCATGCAGGTATGAAGCAGCAGGTCTGCTTCTCTCTTACTCAAGCCATGCACCAGATGCTGGAGGAAAGGGGCAGCCACAGCAGTGCACGGCCAGTGCAAGACAGTGAGGTGCACAGCCTGTGTGTACTGGGGACAGAGGGGGAAGAGAAGGAAACCTCGGAGCTGAGGCTTGTAGCCTCATAGGGCTGGCATCAGTCCCCAAGGCAATGAGAGGACTAAAGCACTAATTCTCAAGGTGAAGTACTATGGATCACTTGCAAGATCGGAGCTAAAACCTACACATGAAATGATCTTAAAAAAAGTCACTTCTGCAGCATTTAGAAATGCCAGTGCAGGTTACAACCTTCTATATGTGCTTTTTGGGAACTCAGGGCAAGTTTATCAGAGCCAATAGAATTGCAATCAAATCAGGAGATAAATTTTGGTTCACTGTACTGTGTTAAAATTTTAAAAAAAAAAAAAAAAAAAAAAAAAAAAAAAAAAAAAGGAAAAAGCACAAAGTTTTTGCTATAAATTTGTTTCTGCAAAAATGTACGCTGTGTGGGCCAACACAGTTAAACCACTGTGAAAAGAGGATTACATTAAAAAAATAAACAAACCAGATATTAAAAGTACACACCAGCCAAACAATGTCTTTGATAGGAAAAAAAGGAATCATCATAGGGCGAATTAACTAACCCACCTCACCATCCTGTGAAGGATCTGCAAACAGCTTCACAGCCTCTCCAGGGAGATGGAGTGGTACCTTCAGGACAAAAATGATATCCCAGAAGATTTGGAGGGTCCTGCAACGCTAAGTAGGCTGGTTTTTAGAGCGCAGGAATTAATGGCTTATCCAATGTTCAATCTATCAGACTATATTTTTGCTTTTTAAGAGAACTTTTGTGAATTGCCCTCAGTATGATACGGGGTTTTTGCTGATAAATCCGTTTTTAAGTCTTAATGCAAACAGCTTCCTGGGTATTTGTACAGTCCAATATCTGTACGTGACCACAGCAGCCAACTGCAGAAATATAATGCTGTTGCTTCAGCAAAAGCTAGGGCCCTGAGGTAGCTCAACTTTCTTAATAATATTTTTTCTACCTAGCATAGAGAATCAAAAAATCCTCATCTTTGTAGTGCAATGCTGTTAAATAAAGTTATCTGCAATTATGCAGTGAATATTAATACAAAAAAGGTTATCACCTATCTGATCAGCGAAAAGACAGAATGTCTCTGATATTCCATAAGGAACAGATTAAATACCTATTGAATGAGAGAAATTAGCTTATCCCCAGAACATTGTACATTGCTGTGCCTATAGATGCTGCTGACCGCCAGGTACCTGCGGCAACTGACTGGGTATCCAAGCACAGTACCAATATGTACATACATCGATCCAAAGAAGTTACCAGAAGTAGTTTTAGCCAGTACAAAATGCTGGGTTTAATCTATAATTTTTGTGTGGTATTCTGTGCAAAGTGACTCCACCTTCCAATCCCAGCTCTGCTTGCTGGCACGTGTTATAGCCCTCCTTCAAGTATCTGGCAGGTCCCAATGCCCCTGCCTCAACACACCTCCCAGAAAGGCCACCTAGCTGCAAAACTGTGGGGAAGGGAGGGAGGGAGACCCATCCCTTCTGCCTCCCCTAGGATAAGGTGGCTTACTTTTCCCTTTAACAACTCATACATGAAGTAAAAATAAAGTAACCATCTTGAAGAAGATCCTGCAGCCTGTCACAGCGAGAAGGCAGTTTGCTGAACAGCAGTGCTAGCTGTAAAATCCTGCTGGAGCATCAAAGTATTTACATGGAGGAACAAAGTTTGCACCAAGTTGAACCATAACCATGGCATACCAGCACATGCAAGCAGACCTCAACGATCACAGAAAAAAACATGCAGTCACTGTCCGGTGGCACCTTGCAACTCTACAGGCTCTTTCTTAAAAAATTATCCGTGAAAGACTTGAGTGTTTGGAACAAGGAAGAATTCCCAGACCTCAGAGTTCACGGCCAGCGTAAATGTTTTTATATCTGGTTAGCTATCTTCTGATACTCTTCTGAATTTAAACGGGCACGCTGCATTGGACAGAAATCAACCGCATTTAGTATTCCTCCCTTTGCTCTAATCACTTTGACAGGATCTCCCCCATATTAAAATTTTAGCATATATAATTCTCTTGCATGTAAAGGGTTATTAAACACTTTAATAGATTCTGTTAAGTTCATTTACTTTTTGGAAGATGATAATCTTGGAATAGGCTTCTAAGAAACTGGAAAAACTGCCACAAGAAATACACAGTTATCTTGGCAGTAAGTAGGTTAAACCTGGATTTTTATTACTGTTATTTATGTTAAGGAATATCACTATAATACCTTTTAAAAATGGATTTTATATCTAACAGTAAACTATGCTTATTTCTCAGTTTGCTTAATATGACAAAGAGTTTCAAGAACACTCATATTAAACTCAAGACACAACATTTTACATTTGAACAAGTCTTTCTCCCTATAAAATCAAAGCTGCATGTTTTACTGTACAACTCCCTTGATTTGGTCATTGAGCAACTGAGAAGTAATGGCACAGCACTGGATAAGGCTAGCAGTCCCAAGGTTTGACTGATTTTCTTGGGTAAAAATTAAATTTTCTTGTTGCCTTGATTTGTCCAACTACGTCCTAAACGTACAAAAGTGTTACCACTTTCTCACGTAGCCTTCATTGACGAAAGGCTCTATTTTACTATTTACTATTTATTTCTATTTGAAAGGTTCAGGTTAAGGGAGAGCATAAATGAAAACAACATACAGTCTTGAAAGGCATGAGTCTGTTGCTAAATCAATTAACTGATCAGTTCTCGCACTTCAGCAGTCTTGAGCAATCTTATTTCACCTATAAAAATCGCAGACTAGTTGGTGTCCCCCAACTCTAGCAGTGCAAGTAAAAGAAAAAGCCAATAAAAGATTATTATACAAACCCCACCTTGCTACACACAGGACCAGGAAACTCTATGCTGGTTTTGCACCAGCGGTATCAACCAGTTTCCCTTGTAATGTACATAATGAGGATCTGTGCCACTGCATCCCAGTTCCAGGATGCTCTTCTACCAGTCTTAGGTGGTGTACCAACTGAAGCAAACCAGACAAACCCAAGAACCACCCTGCTCTGCTGGCAGATCTGACCTACCTTGGGGTAATGTCACACATTTAGGTAGGACAAGGAAGAACAAGTTCTGTGTTTCATGCCACTGCTCTGCAGTGTTTGATGATAGCAAGCCCTCTTACATTTGTGAGATTGCTGACCCTTTGACGAGCTCAAGAGGAGTGCACATGCAAACAAACACACATGCACACAGAGAACAAGTGTGTCTTTTGGTTTTTTTGGTTTATTCACAATGCTATTTAGGCTGCAGTAAGTTTGAGACAAGCAACCCCATCATGTCACCCTGCGTGCTCTCTGAGAACAAGGCTTTCTGGGCAGGGATTTGAGCAGCTGCTGCTTAGCAGAGAATAAAATTCAGACTGCTAGAGGGGGAGGACAAAGTGGGCAACAAACAACATTTGTTCAAAATCTGGCAGAAGCATCCTAATTAGATGAATTATTGGATGGATCATCAGGACTGCTCCCCAAAGTGCCATAGAACGGGAGAGCGCTTAGAGGACGTGTTGATTTAAGACTGCAAAAAACATCCCGAAGAACATCATCACCGAACGCAGAACATTAAAGGCTCATTTGTCTTAAAAAAAAAATAAAAATCACACTTCCCACACAGTGCCGTTGCTCACTTGCCACATATATAAAGGTTGTAACAGTTAATCATTTGGACAGAGATAAATATTTATTCAGGGACTACCTTAACGTTGAATGTTATTTCCTCCATGACGTAAACTCGTTCAGGAAATGCTTTAGCCACCTCCTCCACACTGTTAAAATACTGCACTGGCTCCTTAATATCTCGGTCTTGTTCCAGCAGCTTAAACTGCCCTGAAAACAGATGATAAACAGAAGAGTTTTAAAATATTTATATTGGACAACTGTCACTGTGGCAACTGCTGGGTCAACTTCTTCACCATTTTGCTCGGTCGATTTTTCCGGTTATTAGCAGCCAAACAAGAAGACAAAAGATTGCAAGGAGTCTCCTGAACCTGCCGTGAAAGACATCCCATTTCACCAGGTCAGAACGAAAAGAACATGTGGGAGCCAAAGCTAAATTTAAATAGATCCTTTTATCACACGCTCTCTAGAAACAGTAAATAAGTACGGAGGCGTTTGTGTACTTAATTCAGTGTAATAGTATCCGTACCGATAGCATTTTTTGGCCCTTAATATTAAAAGTTTTACAGAAAGAAAACACACCCATGATCATAAAACTCCAAAACAATAAACACAAGGGGTTTGGTTTTGTTTTCAGCATCAAACAGCTATTACAAAATGCTAGGCTAAAACCCTTTTCCCCCTAGGCTTCCCAAACAGTGGAACAGCACCTAACTTTCCTTAACCATAAACTAAGCCCTTTGAGAACTTCAGCTAACATAGAAAATTAAACCAGACACATTTTAAATCCTTTTGAAGGTGGTCACCTTCAGCAGAACATTATAAAGAAGTGTTTCTTGCTGACTTTACCTCCCCCCAGCACAAAAACCTTGGCTATTTTCTAAGTCTTGTAAAAGGCAAGAACTAACACGGAGGCAGCTGCCCTGGGCAGATCTGCCAGGGGCAGCCAGGCACATCAATCACCTCTGTGCACTATGAACACAAAGTTTAAAAGCTTTCTTTTATAAATACAGCAATAACGAAAGCTTAGACAGACATATTTGCTACTTATATGACTTCAGATCAGCAGAGTGATCCTCCCAAATTTAGAAACATTAACTGCTACCAAGTTAAAGGCTGGTCTCAGCAAGATTCAAAGTAAGAAACAACTCCAGAAGACAAGAACAAGACTGAATAGAATCAATGGTTAGTGCATCTCCTGTAAGCCACATTTTAAAATTAGCAATGCATGCAGCCACTGGATTATCGTCCCCAAACAGTGCTCAGCTTCATTAAAATCCATCCAATACATCAGGATGTCAGCCACCTACAGAAATATTTTCTCACTCCTTCAGCATTTTTGTGCACAACACCCTGCTGCCCCTATACACCCCATCAGACTTGAGACTTTTGTAACCTCGTTGGAGAATTCACCCGCACTAAACTATTTCAGGCCACCTAACAGCAGAGGAGGAAACTAACATAAGCTCGGCAGGTTCTGATGCCCATTGAGAAAGACCTGTCCCACCACCCTGCAAGGTGTGCGCGCACATGCGTACGCACATGGACACCAAGAGAGAGTGAGACTAAGAGGCTCAGCTCCTCCACCCAACCCCAGCACCCTGCTGACAGAGGCACACTCTTCTAACCGGTATGCTTGAGTACGGTGGTTGTAAGGCCACATACCAACTTCCAAGACAGAAGACTTCCTTTCATTCCCTTCCATACATGCCGTCTTTCTGAAGTGACCACAGTAACTGTGAAGTATTACCAGCAGAGTAACTAAAGTTGCTGCTACTTCCCCCTGCAAGACTGTGCTTTGCAAGTGTTTAATAAGCTTCCCTACACTTGAAAAATCAGTTGCCTTGGAGTTTTCCTAACTCTGTTTCTGCTTTAGGACATGCTATTCTTTGAAGTTCAGCCAAGACAATTTATGTACTTCGAAGACCAACGCTAAGGTAGAAGCAGCAGGACTTTAGGTCTGACCTGCTGAAGCCATTCCTGCGGTATATTACAGTGATGCAGTTAACTACAGGAACGGCTTCTTCAGGGCAGACCAAGGTCTGTCCCATGCAGCACTCTGCCTTCAACAGAAGTAAATGACAGCCGTGCAAGAGGACTTTAAGCACAATTAGCAAAACCACCCAGAGACTCCTCCACACCTGTCAGAGGAGCTCATGGCTCAAGAATGCCCAGAGCAGGGAAGAGGCATCTTTGGGCTTAGTAGCTCCAGAGGTTTTCTTCCCTGTATATTTTAACTGCTTACTGAAAGTATCTAAAACTTCCATTGGAGACAGACCCTTTATCTTGAAAAATTACGGCAACCTCTTCTTCCAGAGACTTTACAATACCTCCAGGATTAAGGTGGAAATTTTGGGAGTGACAAAGCTACACCTGGCAGACGCTATGGGTAGCAACAGGAAACCTGACAGCGGACAAGCATTTGGTAAACCACTTCACATACTTAGTAGAAACTTGTCAGCAGCCTAAAGATGAGTTCCTCAGCCTGTCCACTCTGAGCCCCTTTTGGTGCAATGCAATAGAAAGCCCAGGCAGCTGGCACCTCTGGGCTCAGGGAATCTAGACAGTTAGCAGGGAGGTGTTCAGTTAAGTGATGCTGGAAACTGTGTCATGACTGACACCCGAGGCAAAGGCAGAGAAACAGGAAGAGAGGAGAACTGTGCTTTTTAATCCCCAGTCTGCCATACAGACCATGTACATCCTGGTTTCAGGATTTGCCTGTCAGCCACAGCCTAACCAAGGGGAAGATGCATTCCTTGGCACTGCAGCTCCTTCCTCCTGCAGGCACCCCACTTCCCTGCAAAGGAAATTCAGGAGCTGGAGGGGAGCTGAATGAAGTCAGAGGTCCTCCTGCATGGAGTCAGGACGTGGCAGGACATCATGCAGCAGCAGGGACTGTAAGCTGCACCAGGGAGCACATGAAAACTACTACTTTAGTGCATAGAGCCAATGACCCTCTTTCACAGACAATCACTAAGGGCAAAATGTTCTTAAATTTTACAGTTGTTGTCACACAGTGTTTGCTCACCATGGGCTGACCTGCAGCTGTTGTGCTCTCCTGCTTACCTCTCAATTGCTGTCCTCTGACTACCAACACAGCCACCTGGATGCAAACCTAATTGATTACCCAATTTAGGATCCAGGGTTCTGATTCGTAGGATTCCCAGCTGTGGTTACTACTCAAGGCAAGCTGTGATTACAATTTATAATGACATTTCATAGTTTAAGTTCCCTGAAGAAAAAAAACACAAAAAACCACAGCAAGTTTGAGTCACCTCAGACATATGTAAATCCAGTGGGGTTACTTCTGATTTAAAACTCCTCCCTTACATACAGAATGGAGTTGACTACAATACTGCATGAAAGCTGCATAGTTTTTTGAAACTGTGTGATATTGTAGTGATAAAATTGTTAGTTCAGAAAGAAACTGAAAATGCTCACTTCAGAGCAGAAACTGAATTGGGCACAGTAACAAAGCATGAATTCACATGAACAAGGAAGGAAAACAACATACTGAATAATAACACATTATATGAACAATACTCAACCAGCACTTTGAATAAGACAGCGGTCTTTAATTCTAGGTTCTCTAGTTACTCTGTTTGGAAGTATAATACTACTAGTTTACTATGACTTACGTATTTAACATTAGATAGCCTGGTGGCAAGAAAAGGTCAGTTACTCATTGCAACCCAAACGACTACAAAGTAATTACAAATTCCTCAGCACAGAACAAATGCTTTAGGCTGTGTGCCACCAGGAGCAGGGTCTGCTATCTATTGTAGAATTACACATAGAATTGTTTAGGTCGGAAGAATCATTGAGTCCAACCATGTTCTTACACTCCTACCCCCCCCCCCCCAAAAAAAAAAAAAAAAAAGTCAGCTGGAGCTTTGCTGCGGTACAAAGAGATGCTCAGAACCATCTATGTCACTATGTGTGCCATCCTCCCCTTCAGCTGAGCTGTGCAAACACAAAGCTGTCTGTGCCTTCACTGCTAATAAGCAGCAGTTCACGAGGAGGTTGACTACAGAGGAGTACACACAGATCCCAAAGCATATAATAGAAGGGCAGCATTAATCTCCTCTTGTTACGAAATCAAGAAGTATGCAGGGCATGGAAGCTGTGGGGACTAGATGTTAAAATGCCTTTCTTTTGGAAAAAACAGTTTATAACTTGAGATTTTCTAGTTTTTAAAAACTTATTTCCTCATTGAAAAAGGGCAGACTTTTTTTATTGGCAGGAGAGAAAGAAGGGCTTAAGAGGGGCCTGCAATACACATTTGAGCCAGATGTCGTTACTAACTAATGGGGAAGAAGGAGACAATTTCTTGTGTTTCTCCCCAGCCTCTATTCAACCTGCCATAAAAAAGACAGCATGGCTGAAATACAAGTTAAATGGTCATAAGTCTGGCTTGACTGCAAATTAACGTGGAATTTTATTACACTTTGCAAGAGGCGTGATTTCATCAGGAGACTTTACAAAACTGACAGCAAGCTTAAATCACAAGTCAATTTAACTGTGTGTTAATTAGGTATTTAACAAGAAATTAAAGACAATCTAAAGCTAAAACTATACTTTTATAGAAGTCCATCCCTCCCTCTTACTAGGGCAAAAAGAATAATGAAATGTTTCTCTAGTAAATCAGCGCAAGTTCAGAAAGATCAAAGATCTGTAATACCTACATGGTCCACTGAGCAGGTGTGGTTACTCCTTCGCAGCCAAATGCAAGGGAGTAATGAACAGCTACTGCAAGCCTTACATCTCTTTGTCTTTCAGTCTGGCCCCTGACAGGCACAGTATTGGAACAGTTTCATTCTAGTATATATTATCTCTGCAGATTATGAAATCTTATTTCCCTGTGAAAGTACTTACAGCAAAGACAGTAAATCCACTACTGCTGGAAACGAGTCCAGAAAGATAAAAAGGGAGGGAAAGATCTAAACCAGGGCTTATCCTCCAGTTTATGGAGGCATTTATTAAAACTCAGTAGGAGCAGGAAGATCAGTCCATCTTCCTTCCTGCCAGAAATCACCCCTGTAATATCAGCGAGCAGAGGCATTAACCAGCCCTTTCTGTCCCAGCCTTCAGGTTGCTTCTGCTGCTTCCACTGCTCAGGCTCTTGCAGGCCTACCTATGCTCACAACTCTAATCCACCTCACACTGGTTATTTCTGTAAGGTAAGATCCCTTTGTTTTTGCAGCAAACTTAGCCCTCACCACCAAATAGTCCAGTTGTTTCCAACAGTCCAGAACTTTTCCCAGATAGAAACATTAATTTTGTACTGTGCCTAGACCAACGGAGCCCTTATCTCTGGCAAGGCTTCACAGACTGAGCAAACAGTCAAGTTTTCATGGATATAAAAGGATGAGAACACATATAAGCTCATATACTAAAAACAACATCTGAAAAAAGAAATGATGTTAAAATAAAGGAAACAAAAAAGAAGCTGCATGTCATCAGTAGGAAACATGGAAGGTCACTGAAACATCTGCTCAATTGTGTTATCTGTTAAATGTTTCTTCAGGAAGGCAGGGGTTGTATTGTCTTTCAGCAGCTTTGATTATTTTGTAAGCCTCACATCTCTCTATGTGAGATTGTACGCAAAGCCCAGCGCTTCTCAAGAATGTGCAGACAGGCACAGCAGGGTAACAAGAGTACTGCAGAGGTTTATGTTTCATATTATTTGTTGACTGCTGACTGCACTTCAGTATTTCAAAGAACAGCAGAACTGACTCCAAAACAAAAGGCTCTCTACCTGCCAGAACACCACAATTTTGGAAAATTTTTTTGAAAAACACCACAACTTTTGTCAACATATTTCAGCATTCATATGCATCAAGCTGATAGGAAGTAACTGGTTTCCTCCCCCAAAAAATATCCTTGATGAAACTGGGCAGAGTTGAAGGGCATAAGCCTAAGGCATAAATAAGACATAATAACAAAGAGCACAGAGAGGTGGCTTGCTAGATATCAGGAAGAATGCAGCTGCATGAATTGGAAAGTACACTTTAGCAGGCCCAGTTTTTAGATGGACCTCTAGAGTCTTCAGCTGACTGTGTACTGCTCTCAACACCCAATGCAGAAATAAGTTTGTCTCTGTGGCAGATGATGGAAGGAAATCTCAGTTTATGGTCTCACTTGTCAGCCCATCCACAAGATCATATGGTCGGTAGAGCTATTTCATCCCTACCTAATCCTTAGACAAGGTAGCCAGTCAAGAGGGAGCCTGGCAAACCAAAGACTCTAAAATAATAGATTAAGACATAATCCTAACACTCCAGCCTACGTGTAGTTTTTTTTAATCAGGTTTTTACTTAAACTGACATTTGCCAATATATCTTTGCATAGAACCTACATGTCGCATTTTGTTGTTGCAAGAAGTATTGCCATGGCAGTGGCTGTAGCTGTCTAGACCTGAAAAAAGGAAGAACAAAAAAAGAATCCATTGCATCTTTGATACGGCTATTACGTGACTAACTGGAACCGAGGTATGAAGTAATGCTGCAGCTCTTTTGGGGACCTATCACCAAGTAAACATCAGAAGGTTTGGCAGACATGCAGAAGTAACAATGAGTGGGAAACAAATGTCTTGCTTCACTTTTGTCATCTTCCAGCTTGTTGAAACTTCAGTGCTTGTTCACAGGTCTCCAGAGGAGAGAAGAGCGCCTGCGTGCTCAGGTCCTGCGGAGCAGTAGGGCTGCCAGGTCCCCACCGCAGGGGAAACTGCAAGTATAAATGGAATTACAAAACTCTGTTTTGAGCAGTGGGTGCAGACAGTAGTCTGCAAACGAACTAGTGCAGACAGGCTCACAGCCCTGCTGCCCATGGGGAGAACAGGAAAGCCAGCCATCTTCTCTGTCATCTCTGGGTTCCCCATTGAAGGAGCTACTGGGCCACCTCAGGTTGGGACCTGGCAGCAAACAGGGATGCAATGCTATGGTCAGTTCCCTCCCTCAGTCGAAGAAAGAGCAAGGCAACCCGACGGTACAGGTTCATCCTTATCAGCCACACTGCTAAGTTTTGCACACGATGCAAAAAAAGGTTTGGGGGACAGAGAGGGAAGTTTTTCCTAGTTATTCATACACATTTCTTTGTTTATTTTCATATCATGGCCTACTGAGAGCTGACAGGAAACTATAAAAGGTTGGAGAATAAAGCAGGAAAATAAACAAGAGTCTTAAGTACACAGCTTCCAAAGGACAACAACTGGGCCACAACCTGGAAAAGCTACAGTTGATTCTTACATTATAATCACCATGAAACAGCTAGTAAACAGGCTTTGAAATAATGCTGCTGGTTTTTAAGAGCTGTCTGTCAGTACTTTTTCTTGGACGGAGGGAGGGGGTAAAGAGGAGGACCTCCTGTGTCCCCTTCTGCACCCAATCTTCTGGAAATTTTGGGAATGTATTAAAAAACCAGATGAAACACGAACTAGAGACTGATCTAAGTAAACATAATACAAGTAGAATTCATCAAGTGTACTGGAGCTAAACTTATGGCGCTGCAAAGCAGAGGGCAAGGCACAAAGGCACATTCAGTCAGAGATTGTGCAACATTTCATGAGGAAGGAGCCCTTCAGAATGAATAGCTATACTTCTCGGAAGTATTTTGAAGATTTTGAAGCCTCGGATGCCTTTATTCCTCTCTATGTTATGTCTGCAGCATGAATACCCATTCAACCAAGAGAGAATGAGTCAGGCATCACAACCTGGTGAGACATGTCAAAGCAGAGTATCAGCGTGCTGACACATCACCTGTGCATATGCATAGACACCATTTGAGAGATCAAGGAAGGCAATCCAACCAAGCTTCCCACACAGCAACGCAATGCTTGCTAATCAAAACCTCTAATCCTACGCTGGCAAAGCAAAGGGGATGGTAGAGCCTAGTGCCCTCTTTTCTCTTATCTGACTTTCATGATTTAAGTAGCATCGCAGAAAAACCCAACTTGATTCTGTTGGCAGCAAAACAAAGAAAAATCAGTTCAAATGGTGACTGATGATAGCTTAAAGCAGATTTAACTCAGAAATAGTGCATGAGAGGGAATTTTGGGTTACAAATGATGTAAAAAGACAGACAGGGAAAACAAGCTTAACCTCTAACCTTTGTTTCATAAATTATTATCATCACAAATACAAGATTACCACAATGAAATGTTCCAATTTACAGGGTCACATGTTTGAGTGTCTGGACTGTAAGTTAACTAGATTTAACTTACTCACTGGGTTATCATCGATCTAACTTATAATTAACATAATTCTATTCCTTTCCCATGTGCGGCCAACAGACACCAAGAATATTCTATAGGTAACATGTTAGTTCACATGCCCAAGTGACCATGAAGAGGACTCCTAATGACTACCACACCGTCTGACTTTCCTAATTAGGATTAACAAAAGCTGTTGCTAGTTTCCTGTTGAACACTAAGAGTATACAGACATGCACATGAAGATGGCATGCTCTCCTGGTGAGTACCAGAGCACATCCAGATTGCAGCACAAAAATGCATCAAGAGAAAAGTTACAGAAACCCCAACTAAACCAACCCAGAGCTTGCATGAAACAGTGTTGAGATGACTATGTTTAACAGCACGTGCCCAATGACAAAAGCTTTTCTTACGTGACTACCAGCACTGTTACCTTGGTACCAGAGTGGATACCCACTTAGACCTCAGTCACGAAAACAGTGAGAGTCACCGAAAGCTTATGGCTTCAATCCACTACAGTGGTACCCAGGATCCTTAAGAAAACATCTGCTGGAACTGCCTGCGACCACAGAGGAAGATTTAATAAGAAGGTAAAGCCAACTTATCCCTCACTTAACGGAAGCCTCTAGCAAAACATGCTATCCTCTATACGAGCAGCTAGAAAATGGGGTAGAACAAAAGATGAAAGAGTACATGGTTGTAGTTCTTACTGTACTTTGAATCAGTTGTCTTACTCAGAAAATAGACTGCTTTCATTTATAAATTAACACTGATCGAGGGCTAAAAATCAGTCCTAAGGAGTGGAGACCCAGCTTAGCTGTGTCAACACAAACTGAACATCAGCCCTTGCGCTGGATGGCAGACAAGTCACTTAACAGCATTTTAAATTGTTCTGTTCAGGCAGATTTTCCTATTTCAGTGAAAGACACCACACGTGTTTAAATTAAGAAGCAGCATAGACTTAACCTGCCTTTGGATCTATTCTTAACTAGGTGATCTCCTCCCACATCACCAGTATACACTTGTCCCAAGACAGACATACGTTAAAAGAACAAGTTGTCTACAATAGAGTCATGTTTAATTAAAGAACAGAAGAAAGTTGAGATGAGAATAACAAAATAAACTCCTGGTTAACATTTGAAATTAATATTACTAGTTTCAAGCAGGCTCAAACAGACCACATTAGAATACCTGTTAAAGGTTAGCCATGCGTCCTGGGATTTTATGTCACAGCTCCATCAAAAAATTCTTCCTTTACACCACTGATTCCCTCCTCATTAACACCGATTTCAGTAGAAATTATGAATGCATACGATTTCCTCTTTAACGCAGAAAAAGAAAAATCCAATTTTTTATCAAAACAAAGTTTGTGATCATTAGTTTGAAGAAAACACAGTAACAACAAACTACTTGTGTTTGGGCTGATGCTCCCACCAGCAACTGTGCAGTCTTACTTCATAATCTGTGTGACTCCAAGTACCAAATGAGTACAGAAACCCAACTCCATCCTTCCCCTGCTTCAGTGAATGCATCCTTAAGGGAAATCTACATGGGAAGAAACCTTTCCTCCCTTTTACTCTCCCTGTTTTGGTTGCAACATAGTGAATTTTAGTTTCTTGTGCAACTGAAGTGTCAATGAAAGAAACTGCAGTATTTTCTTAGGGCAGCAATATTCCAAGACCTCAGCTCAGTGCAGCTGTAGTTGAACAGATCCTTCTAATTCCAGTGTCTAAATTTGTTCAAAAAGGTGAAGCGGATTTTTGCACTGATAAAGAAGTATTTTAAACATAAACTGTACTTATGGAAAATAGTTCAGTCTATCTCCTCATAACCTGTGGACGCAGGTAAGTGATGTTATTTATCTGAACTTAAGATAAAAACCAGCCAGCACTCAAAAAAGAAATCCTGTCTGGCGGTGGCAACAGAGAAATCTTACACTGAGAGATGGAAGAGGCTTCATTCTTAGAGGAACAGCTGAGTTTGGGAAGAGGGCTAATCGTTTTAGGGGACTGAAATTTGATTGCATTGAAGAAAGCAAACTTCTGCAATTTAGAAACTACCAGGTTACAACCTTTGTGGCAAGCCTTCTCTGAGTAGTATTACTTCACTTTGCCGATTAAAAAACTGGAGAGAGTTGCAATTACAGGGAGGAATTGAAGATGTGCTATGGCATCTTTTTGGTCATAACATGGATTGCAGAGATTCTAACCATGAATGACTTGTGGATTTACACCAGACACAACTTTTTGGATTTGGTAGCCATCTCTTAAAAAATAAATTTGACAGAACAATAAGTGGCTTCTCCAAACAACTTCATACACATTCTTCTATTTCTTGGCAAGTCAAAGCTTTTGCTAAAATGACAGCAGCAACTGCTGAGCTTAATCGTCTGCCTTACTGAGTAACAGCTTTTTATTTATTTTTCAAAAGCTTCGAAGTACACGCTCACCAAAACTCAAGCTCTTAATTATTTCTGCCACAGTGCAAAGGCACTTTCTTCAATCGTAAACCCACCACCCTTTATGCTTTCTGCTCTTTTGCTGACACATCTTTTTCCTCCTGCTACTCCCACGTGAGTATCCCCATTTCTATGGCCTGACTTTAGCACCATTCATTGCTTTCTTGTTTGCTGAGCAGCCTTTTGTGCCTTTCAGGTTCTGACCCCATCCCATGCTCAACGAGCCCCAGCATAAGTGTAGGATGGTGTGTAGTGAAATATTCTACCCGAGAAGGACAGTCATGTTGACAGTACTGCCCCTGGCAGGCACTTGTGCTGCAATAAGCAAAGCTAAAGAAACAGTGCATTCACGGAACAGAAATCTTGAAAATGTACATAGATCAATTCTGTATAAAAAGTGCTTTTGTTTCCTGTTCAGGAACAGGTTTTTTAATTAACTGAAAGGGAGGAGTTGTAAAAACCAGGAACAATGACTGAGTCAGCAGCTCAGCCAGTTCTTAGTAGCTTACAGTGCTTTTACATGAGACAGAATAAACGTATTTCATTCAGAGTTAGAGACATTTTTATCAGTATGTAGAGAGACTTCAGAGCCTGGGCTTGCTATCCTGAAAGACCGTCTGTGTATTACAGAGCAGCTTATTGTTTCAAAGCTCATATCTCATTCGCTTGCTGAATATACATGTGGTTTACAATCTCTAGCTGGGTATGTATTTTTTTCTTCCTCCTCTCTCCCTCAACTTAAATCTACTGAAGTATTGGACTCAAATTACTGGAGAACCTGTTGCTCAAGTAGTTCCCAGCGTCTGTGTATGAGCAATGGAAAGGAGTTGCTGTTCTTCTGCGTGATTAAAAAGACAATTTTCTTGGGAAAGGTACTATCACTTTGGATTGTCAATGCCCAGTGCAGACTGTAGCTTTGCTTACATATTTACAAAGTGTTTAAATTAGGGAGGAATTCAATTTACTATAGCTCTGATCACTGGCGATCACAAGCAAGTTCTGAAAACAAGTTCACTTTACTTCTGGAACAAATTAGACAACATATTTAAAACTGAAATTAAGCCAATTTCCAAAGAAACTCCTTACTTACACAACAGAACTGGTTCATTCAGCTGAAGTCTTCTGTCAAGGACAGTATTCAGTGTTAACTACATATATGCTACAGCTAAAACTATACTAAAGGGAATTTAAAACAAGCATAGAGCCAAAATAATACACGATCTGCAAATCACCTGAATCAAATCCATGTAGTAGCTTACTCTCCAAAAATTGTCATCCATAATGCTGTAATATCTATCAAGCATGCCAACTAACTTGCAGCAAGCAAACATCTCTAACTTTTTTGGGTTAGGATCAGTAGTCACGTTTATATCATTGCCTTAGTGCCTCAGCTGAAAAGCAGGTGGTGTTTTGATACCTATACTCCGCAAGAGGTAAGCCATCTCTTCACTCACTCTGTAGGAATGCAACAGAGCTTCTGTCAGAATCATTTGTCTGGTTTCCAGTACAAGAGGACATTGATTCAGCACTGTGCAATTTATCTATGAAGCAGACAAAGCTCTTGATAACAGCTCAAGATGAATGAAAGCAGCTTTTAAGAATGAGCATTTTGGCATATGTTCACAGCATGTGCTAGTGTCACCACAAAATAAAAAAATAAAAAAAAAAATAAAAAAAAGGAAAAGAGATGAGCTGAAAAGGTGGGTGAAGAGAGATGGTGCGTAAGAGCACTGCCACTTCATTTAATTTTCACTGTGAATTAAGAAGGCAACAAAGATGATAAATCTAAAATGCAGATCTAAGTAAGATACGCATCTACCTCATTTCTCTTGAACACATTCCATCACACATATTTTGTTTTGTTACCTTAAATAAGGTGGGTACCATCTAAACCCCTCTCTGGCAGTTCAAATTATCATAGCTGAATCCAAAAGGTACAAAGAAATAGAATGCCCAGCCAATTTTTCCCTCTTGTAAGAAGCCTGCCAGCTTGCTGAGAGCCAAACAAAACCAGTTAGTAGAGGCAGCCTAGCTTAAAACAGCTTGACAGAAAATAAATGCTACAGACTACACATGGAGTGATTCAGTTTCAAAGGTGTTTTCAGAAGACCACTTAGGGGATTTTGTTTTCTCCATGTAAATGATAATTCGTTATCTGAAGTGTTGTACTATGCCTTGCTAATGCTTTCTAAAATGCTATTGAATATTTTATCCTACTCGCGTTTCCAGTGAAACCTTCTTACTAAAATTGGTTTGGGCATCTCCGGTTGAAAGCCATTTTTGCACCAATTCCATTTTGCAGCCTTTCAAAGAAAGGGCTGTGAAGTAGTAATTATCACAGTGGCTGGCCGCCTATTTGTCTTTGAATGCCCATGGACCTCCCCAGCTGCTAGACTATCATGAGATATGTTATTATATACTGATTTCTAAGTACACAAGCTAACATTAGCAGCTGAGAATGCACTAGAGAAATTCTGTGCTTTGAATTCCTGTAAAAGATCTTCAGTTTTAAAACAAGCTGATCTTACATCTACCTCTGGGAATAAAAGAAATACTATTAAAATTTTTAGTTGGAAAAAGTTATACCCTAAACAATGAAACTAAATCAATACTGGGCAGTTTGTGCTACTAGCACACAGATTTAAGGTTGTGAAGATGCGACGGATAGAAAAAAGGGATCTTAGGGTTTCAGACATTTGGAATGGGTTACTGTAGATATTTTGAAAGAGACAGATGATGCTTAGACACCAGAAAAACTGGGACATCCCAAGCTAAAAGCAACTCAAACCCCAAAACCATCAAAAGATCGGTCTTTACTAGAGTTATCATAAAGTATTGAAAAAGTCCCAACAGCTTAACTTTCCCTCCAGGAAAATGACTGTTTCAGTCGGGATTTCTGAAAAACAAGGAGCAGAAAGACAAAGACACAGTTAAGAAACCCCATCTCTGAAATTACATGAACTGCACTCCCTTGAGGCAGCGATTTCCTAAGTGTCCTACCCTTCATTTTTCCACTGCACTACCACAATACCCAGCAAGAGCAAAACCCAACAGCATACGTGGCCTCCCACGCAGCAAGCCACCACAGGCATGCAGTGGCACAGTCATTACCATGCTGCAGAAGATTGCTTGGAGAAGTGCTCCAAGGAAGCACCCCAACACCTCTCTCAGCCCTTCCGCCTGCCACCTCCTTCTACCATGATGGGTTGCCTTGAGGGGACTGAGCATCTACCCCACCAAAACCCTGCCACTGAAACCGTCTGTCTTTACCACTAGTAAACCTGGCTAACAGTACATGCTGGGGTTCACAGTAGTCACAGGCAAGGCTTACTCTGACTGGACATACGGCACTATAGCCAGCAGGCTTATCTACACACAGCTTCAATATCTGCTTAACTAAATTAGTACAAAACATGTTTAGTTAAATCACTGGAAAGACCGTCACCAGCTAAGCCAAGCCAATCTGGTTTACAATCCGTACAATTTTATCTGCTGGGGGTTCTCTGACTGCAGGATGTCGAAGGGAGCAGTTACGGGGTCCTCACCTTTCTTCCCTGCAACCCCTCCACTTGCTTTGAGCACAACACGCAGGCCTCCCCCTGCCACTCTGCGCTGCCCCAGTGGCCAGGGGTCTAAATACCTATAATGGTTACTTAACGTCTTACCTACAGGTTACTCTTCACCATACCCTAGTGTTGCACTCCTGCCTGCTACAGGCTTACTCATGGCTGACCAGGCAGATCAGTTGCCAGCTCTGCGAAGACTCAGCTGAGCCAGCTCTCAGAAAGCTGTATGCCAGCTGACCCAAGATTTTTCTTGGACAGGAGTCAGAAAACCACTCTGCACACTTTCCATCTGATTCGCATTAAACAAGTGCTACGATAGCCAAATATCGCAAAGCGACAATCTGCAGTATGATAAAAAGGTGGGTATTTCTCATTTTCCACAGCAGAGAAGACGGGTGGTACGCATTCATTCTGTTTGGGTGTACAGCTGTCACGTACACTATTGCACGCACCCGCTTCTTTGAAGCGGCACGCCTGGCAGCAGCAAGGCGGACACGGCAGCGCCAGGCCTCATCCTCAGCAGCGCAGGATGTCTTCCGGGGACTCCCGGCATGCAGGCCTTGGTGGCTATCGGATGCTGGGCTGCTGCTCCTTCCCCCCTTTTGTTAAACGAGCAAGACAGTACAGTACATGCTGTGATCTTAGGCATCCATGGTGCTGTGTGGGTAGACCCTACGTGCCCCACTTCCAGGGCTTTTAGGGAAAATCCAAGGTCGTGGCACACAGCTGATCCGTGAAGCCTGAGCACATCTTCATGCAGAGCTGAAAGCTTAGTGTAGCCCTTTATGTTTTACTTACTTGCTTCTTCCCTGGCAAACATCATGTGTGCCAATTCCTCCCTACTCCCACACTCCCTCGCCTAGAAATATTTCCCTCTGAAGAAAAGGAAAAGCAAGCAAGGAAATATGTTAGAAACATCATTTATGATTCTCCTCTAGAAAGCAGTATAGCCAGGAATCAGCATGACCCAAATTTCATAGTAAATGTCTGAATTGTACAGTAAAAAAAAAAAAAATATCTATGCTACTCAAAATGATTTTTTTCTTCCACCATTAAAAAAAATGCTTTAGAGTTAATATCAATATTGAGAAAACTTAAAAAGCATTCTTCCTGGAGAAATAATAGAGAATGAGTTTATCTATGACCACATAGAACAACACTCTAATGATCAGCAAAAAAAGGAAGGTTAATTAGTAAGTAAATCAAGCCAGATTCTAATCCTTCACAACAGAAAAGCAGTATTAGCAGCTTACATATACCAGAAATATCAAAACCACACACTTAAGATCTTTGTGCAAGATTATAGCATAAAGCACTATAGGCTAATCCAGGAATGCCGAACAATTTAATTACATTTTCTACTTAAAAATTAAACCATATGTATAGTTCATCAGATCAAGCTTTCTAACATGTTTCTGTTTTTGATATTCAACATCTGTCTGAAAATGAGATTTTTGTTTCCCTCATGAAATCTGATTCTAGCTCCATGGCCAAACTGAAGCAGCAGTGATGGAAAGAAGTGAGGGAAAAGAGCAAGTGTTGGGTCATATGATTTAGCCTTATAGCAGAGTTCTTCTAAATAATAAAAATGTTAGAATATGACAACTCTTTCTTTATAGATGAAGGCAACATAGATGAGGCAATATAGATGAGGGCAATACAAGAATAATCAGAATTTGTCACCCCTAGAAAATATATCCTAAATTTTCTTAATTTTCTTCCTTCAGGTCCACAAGTAGTCAGGGTCTCAGCCACCATTAAACAATTTCTCCGACACTGCAGTACTACTTCACTAGTTTTGGCTGTCTCCTTGGCAAAACCATGCAGAAGGACTGCACATCTGCAATGTAAAGACAAAGTGACACAATGCTTCTGCTGGATCAGCTCATCTGCCATCTTCATCACCTGCTACCTGCTGTCACCGAGCAACATGAAGCACGGCGAGCTTTAGAAACTCACCCATCATGAGGATCTGGGCAATGCACAGTGCTCCAGCTCATATCAGCTGAACAACATGTTATTATAATAAGGAGAACCGTATGAGCAGCGATTTAACCCAAAAATACTTGCTATAAGTGTTCTTCTACAAAGTTAGACCAATAAAAAGTGTTTTTCTGAAGAAGGCAAGCCTGCATATTACATCTATATTTTACCTTATACTAGCAATTTGCTTGACATTTTTTGAGCAGCTTCTTTCCAAAGGAGCTCAAACTTTCTATGAAAACTTTATTTCACTGAATGTTCTGTACTCAGAAACTTGGTTAAATTTTTCCACCCCTCCTCACACAGATCTGAAGTTTTAGTTATTTCTTTCTTTTCTGCAGCAGTACTACTCTGAAATACTTTCCCAGCACTTTGATGCCCACAGAATGCATGCCTGCATGAAAGTGCACTCAGTGCCACCAATTAGGGTTGGACAAACCTACATCTTGGTGAGCAACTTGAGTTCACCCCACTCCCCTTCAGTTTCATTTGAGCTAGCAGTTTGAATTCATTTGAGCTAGCAGTTTGAATCCAGTCTCTCACATCCCTGCTACAAAACAGAAAAAGAAAAAAACCCAATCTTTCTGCTGCCATCAGAACTGTATATACATTAAACTGATAACTAACTGCTCCAAATATAATCCTTGGGGTAGAGCAGTTGAGTATGGTCAGGGAACCATGAACTTAGGAAGAAAATTTCAAGCCACTGCTTCAAACCCAACAGGGCAGGAAATGCAAGAGCACACACATTTTACATTATATGCTGAAGTTTTAAATCACCAGTTATTGTATGCTACAATTTTGTTTTCTACTTCCATTGTGGATCTGAGAAGCCTTTCAATCAAAACCAAAAATACCCCAAAAAGTACCAGCCTTCAGACTGAACTCAGTGTGGTCCTGCAACAGATTCAACAGGTCAGCATCCCCAAGGCAAAATGGAATAGCTGAAAATTAATTCTGCTAACGCTAATTTCAAATCGCTATGAAGAGATCATTGTGAATGTTCACTCGCAACATTCACCCACACTTATACTAACAGCTGTATTTGACACAAATTTCCTGATGATGGAAATGTAATACAAAGCAACAGCAAAATGTCTTGCCCACATTGTCGTCAACTTAGCAGAAAAAAAATTCCTGAACCAGAGGGATGCAAGTTAAAAGTTTCATCAATACACGTCAGACAGCACGATCTGGAGCTGTGTATATGTTCTTTTTAATGATTTCCAAGTAATGTTTGCTCATTACATTAATTAAAATAATAGCTCAATCTTTTCAGGGTCGACAGTTTTCTAAAACTTAAACTGCTTTATTTCAGCTTCATCCATCACCAAGAGTAGGAAAATATTCTTACACCAGAAGGGGGTTCCTTCTCACCAGGCAATTTACAGGATAATCCTAGATGCTGCAGCAAAGCCAGCCAGCACAAGGGGTGCATTGTTAGAAGCCCCCTGCCTTGCAGGGGCACCCTGGCTCCCCTTAGGGCAAGGGTTCAAAGGCTTCACACAAAGCAGTGGAAGGGGCAGGCTGTAATTCATCCTCTGCCCTGCTTCTTCTCCTTGCCTGGAGAGCCAGAGCTGATGCCTTGGAGACAGGTTTCAAGGATCATGTCTCCACCTTGACTTTCTGCACTCTTCTGACTTGACAACCAACTCTCCTGAAGGCCGGTGGCAGAGAGAGGGTTGGGGCTGTGTATCCTTCCCTGTCAGGACCAGTCCCACGGGAGCAGAGACACAGTTAAGCTGTTACACAGAAGGGAGTTTTGTTTTCATTTGGCATCAGAACTGATACAGACAATCAAAGGGAGGATCAGCACTGAAGATTCATTTGTATATCAAGAGGAAATCCAGCAGCCATTGAAACTGTTTACCACAGGTTGAAAGAAAAATACAAAGAACAAACATTAAGCTGACAGATACCCAGATCGCATTTGTAGGCAACTCTCAACACCTTTAGCCCAGCTAAGTTTCATTAACACTTAACATGTCATTTCACGATTTTATTTCTAACATTTAAAAAGCATCAAATTACAAAGGTTTCAGAGAGATGGGAGTCAGCATGCCTCCCCCCCAACTTTGCTTTGTGATTGAATTGATTACTTGGCAGAGCAAAATGGTTCAAGCAACTGGTGCAGATGACAAAGAGGGGAATGGAGGAAAAGGTGTAACGCGCTGGGGAACTAAAGGGTGCTGCTTGTGCACCCCCAGAGCTTTTCTCTGACAGTTTCACAGAGTTCCTGCAAAGCTACTCACTGCCCAAACAGGCCACCCCGAGATATGCAAAACACACAGAGAAGAGAAGGCAGGTCCATCACCTTGTATTGAAACACTTCATTCTTCCTACATAGGCTCACCCTGGCAACTTTGTTGTCATTTGAAATCCCTGTGTCTAGGAGGTTGATGGCAAACCACAGCAAGGGTTGTTTCCCTACCGGATACAAAAGCAAGTTGGGAGTGATGTGTGAAGGACTTGCATGGAGAACATCCCATGGAGGCCACTCCCTCCTCAGTGGGAATCTGGGTGCAAGTATTCAGGCTTGTTTTAAGACACAGAGTCATGAACATTGAAAATATCCATCCATGATGCGCACAAATTAAAAGTTTACCTGGTAAACCCTTTCGATAGCCCCATTTTCTGGTACCAAAATTTCTTTACCTCAGTACCAATGCATTTCGGGCCACACCACTAAGAGCTTTGTCATGCATTGGTATGGACAGAGTAGAAACACTTAATGTTTTTCAGACTATCCAACTACATTCCAGGTTGCTGATGGAGGTAAGAAAGGGTGAAAAAGTAACACCCAATCCTTCACTTTCATATAACAGAACTGAGGTTAAAAATAGATTTATAAAATATTCATAATCCTTAATCTCCCTTCAAATCAAAGTGACTGCTATATTTGGTAGTGATTAGAGACCCCAAGAGATTTGTTTGTAAATGACTGGCTCAGACTCTGCTAAGTCCTCCTGCTTTTTTATTTGGCCGGTTTGGTGACCTGGTAACTATTCAAAACATAAATTTTAATGAGAAAAATATCCAACCACCTCCAGCACATTAAACCTCTGTAACAGACATTATAATGGGAATAAAATAAAATAAAATAAAATAAGGTGTTGGTTCACACAACGCTGGTGGGGGGAGGGAGAACTTTTCTGCAGCAGATGAATTCAATGTTGAGAAGAGTCCTAAATCTTCCATATAGGCAATGTGTTTTGTGGTTCCCTGCACAACTAATCTCTTGTTACTTATTCTTTTTCCTTCAGTATAGATGGACCCTGGTTGCAGGGAACAGGGTTTTGGAGAACAGCCCTCATTTTGTTCAGTACAATACAGCCCTGTCAACTTTTATGCTGCCACTTGAACCCTCAAATCGTACACAGGCGAGAGAAGGACAATTTTGAAATGAATAAAGTAAATAACTGATTTTAGTCTCCTTTGGGTGTAACGTCACATCCCAACTTAAGGGCTAGTAAAAACTTTTATGCAATATTTTCCACGGCTGGGAGTTTACACAAACACCCCCTACAGTCATTTCTTGGCTTTCCAGGAAAGGAGACAATTGTTAATATACTGAACAGATTTCCAATCAGACATTTGGTGAAGGTCAGAGAGGAAGGCATTAAATGTCTGCTTGCATGTGACTGATTAGCATCCACTGCAGACTAGTGGATAGCTGCATTTGTCTAAGGAAATATTTTAGGCTTTATCAGTGACATTTTCGATCACAGTTAAGGAAGGCTTGCTGAGCTATCATGACCCAACCAGATTAATATTTCCCATAACAAATTTAGTAATACAGAAAGAAGTTTAAAAGTGCCCACAGCAACTAAAAAAAAAAAAATTCCCACCAAAAGCAGTTTTTGGTGAATGCTGATATTTTTATATCACAACACACAAAAAGACAATTCACATACTAAATGTGTTCCACTTAGATAAAGTTTTAACAGATTTTTATCCATCAAGGCTCAGAGAAATGCAAGCCCAATTCTCAAAAGACGAAGGAATTCCCATTCTCATAGTTAGAAGTGAAAGGAGTGGGCTGGAGAGGGAAGTGACTGTAGTTAAAACTGTCAAGGAGTCTCAAGGAATGAATATGCATTGCCTGACCTGAATCTATTCCAGTTTCACATGGTATGAGAACAGAACATTTGTTTCCAGCTGAAGAACAAAAAAAATAAATGTGTTTCCATGGCTTTCCTGGGTAAAGCTATATTTGAGGATTTTTTTGAGATAGCACTTTCTGTAAAACGATTTGGTTAATAATGAACAGTTCAGAGCACTTTAGTCTGCTAAAGGATGGAGCAGTTATATCGTTGGCTCACTACGGTAACCCTGCTTTCATATATTGTACAACAAACTGAAAAAAAAAACCCCTAATTTCAAGCAAAGAAAACCATCATCATCAGGAGATCTGTGTTTGCATTTCATTAAACAGGACGAAATCTATTGCTCAAGAAGAAAGTTCAGGACATCGGAATTTTGCCGTTTGCTGCAAGGCTGGATGTTGGTGTGAGAAGCAGGTGTGACTGAGCAAAGAGTTGTTGAAACACGCTAAAGAAAGCACGCCCCCCGAACTCCTCCAGAACACCAAGAGTTCATTTAAGAAGTTTGTTGTCTTAAAGTGGTATTAGTGAGCTTTAGGTTTCTGAACCCGAATGTGCCCAAGCACAGTATGGGCACTTTATGCACTTGCCCCGAAGGGAAATGTATGGCTAACATACCTTTTAAGGATACCTATGCTGAGCTATAAGACATGGGTCAGGACTTCAGAATTTATGCTTGTGGGAAATTCTGCACTGAGAGGGATTTTATTTTATCTTTTATAAGCGGTTTTTGGCAAGTGTCATTACTAGCGCTGCAACAAAGAAACCACAGAAGATAGAAAAGGGAAAGGAAAAAAAAAAAAAGAAAAAAGAAAAAAGAAAAAAGAGATCTGTGATATTAATGGTTACACATCTAGCAAGGAACTAAATTAGCATAAAATTGCATAATCATGAAGCAAAAAGAAAACCCTAGCCTAGCAAGCACAGTGGCTGTGTATTGTACCCCGAGCAATGAGGGGAAAAGAGAGGTGGCAATTCAGAGTAAGGTATTTGGCATCTATCCCAGCGTGTCACTAAGTCTTTGTCTTCCATCCCTGCCTGAAGCTCCAATCCATAAGATTGCAAAGACGAGCTTCCAAGGAACTAACTTATGCAGTGGTTTAAGGGAAATCCGGAACCGCATATATGGAAAAAGAAACAGAAAGGCTCGAGTGTATATTAGGGTCTTTACATTTGATGGCAAGAAAGTTTGAGCACACAGGTAATTCTGGGGAGTTGATACAAAAAGTAGGCAAAAGGCTGTTTATTCTTAAAAGAAAAAGAATCCTAAAAATCAGGCCTTGGTTTCTGCTTGTATCTGGTCGCCTCTTGAAAAACTGCGTGGATGTTTGAGCCTAAGAGGCAACGTGGATGAGCATGAAAAATTCCCTGGAAGAAAACGAGGAGGCTGAAGAAGGAAGAAAACTGTGTGCACCAGGACAACCGCTCAGATGAACATGAGTATTCCCAACTTGGATGCATAAGGGCTTAAACCAGTAGGATCCAGTTTTCACAAGTTAACAGCCATGAGCACCGAGACCTCTCTTAAGAGAAGAGAGGGGGAGGAGAACCAGCAAGCTAGCCAAGGAAGGCCATCTGTTAAGCGAACCTCAGCTATGAACTCAAGACCTGCCCTTACTAGGCTCAAACATTAATAAAAGTGTCCAGAAAACACCAACAGCTAAGCAAAACCATTCCTTTAAATAAATAAATAAAAATAAAATTGAGGTGTCTTATTTCAAAACACTGTTACGGTATACTATAGCCAATTAGTCACAAATTAGATACAAAATAAACTTCACAACAAACTGCAAAATGAGAATATTCTTAGTATATTCTCATCAATTAGGGATAAGTGAACAATTAAATTACACATACACGCCAAATTTTATCCTGGCAGTATTTGTAAAGTTTAGAAAATTATTTTGGAGGGATGCAAGGAAGAAAAGGGAGAGGAAAAAAAAAACCCTCCCACACACATCCCCAGCTCCTAGCAGAAAGGGAGAAAAAAAAGTGAATCTGACTATCAGCTCCAAATTTCACAGTATAATTTAGAAGGTGGGGAACCTGAGGAACAAGAGAAACTAGATGGCTATCTTGTAGTACCCCACAGAGCTGCCTTTCCAAGGAAAAGGAATTTCACCAGTGTACTGCAGGTGGTGAAGACAGATTCATTCCTTTCCTCATCTTGCTGCCAAACTCTCAACAGCATCTCATAAAACGAGATAAATGTCAGAATAAAACTGTCCATTTTAAACCAAGGTGTTGGCACTACAGATTCAGCTTTTAGTAATAAGCAGGAAATAAAGAGAAGGGACTTCTGTCCTTACAGGACAAATCTGTAGTGTCCTTAAAAAAAATCACACAGTTTAATTTGGAAGGGACCTGGAGGTCATGAAGTCTAATCTCCTGCTCAAAGCCAGATGATTCTGAAAGGTGGACCGCAGCACCTCACTCTATCAAGGTTTGAAGGTGACCAAGGACAGAGACTCCACAGCACCTTTAGGTGATCCCCTTCTCAGCTGTAACCACAATCATGGTGACAAAGCTTTTCCTTACATCCAAGTGGAGTTTTCCCTATTGGACATGGTGCACAATGAAAGGGCAATGTACACAACTTCGAGTCTGACTTGTCTTCTCTACAAACCTGCTCTGGCTGGTGGAAGATTGCCACTCTCATGTGTTTCTTCTCTAGGCTGGACAAGCCTACCTTCCTCCAACCTTCCTCATACATGGTGCATTACAGCCTCCAACAATCCCAGTGACTTTTTGCTGTTGATTACTAATTCCAGATACACTAAAATTTGTGGAGAGCTCTTCTTAGCTAAATAAGTTTGCCAGCAAGACCATTCAGAAGATGGCAATATTCCTTCTCTGGCATTACCTGTTTCCCTTTATATAGTATGTTGTTGCCATTTCCCTCAATGTGAAATATGTTTCATAATTCTCTCTATAAAGGGTTAACAAATACTGGAATTGTAAGCCACGCCTCCTCTACCTCAAAATAAATTCATGGTATATGTAATGTGAAAAATATCCACACCACCAACTGCTTGGTTCTACTACTTCCTCAGATTTTGCAGCTTTCAGGATACATTTATATAGTAGTTTCTAGCTTTTATTTACTAAGAATTTTAGAAACTTGTGTCAGCAATTACGTGACTCCAAAAGTTGTAGTGTTAGATAAAGGAACCAAATAAAACAATTGCTGAAATAAAAAAAAAAAAATAAAAATTAAATCAAATTGTTGAGAGGAGTTCCCTTGATGGTAACTGAACAGTCCCCTCCCTGCTGTGAGAAGAAAAAAAAAAGCTAAAAGATGCTCCTCTGACATCAAAATTGATAGAAACACTAATGACCTAACAGGCCCAAAGACTAAAACAGACTTTCAGAAAGAGATTACAAAATGCCAGTCATGGGAAAACCCTCCTTTCATTCCCACGAGAGCTCCTAATCTCTCATGTACCACCCCACCCCCCATTTTGCAAAATAAATTATGAAGGCAGAAGGAGCCAATGTAATCATCTAAGTCTTATCTCTTTGATAGCACAAGCCAGAGGATTGCAATGAATTATTTCTTTTGGGTTAAGGCTTATGGGTTTTTGCTTTTTCCAAAGGGGAGAAACAAATTCCACTGTCAATCTTGATTGAAATGTTACCAAGGAAGGAAGTTCTACCCTGAAATTCATATTTTTTCCTCATGTTCATCGGTATAATTTTGTTTACTTTTGATTCCAGTTCTGATGTGACTTGCTCTAGCAGACTCTTTCAGCTTCAACATTACATAGCTTAATTTCACTTTGATAAGGCAAAGCTTTTTGAGACTACAGCTGAGTAAAACTAGCTTCCCTTCCAAACCCCCAGAGTCTGCAAGCAATATTATTTTCCAGCCTGTCATGTTCATATGCATCTTCTAGGAACAATGCTTTTCTCCCAGTATATCTTTCCACTGTGAAAATCACCCATAAATTTTATTCTGGCTGCAGTCACAATAGTCCCAAAGACAGATCTGTATACGCCTCTGTTTTATATACCCATTGGTTACATTAGGCCCATTTACCAGGGAATCAGACAAAAACATCACAGTAGATAATTAAGCCCTTTTCAGAAATGGTGCTTCTTAAAATAGTGCTTCACTATCCAGTAAATATAACCTATATTCCTTTGTTCCTACACATATCATTTTTATATCTCTCTGTACTGAAATAGTTTTAATATAGATCAACATGCAACCTGGTTTCCTTTACTATGTATGTCAACCTTCTGTTTCCCAGTCCTTTAATTCATTAATAGAAATAATAAAAAACGCATGAGAAAGAATGGATATGAACACAGCTTAATACAACCCCAGTTCTTAAATCACAGAAAACAAGAGCAGATGTCCAAAGGTTCCTTCTTACCTCCCTTCTCCCACCTCCAATGCAGAATGTTATCTCTAAACCAATTCTAGCAAATGTCTGACCTGTTCCTAAAAAAGTTCTGACACAGGATTTGTGAAGGCAATTCATGCCAGTATGTAGCACCCTCACGCTCAGAAAAGTTTTTGGGGATACTTGAAATACCTCATGTAAATCTCCCTTGCTAGAACTATTCCCTTCAGAGGTGGTGTTTTCTAGCTCTTGATTATTCTTGCTGCTGTAATCTGGACTTTCAGATGCCTGTATTTTTGCTGAAGTTCAGTGTCGAAAGTGAATGTGCTGCTCAGCTGATGCCTTAACAACAGCTGCCAGAGCAGAATCGTATTATCCCACAGCCTAAATTTTATCTGAGACACTTCACCCCTCCTCTTCTCTTGAGGCAACATCATGATATTGTTGACTCATGTTCAGATTTATAAACAGAAGTAAACTATTACTAAATTTGTTTTCCGTATCTAAATAACCAGCTGAAAAGAATATCTTTGATGTCTGTTGCCAGCAACGTGCTCGACGCCTGCCTTTTAACTTTTTTCATGCTCTCATTCTAAAGCAGATTTCCTTTCAGCTCTCAACAATTTTCAGACTGCAACCATGAAGAGCTTGTTGATTGTCAGACATATCAGAAAGCTACTTTCTCAATAAACAAATAAAAGCATAGCAGAGTGGTAGACGCAGACCATAAATATTACTTGCTTGAATTTCAATTCTCTGTACAGGTGAAAGGACTGAGTATCAAACTCAGCTTGGACATACATTTTCTATTTCTTCAGGAAAAAGAAAATTATCATTAAAAAAAGTTTCAGTGAGGTAGAACATCTTGCAGAACTGGATGACAATCAGGAGGAAGAGGCACCTGCAATGACCACTGAGAAACAAAGTGTTTAGTTGCATACAGAGATTTCTGTCTTTGTAGCAATACAGAAATAAAAACCCAGCAAGGGAGCACTCAGGCTATAACCCTCTAAAACATTCTTGAGTTTAGACAACTTCTGTCCTTACATATAAACCCAACTGTTTTCATCATAAATACACTCTCCACGTTTTAGAAATGCTTGAAAATGCTATGCACTCCAAAACTATACTACATTAGAACATTTGACAGAATAGATGATGTTGATATCAAGTTCCACTACAATAGTTTTCCAGATGGAATGCTGATGTGCAAGACCACTGAGGGCACTACAAGATGGGCAGAGTTGAGGAAGAGTCAAAAGAAGCATTTTAAATATGGGAACTAATGGATAGGAGAGGTTTATGCATATGTAAATGCAGATGTCTTAAGTTCCCATAGTTCCTAATGAACAGAGATGAATAAACACTATGAAACAACTGTAGAAGTCTTAAATAAAAAAGAACTATATTTTTTCTAAATGCTGTTGGACAGACAGGCTGATAGTGAAGGAAAAAATCTGTTGCTTGAAGCAATTAAATTTATGTCTTTACTTGCCACCTGCTAAGATATGCTGAACAGTTCTGACATGGGCTTTGAATTCCTCAAAATTAGCCCAAGAAAACAAAGAAGATTGTGTTAAATATCCTCCTTCTGAAAGGTGTCAGGCAAACATATTTTTCCCCTCCTAAGGAAAGAAGTCACAAGTCTTACTAAGAGTTAACAGAAACAACACTGAAGTAATACCATAAAAGGCAGAAATAAGCTGTAAAATTAAGAACTAAAAAATGTGACATCTCAATGATGTCTCCCAAGTAACAATTAATATATTCCTTGCCTCATATCTGTGTAAGTTCTGGAAGCTATGATATGACAGGCTACAGCCTTCTTTTTTCCGGAAAAAAATAAAAATCCCTGGATTTCTCTTTCAAAAGCTGTAAACCAGAGTAGTATGAGAGAGTTTAAGTGAGGCAACTCCTGTACTTCGTACATTGAGTACAGAGGGCATCCTGAAAGCAGCTTGAATCTTGAAAGCTGCTTCCAAGTATTAGTTACATAGCGCTAGTCCTCTGAATTCTAGAAAGGGACATCATTTAAGAAACAGTTCTGCCTAGCTGATTTCTGAATTGCTAGTTAAGGTAGATCTTACTGAGTATCTCCAAATACATAACTTTTGAAAAACATTCAAATCTGAAGGGGATGGAAGTACTTTTAAACTGTAGTAAACACCATTAAAACCATCCTCATTCATAGTGAAAGATGCTATGGTCTTACATGAGACCAACAGACAGGAATTGCCTTTTCTATCAATGAACACAGTGTATCCTTTCCTTCAAATACATTTTTCCAGGCTTTACTAAACAGTGTTTTGTACTACAAACGTAAATTTTCCAGTTTGCCTGGTGTGCTCCTGTTCTCAGCTGTAGGACAAAAGTGACCTAACTTTAGCCAAGATTTCAGTCTTTTATGGAAGCACTGTTATTTTATTAAGTATACCAAGATAAGCACTATGTACATTTCAACAAGTCTTATCTGGTTACAGCACATAAAAGCGTTCTGAATTCTAGAAATATATCTAAATGATCAGACAATATTATATTAAATCAAGCTATTAGCTCCCTCCACACCCTACCCATCACCACCAACAAGCATCTTTAAGAACCTCTTGGCTCATCTCATTTTTCAGGATGCTGTCTAAGCCTAAATACTACTAAATCTATTACTCTCAATAAGACTGCTAATGAAAAATCTAGAAAGGTCAGATGCTTTCTTACATAGATACCGCTATACTTTTCACTACACAGACATATTAAGCAAGTCTATAAGCTTGTAAGGCATCTTTATGCACTGATCTACTAGATGCCTAGTATATTGTATTCGCCTTTATTGCCTCCCACCTGATGCTTACAGTGACTACAACGTTTAGGACCTGAATTACTTGAGAATTGAAACAGCGCTAGGATGTTATTTGGAGAATCAGCATTGTCTAATAGCTTTGAGTTGTTCAGACCTATTAGAAAAATACCGATAAAGTCTTTTTTTCATGGTTAAAGTACCTAAATTAAATTCTTGCATGCTTGGCATCTTTAATCCAGGCTAACCACAGATGGTGAATGCATGCATTATAAGATCATGCACCAAGCTCACTCTTTGAACCCTTCTTCTATTGGTAGCTAGTAAACAAATGCTTTTGAGAAGGACTTGCAGAACTAAAGTCCCCTTTAACACATTCTCAAAAGTGCAAAATTACACAATAAACAACTATCTTCAGTCTTCTAAAGGAGAACTGATTGAGGTTAGAGGTTAGGAAGGCACATATAGTTTAAGACAGTGACATCACAGACTGGTCAGGGTTGGAAGGGACCTCTGGAGATCATCTAGTCCAACTCCCTGCTAAAGCAGGTTCTCCTAGAGCAGGTTGCACAGAGTCATGTCCCGGTGCATTTTGAATGTCTCCAGAGAAGAAGACTCCACAGCTTCCCCAGGCAGCCTGTGCCAGTGCTCTGTTACCCTCAAGGTAAAGAAGTTCTTCCTCATACTCAGATGGAACTGCCTGTGCTGCAGTTTGTGCCCGTTGTCCCTTGTCCTCTCACTGGGCACCACTGAAAAGAGCCTGGCCCCATCCCCTTGACACCCACCCTTAAGATATTTCTATGCATTGCTAAGATCCCCTCTCAGTCTTCTCCAGGCTGAACAGGCCCAGCTCCCTCAG
>JAVJGJ010000037.1:51244097-51277057 GCA_035590215.1 Microhierax caerulescens | reverse complement strand
GAGCCCAGAACTGGACACAGCACTCCATATGGGGCCTCACCAGGGCAGAGCAGAGGGGGAGGACAACCTCCCTCCACTTGTTGGCCATGCTCCTCCTGATGACAGTACAGTACAGCTCCTCCATGTTACAGTACAAAGATACATTAGTGGTTTGGGTTTGGTTTTTTTTTTTTAAGGCTGTTAGAATCCATTTTAATATATATATATAAAGCCATATAAACAATAAAAAAAAAAAATATTTCTAAGATTTTCACTGGATTTTTCTACTACAACCACTGGATTTCAGATCCTACAACATCCTTTGTCATAGTTCACTGCTTAGATTTGGGACTACAGGCAGCACCTCTCTTCCATGCCTGACAAACTGGGCAGTCAGCAGGCTCACCTGCAACACAAGAGGTCCAGCTTCCCAGACTGGTAGACCAGGGACTGAAATGGACGTGACTTGTGTTCAGGTGAGCACTGCTGGTTATCTTCAAAGAAGGTCTCCAACATGGCTTTTTCTCCTCCCCATATAACAAGAAGGCCTCCTCTCCTCACTTGTGCCTTCTCACAGAAGACAAGTTTCCCAGGTGCTGGAGCACTAAGAATCAGAAGAGGTCTTAGATGAATACGCCACTCCAAAACCAACGTGGTGGCCACAGCGCACTGAACCAGGCACTTCCCACACTACTGTCCATCAGTTAACAACAATGGCCAGTCACACAGAAAAAGCTTAAAGTCTCACCCTGTAAGGCTGAGATCAGAGGCCGAGATCATTTTCTGCTGTACGTCCAGCTGTTTTGCCCTCCTACTCCAATACATCCTCCATTTTTTCCTTTCTGCCAAGGACTCCAAGTGCCTCATTCCTCCCATGCAGTGCAAAAATAGCTGTTCCTCCCTAAGGACCATGTGCCCTACAGTCTGCCTGCCTTTTCCAACTGTGTCTTGTGAAATTCCGGCTGGTCTAACAACAATATTATGTCTCCCCATATAATTTGTTGTTGCAATGAAGCAACATCCCTACAAACACTACAGCTACTGTCTCCCTCTGCACTGTCCTCCTTCTGCACTTTTTCCACAGATAAAGAAGAAACAAGCCATTCCAGGGTATCTAGGTGTTACATCTTTAGCTGAGATTTAAAGTCAGAGCTCAGACTACCCAAGAAGCTGTTGCTTATTTGATTTACAGAGAAAGGACCAAACCTGCTCAGAGTTGCTAGCTGAAGGCCTTCTGCCCTCTGATACTTCAAACATCTACTGGCATTTTGGCATCAGCTAGATGTAGCATCCACAGAAACATGGGACTGGAAAGAGTCACCTGGGCCATCAAGCTGGGGTTTTTGATCAACCACAGACCATCACAGTAAGAGTTCTGTAGTCCACCAAGTTTTCCAGGATAACCAGCTCCCACCGACACAGGCACCACAGGATATCGCACTGGCCTCTCGTGACCAGCAAAGGAGAACCACCCTACAGTTTCCTCAAAGACCAAAGAGATTCTTCTTTTGTAGAAGAATCTTCTACAAAGAATTCTTCTAGAAGAGTTCATTTAAGTGAAAAGCATTACCAACCTCTTTTTTCCATAGACACAGTGAGATGATGTAGCTCTCCAATGATCTCACAGGAAAGTGCCTCAAGTTCATGCACCCAGATTTTAAAAGCGTATGCCCCCACCTTCTCCCAAGCAATCCTTTCACTTCCCAGAAGTGAAAGCACCTTCCCTGCAAAGCCAGGCTGTCTTCTCACCCCTCTGTGCTGACCTTCAGGAGAAGCAGTCAGCAGCTGTAGCTCTGAGCAGGGTCTCTACCAACTGCTACCACCAAGTTTCACTCCAATTAAGATTTTTTCCTGAACTCCCTCCCCGTCTACCTTTAGGCCAAGTACTAGTAATCTGTCACCACCTGGAAATGACAGCCCTTTGCCTAGGACTGGAGCTTCTGCTGTGATCACAGAAAGTGATCAAAAACACCTCGCCTCTTCCAAGTAGGTAGTGGCCACCCATTAGAAGCTAGTTTTCATGTTAACACACACTATGGGACATATTCCCCAGTTTGGCTCACCTGTGCAGGATTTCCAGCCTCAGAACGTGAACTGATGAATCTCACATGTAAGCCATGTGCTTCTACTTTCAATTTAGACAGAGGACAAGCAGTGAAGTTTAAGCTTCTTTTGGATGCTGGAACAAGTCTACTTACATTTATCTACCCATGCAAAATTGTTAGGCATCTATCTCATTTGCTGCAGGACAGTCATAATTACCTATAAACCTTAGGTTATTATATAGATTTTAATTAAATGTGTTTATAAACTGATTTATAAGATTACAGACAGCATCTGAATCACCAGGAAAGCCCTTAGGAAGCATTTAGTAAAGAGAATTAACAAACAAAAACACACCTGGAAAAAGCTAGATAGCTGCATGTTTTGGCAGGCCCCCAATAATTGCTTTTACTGGTAGCAATCAACATCCCCCACAGACCCTGATTTGTCATCTACTACTTTTAAAGCCCAAACACCACTTTAACCAAAAACTCCAGCCAAATCAAGTTTCCAGAAAAACTGAGTTAGGCAATGTACCCTTCTCCATTCTCATTAAGTAAAACGTAATACACACACGCACTACAGAAAGCTTATACTTCAGAGTAATGACACGACAAAATCAAGTACTTGATAGTTATAGTTGTTCTTGATTAGTCCGGAGGTAATAAGCAAATTAATGCACGTTAATTTGGTACAGTGTCATCTCAATCAGCTAGGTGTAACTGAGTCGACGTGCCATCAAGAATCCTCATGAACAAAAACTTCACCATCTAAGTTAGACCAGCACAGTCCTTCGCTTGATGTAAGAACACTTCAGCTGACACAGCAGCTATCAGTTTTATATATAAAATAATCTAAAGAAGAGCACACCCTGTACAACTTCAACAGCAGGTAAGTGGTCCAACCGCTCCAGTGAAGTCAGAATGACTGCCTCCAGTTCCACAAGTCTGTCCACCAGCATAATGTGTTTGCTGTACTGAGACAGCCTCTGGTTTTTAACTTTTAACTGTTAGGTAAAAGTTGGAAACAAAGAGCAGCACAGTGTCACCACCCTGCTAGCGCTCCAAAGATCAACTACTAGGTGGTCCCACAGGCCATAACGTAAAAACTTTCTGCTTTGGAACAAAACACCTCTAGGTA
Organism: Microhierax caerulescens; assembly: GCA_035590215.1. Lineage (NCBI taxonomy): Eukaryota > Metazoa > Chordata > Aves > Falconiformes > Falconidae > Microhierax > Microhierax caerulescens. The sequence goes on along the minus strand of JAVJGJ010000037.1, from coordinate 51,273,895 downwards.
CTAATTAACTTTGCAAGGTTTGTGAAGAGTAGTAATGAACGAGTAAAGTCTAAGATGTTCAGTTCCACATAAGCATAATTACTGTACTCAACTATCAAGCATAAGACTGACATTATCCTGGAAAAACTCCAAGGGTCACAGGCATGATACAGGAAAGGAAGCTACAGAAGGAGCTACTGTATTTACTTAATAAATCTACTGCACAGGCTGCTGTCAGTGGATTTTGTTCCAAGAAGCTAGGCAAACAAAACAGTCTTTACAGACAGAAGAGAGGGAAGGGGGTGGGAGAGAGGCGAGAAGGATTTGATCTCATGATCTCTAACGAAGTTGAACAGCTGAAACGTTCATGGACAATGTCTGTCGAGCCCATGAATTTTCTGAATTATTGCAACAAACTTCAATTTCACAACTTGAAGGAGATGAAGACCACTTCTTTAAGAAACCAAGGAAGAACCACAGTTTGTTGTTTAAACATGAGGCTGTAATTCAACAGATGGATTGTTTTTTGTTGAGCCATTTGCATTCTTTGATAAATTTCCCATCTTTTCCCAAGATGGGAGTCATTCACACATTGTCTATAATAGCTTTTCTAGTAGAATAAATGGATCAAATCGTATACAATCAACTTGCCTATAAGATCACTGGAGAACTTTACATATACACTATACATATACTTGATTTTTTTCATATTACCTTCTCAAATCACTGTAGTTTAACTAGTAGGCTTAAACTGTGCTCTCTCTGCATGGAAACATAAATGTTAAGGAAAAGAAAAGATGTCTTTATCACAAGTTCTCCTAAATTTAAGACTAAATACACTGCAAATATAAGGATGCCTTAAGAATACATAAAAAAATCTTTCTTTATTCAGCTTTAGGAACAGAAAAAATGCCAAAGGGTAGTCAGTTCTTCTTATATTCTTCAGCTATGCTGCTTTTCAGTAAAATTAATATACCCCAAAAGGTGTTACTTTCATATCAGACTGTCTGTACAGTAATCACTGAAACAGAGCATTAAATAAAATAATTATGTACAAATACGGTAACACTACTGGCTCTTTCAAAGTTGTCCTGAGAAAACATTTTTGACAAGACTCTCAGATGACTTAGTAGATGGCAAAATTGACTGTACTGCCATTTATTAATGAAGACTTAATTCTCTAAAATAAGCTTGCATACAAGTGTCTTTTGTAACTCAGAAACTCCTTGCAACTAGGTCTTGGCATGTAGTTCTGGTGCTCATCACCTTCCAAACAGGCTTAATTGTTCTGCAGAAATTTTTTTCCTTCACTTCTTACTGCTAAGGAAGCTTGGTACGACTACTCTGTTATTTTTCTGTTCTCTGTAAAAAGAAATTGGCCTTCAGGAGCAGCATTGTAAACCTCTGAATTATTAACAGTCACTAAAAGAGCTAGCAGTAATTAGTAATCACAGTTTCATGCATATATATACTTGTATAGATATAGATACAGATAAGTGCATCTATGTGTGTGTATGTATTTTTATATATGCATCATATATATATATATATATGCATGTGCATATATACTATGGACCTCACCTTTCAACCCCTGCAGAGAAATAAACAAACCCAAGAATCCTGCTTCAGAAACATTAAAGGAAATGTTTCCCTCCAATTTCCCCCCTCCACATCCACCACAATATACTTAAAGCATCTGTAGATGTCAGAACAGCATAGCCTTCCCTCCTTCAACACATAACCCTGACCCACTTCACTGCGGAGAGCTAGTGAAACAGGCTCCAAATATTTCATTCTGCAGCTGGTCTTCAAGCCCTAATAACGAAGGGAGGTTGAAGTCACTCTCTAATCTCCTAATGTGTAAGAATCAACAGAGCTCCCCTTTGAGCAGCCAGCCTACGCCAGAGCACAGAACAGATTGTGTCAAGTGACAGCTGCTTTCTGGCAGAACACGCAGGCTCCCTACCAAGAAAGGGAGGCAGGAAGCATCACTCAGTTGTGGAAGAGGTTGCCAGCTTGAAAAAAAATATATTAAAAAATTAAATCATACAGCCATTCAAGGAAGATCCATGCAATTCTTTAGAGTTGCCTGAATATACACTAAATGTATATATGCCGTTGCTATCTCTTCTTCCCCACTCCTCTGTCGCTTCCCTTTAGCTGGATTAAAGTTTCCCACCTCAAGGGCTACTTGCCCGTGTATCTGGATGGTGCTTAAGATATTACAGCTGCTCTACAAAGACAAATAATAAAGGATTGTCAAGCTCTCTAGTTAAATCGAGTTTGATATCAAAGCTGTCATACAGATACTCACTTCTCTTTAAAAAGATTTAGACATAAGAAAATTAGCTGTAGTCTGCTGACTGATCAGAGGTATCACCGTGTGTGTATACACACATGCAAACATGTGGAAGCACATTCCTTGCAGTCATATCAGCCATGCATAAACTAGACAGGTAATAAAAAACTGTTCCGTAGCTCCAGGTATAAAATTTGCCCAGCTTGTGCAAATTTTAATTTTAATTTGGAAGTACCCACCAAATACAGCTTAAGACCAATCACAGCTCAATTCAAGTAAAAGGTTTCTAAAGTTAGTTATGTAAGCATTTTTTCCTAGGTGTCTATAATGTTTTGAAGAACAAGGTTAGATTATTTTTTTTAAATGGTTTTTTTTTTTTTTTTTTTTTTTTATGACAGGTTCCTGGAACTACACTTTTGTACTTCTGGGTGTAAAATGTTCCAAGTTGGGGGAAAAATATCCATCCCAAGCACCTTTCCCACCTCTGTTAAAAAAACACCAAGAAAAATCCTGGCAACAAATCAGCAACTCCCTTTTTTAAAGGACCGTTTTAGATATGACGGTTGCAACACTTGACAACTTGCATTCATATCCTTTAGTTGTATGACTTAGCCCTTGTTAGCTTGATTTTGGTCCTGCTTAAAACCTTTGTTGCTATGTCACACAAAGCAGGCTGCAACAAACTGCTTTGTCAAATCCACATTTATGTGGAAGCAGCCAACACACAGACCAAATGAAAGGATTTTTACCAGTTAGCTTCAGCAGGATGAATAAAGAACTGGAAAAGGGTATGGAATTAAGCATTTTTAGAGGAAATGGACTATCTAGGTTGGTTGTTCTTTTGAAAGAAGGCGGTCATATAAAAATCAGACTTAAATCAGTTCTAATACCACACTGGCAGTGGAGAATGTTAAACTGCAGACTGGAATCTTACAGGAACTCAAAAAAGGCAAAATGGGTGTAACGTAAATACACTAGACCATTCAATTTGTGGATGAAAGAGAAGTCCCAACCCCTAAGAATAAACACACCTACAAAGAGATCTGGTAATAGGAAGAGTTTTGCAATACAAAATAATACTAATAAAACAGGAAAGGCGGTTACAAAATCCCCTCTTGTAAGTGTCCTGATGTCATCGTGAATTTAAGATTATAAATTATTGTCTTTACTACTTCCTCTGCTACTTTACATTCAGTTTACTAAACAAAAATAGCATGCAAGGAGTTTGTAGCAGGTGTCCCACTTTCCTCTATGGCAGCAGTGTCCCACTTGGCCACTACCAGCCATGTACCAGCGGTGGGGCACCTCTGTGGAGCCAATTCTCCAGCTTCCAGGACAACTATGGAGCTAAAGCACAGTTGGAGCACATGAAGAGAACCCAGATTCAGACTCCAACACTAGGTAACCAAAAGCTGCTGCTGCTACTGTTGAGATGTTAGTGGTTGGACAGACATTTTCCATTGAAACTGCATTACGCTCTTCTAGATCTGCATTTGTGTTCATGAATACAGTGCAACTCAATGCCAGATTACAACTGTTCTTACAAACATTCCTCTCTAGCCAGATACCAAGTACTTTTAAAGTTGTTCTGTGTTCAGGATCAGGCTAGTTTAGTTACTGTCCTTAATTCAAGGTCTTTCTAGCACAAGCCCGCATGAATACTTCAGCGCGGAGTCGGGAATTCCTCCTCATCTGCCATCATCTCAGCCTGCACCATCTGGTATACAAAAATACAGAGTCTCTTATCTTAGAGGAGCAGCTTATCTAGAGGCAGGTTATGATCCTCGTGCTCTGTGTCCAGTCTGAGGAACTTCAGGCTCATCCACCTTCTTGCTTCACCTGGGAAGCTCTCCTTTTCCTCCTGGCTGGGCCTAACCATCGACCTGCATCCACGGGAGGACCTTCAACAGCACATTCATATCCAGGAAAGCAATTCATCTCACAAAGAACCACCAGGATGGCCCCACCGTCTTGTCCTTGCAAGACCACAACAATAAACAGTGTCTTGGAGAGCTTTACAGAACTGAACAAACCTTAGAAAACCTATTGCCAATATTTTGGACTTCAGCAAGATTTTTTTCTAACACAAAGCAGCTTTTAAGACCAGTAACTTTTTAGAAAAGTAATAATGACTTCTGCCAAAAAACCCACTATATATATATACATATATCTATATCTATCTATCTATATATAAAATTGCCAAATTATATACAGGACTTGCTAACTACACAATGAATGAAGGAAGTGATATTTTTTTTAAATGGCCTAAAATCTACTCTCACCATTAACAGCTATTCAAAAAAGATTGCTAAAAATTTCTGCTAGTCAATTACAGCATAAAGATACTTTTAAAACTACTACTTTTCACAGTTCTCAAGACCAGAGAGCTTTTACTCAAAAACTAAGCACTAAGGTATTGAACTTGCAGAATAGTGGTGCTTAACAGCCCACAGAAGAACATGCATCTCTGGATGACTGCAAAACAACAGGGAGAGAACAGTCTAAAAGTGACTTTGCTATATTTAGGAATAGCACAATCAATACAATACAGACATCAGCTCCACAAATATAACTCGGGTCAGTCGCCAATGCCTGAAGCCAATACATCTGCAGGGAAATCAAGTAGTACATAAACAAACAAACAAACAAAATAAATAAAAAAATCAGTCTGATAGCATAAAGGGAAAGAATTCTAATAAAAGGATTTGCCAGGCACAGAAGAAATGCTTGCTTGCTTTCTTTTGGGGGAAATTTACCAAGTCTCTATACAAGCAAACTTAGCTGTTCTTCACATTTACTTTAATTTTGTGTTAGTTAACATGAGATTGTTGAGCAGTCAAAAACATTAAGGTATTATCACGCAGTCTCAAAATGACAGCAAAAAAAGGAACAGCAATCTAACAACCTCTACTGACAAAACAACTCCGACTTTGAAGTTCAAAAGTTTTTTTTTTAAAAAAAAATATGTTGCATTATTATCTGGATGCAATCAAATCTCTGGTGAGTTTGTAAATCATTGCTAACAATAATCTGTCTGGTTGTTTGTGCTATTTAAAAGAATACTGGTGTCAACACCCAAAGTTTGATTTCCATGTTGCTCTGATCTCTTGCATCTGTATCTGTTTGCATATAAAATTTTGTCATCTCTATTAGCTGGATGTTCTGCAACAGTCAAACATTGTAGTTATTAGGTCCCCACAAATCGTAAGTGATAAACCTCATGCAGAGAAGTTTGTAAAAGAAATTGAAAAGACAAAGCCAAAAACTCCACCAAAACATCTACCCAGACTGAAAGACATCCATGAAAACAGTACTATGATATTCTACATTTACTGTGTTATTGACTTCTGCATTGTATACATTCCATTCATGATGAAAAATTCTGTACATTTACCTGGCTGCAAAACCAAGCAGATTTTAATAGTTATGGAAAGCAACAGTTCAGCAGTTTTGGTGTGATTTCAATTGGTTTTGGATTTTTTTTTTGTGTTGTTTTTTTTTTTAAAAAAAATTAAAAAGCTATTATACAGAATTAATCTATCAGCTTGTTTTAGTACTTTCAGTTACATCTACTAGAAGGGAAAAGAGGAGAAGCAACAGTCAAGTGCATCTGTTTCCAAATATTTGATTGGATATGGTTCAAACAGTCTGCAGCCCAATTCTTACAAGAAGAGCTGCTCTTACTAAATAATACAAGTCCTTCATATATGGTCTTGCACCTGCTGTCTCCAGTGGAAAACAGATTTTACTGTTCTTCACTCCTACAGTGCTTCTGAGCCATAGCAGCTAAGAGTAAGGAACTTAAATTTGGTGCTCAAAACCACAACATCCATAAATCCATTGCTGTGGGTGGCTGGGATTGACATTCAGTGCATTTCAAATTAATAATTGTACTTACATGCTCCAAGTTTGTAAGTACACATTTTTGTTTTTGTTGCTACTCCACCCAAACTACATTTAATATGGCATCACATTTTTGCTGTTGCTACCATTACATCTGAACTACCTTTACTATGGAATCAGCTAAACAAATACAAGCATCCTCATATCTGCATTAGCATCATCCCTGGGCATTAAACTGATTTTGCTATAGTTTATTTTTATACAAATAAAGATGTACATTCTTTCACAGCCACTAGATTAAGGTTCAAAGTTTAAGGCAACACACTTTTGAATCTTAGTTGTTTCCGAATAAGACTTGAACACCTTGCCATCTGTTGCCTCTGCCTCCTCTCATGGAAGTGAGCCCCTAGATCCAGGGGCATCGCATTCAAACAACCAGAAGTCACCCACATTGCTTCCTCGTATTTCTCAGTTTTTAAACATGGTACTATCAGCAGAATACCAGAGAACATAAATATTTTTGAATACTCACAAGCAGGCTCTTCAAGAGCCCTTATCAGTAATCTAGCTCTGCTTCCATCAAAATTAGCAGGACTTTTATTAATCTCTTGAAAAAATAATAAAAAAAAAATTCATGGCTCAACTCAGGAAACATTATGTACTTCTGCAAAATTAATTAGAGAGTTGACAGTTTTCCTCTGACCTGGTTAAGAAGAGCTTCATCTATTCTTTCCCTGATCCTGTGGGTTTTTGCTTAGTCCAGATGTTACCCACATGCCATAACCATGCTTTTCCTACAGCAGAGAAAGGAGGATTTACCAAGAGAAGTGACTGATGAGCATTTCAAATTAAAACTAGGTGAAGAATTACCTAACGATGGTTGCTAAGCTCTGAGCTACAAAACTGATCATTCAACACAAATTTCTGACTTACAGCATTTGTTAATTATAATTGACTTGTGAAACTCATCTGGCCATGATACGACATGCTCTAGCATGCAACAACATGGAGTTGTGGCTGCACACCACAAACAGACCCCAAATAGAAGAAAACAACACATAAAGTTATTTTTAAATCCATTTCAGAGAAACGGTTTGAAGACATATAGGTAAGAGGGTGTTTGTATTCGTTTTAATGGTTCCCCAGATAAAAGGACAATTTTTTAAACAGTTTTGTTTATTTGTTTGGTACAGAAAATTCCTGGAGGGGGGACTAATATTTATAGCAATGCTAGTCAAAGTATTCTGTCTGTTCCCAAGATCACGCCTCCAACAAAGGAAAGCAAGAAACAAAAAGCCTCATCTGCCAAAACCAGTCCATGTCACTTCTATTGTTGATTGCTTTTGAAGTGAATGATACTGAAGCCTAAAGCAAATGCTAACCAACCAGGTCCCACATTTTAGTTTTCCAAATAGCTAGCCACACAACATTTTAAGCTTTACAAACAACTAAGCCTTTAAAAAGAGCTTGTTTTAAACTGATCCAACTAAACTATGAAGATGATGAAGTATTACTCAAGTGCTGCCTTTCAAAATGCAACAGTTGAAACTTTTGGTTCAGATTTGGAAGAGCAAGACTTACTGTTGCTCAAGGTGAAGCCCCAGGCAGTAATGCTTATTTTCTCCTCTATTTTATAAATGCATCTGAAGATCACTGCGACTGGACCAGTAACTATGAAAAACAATCAATACCCATCATCACCACACACAACAGCAAGCATTAGAAATATACACATAAAGCACATATATGGTTCCTACAATATAGGCCCTTCAAAGTGAGGGTCTATATATGCAATACAGCTCCTATCCATCATGGGAGCTTATGAGCACAATGAGCTGAAAATGTTCTTACCCCAAAAAAGTAGCCCTGTACTAAACAAGGCAGCAGATACTTTGTGTTGTCGATTTGGGCAGAGCAATCCTCTCGGAAGTATTCATATAGTGGTTCTGAAACCCAACAGTTTTACAGAACCAACAGTTCTGCATATGAATACAGAAGTATTCATATAGTGGTTCCTCAAGCTGTGAAAACTTGAGAAAGAGAAATTTGATTTTCATAGGTCTTAGATACTTACCAGGTTTTTAAGTCTACAACTCAACCCCCGTCCCTGCTCCCTTCAGAGCTTTTTCAAAATGGAAAGGACCAGCTGCAACCTTCTTTTACAAAAACTTTCTAATGGAAACACCAGCTTCCTTGCACACCCACTCAGATGTATACAAGTTGTGGCCATTTGTCATACAGGAATTTCACAGCATCCCAGACTTCTTTCCCCATCTCCCTCAAGCACACTAGTTAACTTCATTTTGTGTTCTTGTAATTTGTGACATTAATGTATTTCAGCATTTCATTTATCTCCATGTCTAAAGCTTTGTTGATGTCTACAGTTCTGTTGAAAACTTCATATGAAAGAATTCTTTTGGCTATTTTTTGAGTTACCAGATATACAGAAGATTTAAAAGCCTGCTTTTGAGTTGCATTTAATTTACCCTACCCTTTTTCAGATTAATGGAAGACAACAGAAATAAACTGGATACCTTACCAGTTTATTCCCAAACAGGAAGGCATCAGTCACTGCAAAAACTTTCTGCTGCTTACTGTACAGTCAGCAGGACCTACCTACTCCTGATAGTTCCTATTTAATTCACCATGCCATAAAACTATACACTCCCTTTAAGCTTTAAAATAGAAAACCTAGATTTAAATAATAATAATAAATAAATAAATCCCTCTACGTGCATCCCAACAGTAAAGAACACAGTTTAGCTCAGTCACATTAGCAAAATTACGCAGACAATTTTGCTGCATTGCTTTTTTTAGTTACTTGCCCATCAGAGCAAAACTTCCTTAAAATATATTTGCATTTCTCCCCCCAAAAAAAGTTCAACCCACTCATACTGAATGGTTTTTACTACTCACACATAAAGAAAAGGTATCTGAAGTAGTCTGCTTTCTGGCATATGGATACCTTGGAAATCAAATTGAAGTAAGATCTGGCATTTCTCTGTGTGTGTATATATACATACACATATATATATATAGAGAGAGAGCGCAAGCGCGAGCAGCTATTACTCACACCTTGCTATGATAATATGACTTGGCAAGTATCGAGAGTCAAATGCCTTCCCCCTCCTCCCCTCCATATTGTACTGCTATAATTGTTCACCAGCATTTTGACATAGAAAAGGTCTGTACATACGTGCTCAGCTGGCATGAGTCCAGACACGGTCTGGGGAGGGAGAACTTCTCAAGAGTCCCTGCTAGACACACACAGTTGGAAGAAAGCCTGAGAGACTGCAGATTAACAGTCTACAAAAAAACCACCCAGACTGTATTGGCCAGCTGAAAATCTCATCCCCAGATTTCAAACCAGTCTGTCAGACACTAGACCTAGCCGTGTCTGAGCTAGCGGCAACAGCTCTGTTTCCCGGCTGCTTAGATAACAACTGTGCAGCTAACAGGATGGGCTGAGAGAAGTTATTTTAAGTTGCAATTACTAGTTCATATCTTATCAAAAGAGCTGGATGTGCACACTCGTTGCTGCTAATAGCTTCCCTTTCTCTTCTGAAAGAGCAACAAGAATGTTATTCACAGCAACTAAAGAGAGTAAATAGTACCAGGTGAAGCATTAGGTGCACTCTGCTGCTGCAACCACCCCAACAAACTCCAGTACCTCCCACTCTTCTTGTAGGAAGTCCCACTGAAACAGATTTGAACCACATCTCTCTTTTTTTCTTGCAGAAATACTTAACCAGCCTCTTTCTTACAGTGACAAAGGATCCTACCAAACTACCATGCAGAGGCAGTGTTCAAAGCTAAAGTCTGCACAAGCAACCCTCTCTCTTTAGCTGAGAGCTGGGTAGCCCCAACTGCACGCAGAGGGTGGCAAAGTACTTTGCAATTTCAAATGAGCAGCCAGAAGAAGTGTTAGAAATCACAGCAAGAAGGGAAAGTGGCACTACTGCACATCAGACATGGCAGAGCTTCAGAGGGGGTCAGTAGCAGGATGACTGAGAGCAAAGCATTCTCCATTTGCTACACACAAACTAAATATGAGAATGAACATCAGCCCCAGATCCAATACTAAAAGTCATTGCCTTAGCACAGAATATTCTTCAGCAGGTAAGGTTAAGTGTTGAAGGACAGCCTGACCTTGCTACAAGTTCACCTAAAGTCATAAAGCTGAATGGAGGAATCTGGACATAAATAAATGTGGTTTTACTTGCATGACTCCTTACACTGCTACACCTCAGCAATGGATTTCTCTTAGGTCGGTCACGCAGCTGTTACTAACTAACAGCAGAGACTGGTCATCATAAATATTATGCTCCCATACTGATGGCACCTACAGTTTAGGAACAATGGTCCCATCAATCCTCCAGACCCACTACTGGCAACCAAATACAGTATTTTCCATCAAGTATTTAATGAAATTAATTTTAATAGGATTTTATAGACCAGCTGCAATCACTTATTGTGGCCTTCTAGACCACTGTGACTTTCAGAAGTTAGGCATTATGTTACTGATTTTATTTATCATTAGAAAACCCCACATGCTGTAAAAGGGTACATATGGTACCCAACCACCATTGAGAGGTAAAGAACTGGGTGCTTTACAGCTTTCTAAACTAGGTTCTGGAACATTTTCTTATAGTTTTGGTAACAAATTGTTGAAGAAGCTAGCATGAGGCTTTGTCTTTCTTTAACACTTATGTTATCATCTGTGTCATGTTGTCCCTCACCGCCCCTCCCTGAAAGAAAACCCACCAAAAGGTTGCAGAAGGTGGGGTTTTTTTCCCCCTGGCAGTAAGATGCTGCTCTAAGACTGTGCCACACACAAACTGAGTGAGCAGCCAACTGCTGAGTGGGAGGCTCATTAAAAAGGGCCATTTGCTTGCCATATGTCTCTTTCTTCTAGACAGACTAATTCTAGTTGTTGGAGTTCTAACCAGAAACGCAGATCAGTAAAGCAACTTTTTGTTAAAATGGTACCAGAAATTTTCCTAAGCAAAGTACTGAGAAGCATGCGGTACACAGAGTGAATTACCGGTTAGCAATGAGAGCCCTGATCCCAAAGCGGGACTGGCAGAGTGCCTCGTCTTTGCCAGGCCGGCGTTTCCCAACCTCCTGCAGGGCAGCCCTACTCCTACCACCTCGTCCTGCTCCTGCCCTCCACCACCACCCAGGCTGCTAGCACCATTGTCTCCTGCTTCCCCCCTCCACCACCCTTGCCCCCTCATTCCTCTCCCTCCCTATTACCGCTGTAACGTCTCCCCCGCTCATCCCCACACCCAGCAGTTTGACTACAGGACTATAACCTGACAGGGTCAGCCAAGCTTGTCTGCTATGGAGAAGTCTGTGCATGGTGCTCCCAGCTTGGGAAGGCAGCACAAGCACATCTGCTCCCAACCACCTATCTAGAACAGCTCTGGCAGACCTTTGGGTCCGTGCTGTGTATCCTCAGCAGTGTGGGTACTAGCACATCAGCAGATAAACACAGGTCACCCACAGGCATGCCACAATGGGGTAGTGGTCAGTCAGCAGGAATCAAATTGACAAGAAGGAAAACAACCGACGAAAAAAACCCAACCCCTTTAAGATTTCAAGTGCATCTCTCAGCCTCTTTCTTAGAGTCAGACAAAGAAGTTTTTCAGATAGGAACTAGGCATACTAGATCCTACTGTAAATGTCAGCCTCTCTTCTATTTACATATTGGTTTAAGACACCACCAGTCTGAAGCCAGACTCAGGTTCTCCATTAATTTTAGTTAGGAATTTTGTCTAAATTCACGTTATGTTTCCATAGCAACTGTCCTCCTGAAGAATCAGAAAGCACTTCACTGGAAAAAGCAGATACCATGAGCAGTTAACAAGTAATGACCATCTCTCCCATCTGACATCCCAACAATGCCTAGAAAAGGCTATAGCTGATTTATGATCACACTGCAACTCTCGTTTCTGCTTAAGAGTATTTCTCATCCAACACCCCAAGGATATGCTGTAGCCCTTCCCCTATAACACCTCCAAGGGCTACAGCCTTCCCAGCAGCTCGTCCAGGTTTCCAAGTTGCACTGGTTAAGAATCTCTCAGCTCAGACCCACAAATCTTAAACCACAGCATTACTTTGTTTTTCTTTTTGGTTTTCTTTTTTTTTTCTTTTTTTTTTTTTTGTTGTGATGCCATGTGTGTAGCAAATGTCTTAATTCCCCACACATACTTTGAACCCTAGTAATTAATTTAGCAAGGACACAGTAGCCAAAAAACTGGCTTATGCAAGCCACCCCTGTCCCTCTATGTCACCAAGGTTTCACTTTTCACATCAAGCTTCACAGTAGTCCCACTTGGCCTACACAGTCTTTATTGTTTGGAAACAGAGACCCACGCAGCATTTTATCAGAAAGCTTTCCCCCATCAATACTTCCCGCTGAACACTCTTTCTTCTCCATAGATACACATATCACATTTGCCTACATTCAAAACAGTATTAATTATTTAAAAAAAAGAAAAAAAAAACCAAACCCAAAACCCAAACCACAAACCAAACCTGTTCTTCTGGCAGAAGACAACAATTGTACTTCCCATTATTTTGGTGAAGACCTGCAGAAACCTTCAGATGTGACCATACATCCTAACTGAACATCCCTCTTCTTTTTTTGTGCACATGTGCAGCCATCATGACAAAAATAGGACCTTTCACATGATGAACTGGTCCCCATGCACACCAAAAAAGAGGGATCAGGTAAGCACTACAGAACTAGGCAACAAGGAGCAGACACAGCCAGCTCTAACTATTTCAAAGCCTACCGCAATACAGAATTCAGGCGAGATGAACCAGAAAAGGTTGAACTGGTGACAAATACTGAAAGAGCGTGCTGTGAAGGTCACCGCCCCAAAAAAACCAGAACCTTCTTAGCATTTAGATTTAAAACGTCTTTCGTACTCTACATAGGCTATCAACCATCCAAGATGACAGTACCATTTGTCAGTGTTGTAGATCGTGACAGGTGGCTCACCAGCCAGGCGTTCCTAGTTTGAGGACACTCATGAAAGCCCCCACACAGTGTACACATGTATGATGCATTTCCCTTCTTTGCTGCTCTGCCCGTCTTCGGGATCAAACTGCACACTCTGGTTCGAAAGAAAAGTTGAGTCTCAGCTGCAGTAAAAGGAATGAGTGGAGAAATGGAGCTTCACGCCTGTACATAAAGCTGTGAGGGAAGTAAGTACAGGCTTCAGTTTCCCTCTAATGCTTAGGTCCTTCAGAATGAGAAGTTAAACACCCATGTTCCTCCTATCCAGTTAATAATGGTCACCTTTGCTATTAGTGTTAATAGCTTCCCACACACACATAACACAAGTTAATCTTTGCCAACTGAGAATAAAAAAATCTCTACAAAACAGTTCACGACAGAAAAAAAAGCCAGTTTTTCCACTCCTTGAAGTTTCAAAGCTCACAGAAGTGCCCTTCCCTGACACAGCAGAATTACTGTCTTGGATCACAGGCTAAATTAAACACACAAATTACATTCTCCATATAAACAGAGTTATACATGGCTTAAATAGCATGGTTTTATTTTCCTATTGGCACCAATTGGCACAGTAGTTCAGTCAAAGCTTAAGACACCCGTGATGTCAGTTGCTTTAATAGGCAGCACTGACGTGACCGGCCCTCGTTCCCAGACATGAAGTGTGCTGGTTTCCATGGGGAGGATGCTGACTGAAGAATTTCTATCGCACTTCCTATCAGTTGTTTTGAGCAGCAAACACTGGCTCCAGGGAAAAAAAAAAAATCTGTTTGGGCATCCAAAAATTCACAAGATGACATCATCCTGTGCGACATATTTCTCCGCAGCTCCCTCCTCAAATACACACAACCTATCAAATACCCTGTTCTACATTCCTGCCTGGGTTCTGTATTTACAGAAGGGAAACACGTCCAGCATTTTTGCCTTGCTTCTTTGCTATGTTAGCTCAATTGTAACAGTTTCCCCTCCAGCCCCAAGAAGCAAAAAGAACAGCCAGTTTAAAAGAAATTTCTTAGACTAATCATAGGAAGCTCATGGCAATTTCTTCCCTCCCAAAATCCCACACAGATTTAGGCCATGTAACAAGTCAAAATATCAACAAAGGAAGAAGAGGGGATGAACTTGAGACAAAGTGAAACCAAAGGCAAAAGAGGCAGCTCACTGAAGTAAAAAAAAATAAAAATGCAGTAAACTATACCCAAATCACCTAAGCATTAAGGTTTGCACTTCTCTGCAAAAGCATCTGCTACTAGCATGCATTACAATCCAGGTAAGAGTCATGGGGTAGTTGCATTGGTGACTGCATCATTCTTTGTAAAGATATTGCAGCAGTGACGTGTGCTTGCTTTCTTCTGCACCTGCCTCTGTTCATACAGAAACACAAACCCCAACTTCATGCACCAGCACCAAGCAACAGATTAACAAAAGGCATCATTATCCATATAAACTATCACCTCAAAACGCATCCCCTTTCAGCTCAAACAGATTTTATAAAGCATGTTCCTCAAGGTTTGCACAGAAGGGAAAGCACATATTTTTTGAGTGATTGAACAGTAACCGTGTCCTTTACAACTGCCTTCTATTTATTCTCTTCTCCCATCAAGGGTCAACTTCGAGGCCAGATAGGTAGCATTAAATCTGTAAAATTCCTACTTTTGGGAAACCTGTGAAGTTCCAGACTTAAAATTGCAGGCTAACAGACCCTCTTTTAACAGACTTCCCTTTTTTAAAGGGAGCTTTTAACTCCCTCTGAAGCTTTTTAACTGTATGGTTTTCTACACGCCTGAACATCTACTTCAGGGTAGGAAAGAGTGAAGCAGCTTCACAATTTGTGCCTTGTTCAGTGTCGAGGAACAGGCAGCTCATCCCTACCCCAACCTCTCTGGCATGAGCTTACCAGCAGGGCTGGCTGTTGCGTTCATGCATCTCCTCCCTTTTAAATCCTTAAGTTACACCTCATGAAAGAAGAGAACTGCTTCCTCTTGGGAAGTCAGGAACCACATTTCCAGTTTCATTATAGCTGGTACTTTGGGCAGCCTCAAGTGGTCAGAAACGTGGGATCAGACCGGAACCTTGAGTGAAGCCCTAAAACCACCTCAAATTCCCAGCAGGGATCAGCCTTTTCCTCTCAGCTTCCTAGTGGTTAAGTTAGGCAGCTTTTAAGACCCTTCTCTCAAGTGCTTAAATCTTTCTAGCATCATGCAATTCAGCCCAGCGCTCCACTATACCAGCCAAGAGCTAAGGCAAAGCAATTCAAGCAATGCCAAGCAAATCCTGTGTGATTAGCCCATCACCCAGCCTTCTGGGAAGCAGCTTCCTGGCTACTATCCTACCTTTCCCTCAACTGCAATCTTTCAAAAAGTCATCCTCTCAAGTTAATTTCTTGTGTACAAGCCTCTAGAGTTCTTTCTTAATTGATGCAACTCCAATCAGCTTCTTTGCTGCCCACAGAGATCTGAAACAAGCAAACAAAACAAAAAATCCACCTTACAGTGAATGCTTATGAGGTCACAGCTGAATTTCAGCAAGTCGCAAGTTTGCAGACTTAAAGTTAACAGCCAAGAAGTGTGCAAGTCTGAGAGGAATGTGATACTTCGCATCATAAGCTGTAAAGGCTGCAAGTTTTCCCTCTCTCCTCCTACTCCTTTTCCCTTCTTGCAAACAAAACACAAAGTTCAATGCTGAGGCAAGACTTGGGTTTTTTTAAACAGGAGTATGATTATGCTTATGAGCTACTATTGAAAAATAGCACTATCATCACAAGCTTTTGTTTCCTTTAAGGCACCAAGCAAATCCCGTGAAACCAAACAAATTTTATAGTACAAATGGGTGTCTATAAACCACAAACTCTTATTCCAGGTTGGAAAGCAAGAGAGAAAATGCAGTCATTTTTTTTCCATGAACTTCTGGGACATAATCAGACTCTTCGTCGATTACTGAGAGTAATACTACCCTGTGAACTAACTCAACTGTTCTCATTGCATCAAATTGCAGCAGCCTTTACAGCACTTTCAGACATTTCAGATGGGCCAGGCAGCAAAACTGGAAGGTGGATGGGAACTAAAACAGAGTTGAATGGGGTTTCAGCAGAGGGCTAAATACAAACTTTGATATATCCAGTCACCAAACTGAATGTCAAGAAAATTTTACAAATTCTATAGGTGACTGTAGAAATCTCTCAAAGACATGAAGCTGTATACATGCAAAGAGAAAAGCAGTCCCACAGCCTGCTAACTCACATCTATGAGGAGGATAACTTCAAGGAAACTAGACACTGCAAAAAGTCTGGCTGACTCCAGAGAGACAAAATTGAGAGTGAAAGACACTCCGCAGTGCAACCTGATGAAGAACTGCACACCATCGTTTCACTAGAAGCTAAATATGAACCATCTCCCTACACCGAGAAAGTATTTCTGACCCAATAGCTTGCATTCTGGGAAGATGACAGCGCACGACACTAGAAAGCAAGTACTGTATATACTCAGAACAAACTCCTGGGTCTCAGGACAAATGACTCAATCAAAACTCAAGCAAGCAAGCAAACAAAAAACAGGAAGACATATGTATACATTCCTTAACAGTTATAAAACTAAGTGCAAAGCAGAAGGCCACCAGTACAGATGGTCAGGCAAAAAGGAGACTATTTCATTAAATTTAGGCAAAAAGCTGCTACTTCACCAGACTGGCTTATGGGGAGGGATGAAAGAACAGGAAGAACATTCACACACGCGGGTGCAAAAGAAATAAGTGATCTCTGCCAGCAACTTCAGTGCCTGCATTTTGATCCTGTGATTTGATATTGCACTGTAGATCAGCGGAGAAGCATTTGCCAAAATTTAAACAGGCACAGAAAAGTGGAATAACAAACAGACAGAACCATAGGGAAGTCTGATAGAAACTGACCTTGTTGAAGGTAACTCTCTGGGGGAAAATGAAATAATAATTTAAGAATATAGATATTTGCTCATGTGTAGAAGAATAGTTCATCTGTTATTTCAAGGTGGCAGGTTTGAAAAATCCAGGAACATGAAGACAGTTTCCAGACTACAAAGCCATGATTGCCTAGAATAGAAAAACTCAGTCTTTGATAGCGAAAAAGGAGGTAGCAATTAAACTAAAAATAAGTAGATAAATATATTTTAAGGCATAATCATTTCCCTGTCAGAAAAGCATAGAATATGCAATATGGACAATTAGAAGTGTTTCAGACATTACTAACCTCAGACGGCTGAAGAGACACACACTGCTCACTAAAACAGTCTCTCACCCTATGATATCCAGCATTTACTCTGCAATCAAACTTCTGCAGAAAAAAAAAATAAAAATTGCCTTTCTTCTATTTGTTTATGAGGAGGAAAGGGCTGCAATTGTCAGTGTCAGGAAACTTCGCAGTCAAGTATCCAGACCTACAGGAGTCATATTTCTCTTTTAAAAGCACAAAGACTATATGCTGGTGGCAATGCTTTTATTAGCAGTACCTGTGAAAAAGCTTTCAAAACTCCAACTGCTTTTCAGATCATACGAGCTTTTTCAAGATAAAAACAACAAACCAAGACAAAACTTGTGTTCCAGGGGGTTAAACATGTGAGTGTTTTTTTGTTTTCCCTTGGTTTTCTTCTGAGGACATACATTCATTAATTATTGACCAGCCCATAGACACATGGCAGCCTGCCTCTCTCGGAAGCACGGTGTTCAGGCTGTTCTCTCCACCTTCTATTCAGTTGCACAACACAAAAGCCCCGGGAGAGCTATGTGGTAGCTGGATGCCAGGTTAAGTTCAAAGCAAAACACCAATTAAAATGCAAAATGCATTTCATATCAGGGAGTGGTGTACCTGTTGGCTGGAAAGGACTCACCTAAGTAGAGTTGCCTACTCCAGAGCAGTGTCCCTCCCTGTCTTAGATCTCACCCACCTCTTTGAACTTCAAAATTACCCTGCCAGAGCTGTACTGCTCCACTTACACAGAAGAACAGGCGTAGCTCTCCCTGACACCACCCGCTGTTCCCAGGGAGGCAAAGCCTCAGACAAAGAGCTCTTTATCCGACACCACCTTCCTTGATCAGCAGACAGCATTAAGTTGCACTTGAGGGAGTGAGGAGTCCAAACGGAACACAAGACAAGGAAGCACCCGCTCTGTCCCCAAAGTGACACAAGTTGGCAGCAGACACCATAAAGGCGTCAAGCAAAAGACATTTGCCAGTCTAATGTTTACTAGTCTCTCCAGGGCCACAAAGGGAGCCATACTGCATACTTACAGAAGACCCAACATACTATAAACATCCAAGTGCTCAGTCTCACTGAAGTAAAAATCCAAGCTCTTCCAGACCTTGGACACATCAGGTTCAGAGTGGGTGCTGAGCAACGGCAGCTGCTGTCACCACCTCAAGACCACTAGGAGATGCCTAACTTGCACCATACTTCAGTGCTGTCCTCCCTCAGTGCCCAAGGCCTGACAAGCCCAGAGTGGGCAGCAGGACACCTGCTGGGACTGCAAAGCTGTGTCGAGGCAGGCAAGCCTCTGGACTTCTGCAGCTGCAAGTCGCAAAATCTCAGGGAGCTCTCCTGCCCCGCCGCTGCGAGGGCAAGTTCACTCTTGAGAAGACCTGCAGAGAGCGTCTTCCTCCATGCCAGCAGGATGCAGTGAGGAACGGGCCCATCAGACACCACTCCATCATTAACAAATCAAACCAGTAGAAACAGGTTTCGGTAGGATGTTTGTTGTACACCACTTCTAACACCAGAGAAGGGACTTCTGACTCATTCCCACCCGGCACCCCACCTGGAGAAGGTGCACATGACAAGGTTTTAATTTCCTCATGTAAAGGACATTAAGAAAGCTATCAGCACGCTTAGGTAAGCAACTGGACAGGGCACCAGCGATCACTCTGTACTAGCACTTGCTGTACTTCACTGCCTGGCGGGGAGGTGTGAGTTCATGGGAAGGGTACTCCCAACACCCCGGACGTGCTAGCGTGGCACACCCTGGAACAGGGAGTTACTTTCTAATGTCTTCATAAAAATATTTTCTTCTTTAGTTGCCTCCTATGCGCATGCAGATGGCAGCAGTGACACAAGAGGTATTCCCTCCAAACCCTGGGCAAAGATGAGTAAAAACTTAAAGAAAAATAAGAGGTTGGATTTTAAAATATATATTTTTTTAACATAATCTCAAAAGGAGCGGCTTTGCTCTGACAATAGAAAAAAACCTCAAACGGGCAGGACAGCAAATGAACCATCAGTTGCAACAACAGAGATAAGGCCCTAAAAAACAACAGTAAAGGTTCTGTTATGATTTGATTAAATGTGTGAGTGAGTATTTGGGGCACAGTAACCTAGATGCTGCCAACCCATCCCAAAGTACTTTTTCTTTTCACTGCATGCACTCACCAACACTAGCATGGCCTTTGAAAGAAAGGGCTACGCTGTGTAGGTGGGGGTGCGCACAGGCACGTGCGTTACTCCACAGCCCTCTGTGCTGCTCTTCCTGCACAGCAGGTTTTAATGGAGTAGGATGTGGTTGCTTAACTGTCATATCAGTAATCCACATACATAAGGAACCGTGGCCACAGAGCACAAGCATTTACAGCAGGTTGAATCTGGGCCATTTAGAGTCAGAGCAGAAGACCCCTGTGGCTTGAGCTGATGAATCCTCAAAAACACTTCTGATAGGTTTGAGCTATATAGGATATACATGGAAGGTAACACATAAAGGGTCAGACAACACCCAAGGGCAACAGTGTTCAAACCCTAGATGGTGTCTTCAGTGCTTTTTAGCTACCACAGAATATGCTTGAGACGTGGCTATCAGCACCCCTGGGACACACCTTCCTGTGCTGGTACCTCTGGAAAGGAATGAGAGGCATTCCACTTGATAAGCAGCAGCAGCACAGTGAAGTCTAATTCTGCAAGATACCAACATGGCCTGTATCATCCAAATTCAGATCACAAAATAGTATTTTCCAGAGGCTGCTAAGGGAGACATTTATCAAAGTCAAGACTACAGTGCTGCCTAGGTCAAAACTAGCAGTAACACTTGACATCAGCTGAAGGGTATGGATGATACTCCTTTTAGAGTTGCTTTTGGACTCTCTTTTTGAGCAGAAATTTAGTATTAACGACATCCAGGAACAATATAAAACTAGTTCAGACAGAAAGCTAGTAAGACCACCCTGCAAGTATCCAAGTGTGAATTAGGTACCTGAGGAACGCAAAAGACACCAAGGCAATGTCCATCTGTTGTGATGGTTTACCTTGGACTCTTGTAAAGTCCACCCTCTCACACCAAGACAAGGAACTATCAGGACAGTAATTCTGATCTCCTTTCCATTCTATATGCACGTGAAGACCTCTTTTGTTTTAGAAGCTAGAAACACACTAACCATTTGGTTTTAATTACATGAAAATTGAACTCGATGCTACATTAACCTTAACTTTAAAGAGAAGCAGACTGGAAAGAGTATTCAAGAGGGAATGGTTAGACTAACAGCTGTCATATATGACTGTTCTTTGACAGCAACAGCAAAAATTAACCATGTCAGCCATCCCCAACAGAAACAACCAGGGTAGCAGCTTCCCAACAGGGAAAAGACCATCAGCAGGACCGCAGAACTCAGAATCTGTTTAATGAGATTTCACTTAAATGTAAAATACAACATTTTCCTTTTTTAATAAGGCTTTATTGTATTTAGGTTTAATAAGAGGATCAAAACCCAATTTAGCAAGTAGCAAAATAAGATTTACTTTATACTCATATTTATATATGTGAGTGATGACTTTGTGGTACTTAAAACCATAATCTCAGGAGAATAACATCAGTTTCAAGTTCCTTTCCCGCTCAACTGTTGCGGCCAAAATCATGCTGCAATTTGCAACATTAAAAGTCTGCTAGGGTTAAAAAAACAGTTATTCCATTAAAGCCAAAATAAACCTAGAAAATAATTTTAATGAACTCTTATGTTCCATCTTTAAGGGTCGTTCTGGTAGGCAGTACATCAAACCTGACAGAAGTTTAAAGTTAAAGCATGCAAACAGTCAGTCCTATAATCCAAAATTTATACAGCAATACATTTTGCAAACATTTGCCTACAAGGATATAAAATCCCTCCTCTAAACCCAAAAACTAATGACTGAGTCTTATATAAACATTCTGCCGACTGTTGTAGCTGTGCCTTCTGCAATGATGGAAAGCTCTCACATGCAAACGGAGGGCTATGCCAGCCAGCTCCCACAGCAATCGCCACCTGACAGCACTAACCTTTCGGTAGCAGCACATCCACCTCGGAAAGGTAATGATTCTGGAGCACTCCCACCTCCCAGAGCTCACTGCAGGGCAGACGGCATGGCTAGCTCCAGAGCTAGCAGCTTAACTGTGCCAGGTCAGCGCCCAGCCCAGCAAGTCTTCTTAGGCAGCTACATTCACCTCTGTAGTGTGGGGTTCTGGATCCCAGGAAGCAATAAACTCAAGGTGCTGCACAATGCAGCTCATCCAGTGTTAGCTTAAAGATTTCTGTATGGTAATCCACAGCAGCATAAGTTGATTTTTAGGGTATGGAAGGTGTCTCTAAACGCATTTAGATGTTAGCACCCAAGCACCAGACTGCAGTGCTTTGCTAACTAAGCCTTCGCATGTTTAGACTTCTCTCTCCTTTCTCGTAGGCAAGACCATCAGACATGCTCTGGTACCCCAAGTTAGCACTGACTATTTTTGTGAAGTTCCTTCAACAGCATCAAAGCCCATCACGTATTCAGTAAGTGCCCTCACTACGTGGAAGTTTCTGAACTTTGATGTATTTTCATCTCACTAACGAAGGGTTTATGGAAGGGAACTTTCTGGAGACCTTCTGACAGCAAATCATATTCTGCCAACTAAATGCATGCTCTTTTCCTGCATTAACATAAACGAGGAAGAAAAGCACATTGATATTTTTGCAGTATCTTAGGGGACAGATTTTGATTCTGCTGGTATCTATGTAAATTTACACTATGAATGAATGGAAGTATGAAGAGTCAGGAAACCCACTTAGCAGATCTTGGTTCATTGCTTTAAAAATTAAAAACAGCTTTAGTAAACCTATTAAAATCCAATCTTCTTTCATGCCAATAAATAACCATTTTATTTTCTGTTCTCCTTCTTGCAGGAATTACAGTGAGCATTTTAAAATGTGTCTGTTTGAAGGAAGTGTTTATCCGACCACAGTACTGAAGCTTATGCAGCAGCCAAGAGGTGCAAAAAACCCACCCAAAAATATTTAAAAAGTTAAATTTGGAGAATTTTAAAGCCATGTATATTATGACACCATATGCCATAAGACCAAATCTTTTAAATGCCCACTAAAAAAATTAACCTTCCCAGAATGGACTCCAAGGAGAAACAGTACATAAGGAGGCAACTGGTCTAAGTTTCATCACTGAAATAGGATGCATCACTGCAGTTGCAGCACTGGTGTGACTGAAAAAAAACATTTCAGTCAGCTCTTGTACAACTTAGCACACCCTCATTGCACCAACATTCTAAAGGAGACCTTAAGAGAGCTGAGTAATTACTTAATTGACAACTGGCTACAGAAGACCAAGTAAAACACAATGCCCACATCTTTGCTTTGTAGCCATAGATTGCTCTGCTCATACTCTCAAGCTTCTTAATTTTTTTGTATTTACTGCAGTAAGATAAGCACTTCCCACTCATTTAGTATTGTTCCATTCAGCCTGTGAATAAGGACATTAAGCAGTAGGAAACAGTTATTAAAAAGAATTTCCTAGGAAAGTAATTTGAAATTGTAAAATAAATACGGATTAGTTGCATCATACCTGCTTGGAACAGTATTACTGCATCATCCAAAAAGGCAGACAGTGACAAGGAAGTACTGAGGAGCATCAGTATAAAACTGCACTATTACAATGAAGGGTCCCTGGCTTTTAACATGGAAATATTCAAAAAACCCCTTCAGCTTGAATACGCAATGAAGTGTAAAACCCATTCCACCTTTGATCGAACATGTCAAGGCATTTTCAAACTTTCACACTTTTGTCACCACATTCACAGATGAGAAGCAGTGGCAGTTCGTTATACTCAAACTGAAGCCAATTCTTCTACATAGTTCGGTGTTCTGCCAATGTGGTGCCCAGTCCAATACTGACTTACTCCCAGGGCTACTGAATAGATGTATCTCTTAACCTTCTAGTTACGTTACAGAGTGTAAGTCACAGACACTGGCATCAAAAACTTAGCTTCCCTCTTGTCAAACAAAGCGATCAGTGTAAGTGGTAGGCAATTCATTCTCTTTGAATTTGTATTTCAGGTCAACAATAGCTTTACCTGCATAATGTACAGGGATTTCTATCTTTGGCCCTATGACGTAGTGACCCTCCTCCAGACTGTGAGCTGTAATTGTTGTCCACTGCCGACATGAATGAATCAGAAGATAATCGCTCTCTCGAAGGCCTTCTACAGTTTCTCCTGCAAAACAGATGTAGGTTTTTTTAAAAAAAATCACACTTATTGCATGAAGAATTAGGAAAACTTCACAACAAGCATATTATTCTTACTGCTGTTTATTTTTCAGATGTTTGGAGATTTAAAAATCCAATTCTACACAGTGTTTATCTTTGCAACATAAGCACTTTACCTTACAGAAAACAAACATAAAGCAAACCAACTCTGTGCATAAATACAATACCACAGAGATGTAATCCAGATTATTTAGCAGTAGCTCTGGGGCTCCTTTTTCAGCTTCCTGCATAAGCAGACTTTTCATATCTATGTCTGCCTATCTCACTTGATATGAATACTTGAGAGCTCTTTTAGTTTTTAAATAGATGATAAAAAGTACATTTCCATATGTTGAAAGATCAGCATCACACTACCCTACAGCCACCTGAAGCCAAATCTTGCTCATCACTATGAAGTAACTGAGTATCATACACTTGCAGATACAGAGATTTCAGCTTTGTCGTTCTATCCCTTTGCAAGGCACTGCTTAATTAGCCATCCCTATGTCTGTAACCTTAATCCTGCCACTTAATGAGGAGGAAAAAAAAATAAGTTTAACACACACTAAAGTCCTCTCAGAGATACATTCAACCAGAAGCCCCCACAGATAATGTCCAGCTCATCTTTGTAATTCCCTCTCTTGTACTCTGATGTCTGCCAAATCCATCCCAAACACAGCCAGAAATCCAGCTCTCCTTTTTAGCCCTGTCCCTACCAAATACTCTGCATTTCTGCCAATTACTTTCCCCTCCTCCGCCAGCTGCAGTGCCTGATCAGGACTAGAGTGCTTTGCCTGGCTTTCCAGCAATTGAAAAAACCACGTTAGATGGAGTACTCCAAGTGCCAGCTATACATCTCAAGCATGATATATGAACAAAACTCCATAGAGCAGAGCATATCGCGGCAGACTGCTCTTACATACCTGCAGTCCTGCTCAGTATGTGTCTGCATTAGAACACACAGAAAACAGCCTTTCTCAAGGCATGTTTAAAGCAGCCACGTGAACTTTCAGGAACACTTAGTAGACACTAAACATGGGCCAAGAATAACAAAGCTTGAAATTTCATTTTCCTTCTCTCCAACCAGCCCCCTGCAGTTACAGTAAAATATAAAGCAAGTAGTTTAGCCCTGGAATCAAGTTTGGACAAAATCCATCCCCTTCAGCTACTACAACAAACCGTGCTCCCTTCACTGTCCTCTGAGATCCTTAAAAGTCAGTGGAAGAATGAGACTTCCCTCAGCCTGAAGCAGCAGACATTTGTCCTGTTCGGTCTCTGCAGTGGAGAGATACTTCCCATGGAGCTTTTTTTTTTTTTTTTCCTCCTTTGCCCACACCAGACAATCTTTTCCACTGTGTAGGCAATGGCTACTACACACCCCATTCCTGCCTGATTTCATGCTCCCATTCTATCAGAGAGCACCCTCCTACACAATTCAAAACACAGCAACTGGTGTGTGTGAGAGTTGTTAAGATTTTAAATCAGAAGAGACCATTATGACCATCTGCTCTGACACTGTCTGGCCCCAGGATTCTGCTTGTTTCCTCCAGAAACTTGGATTTGGCTAAACAGGTGTGAGACCTGCCCCAACGCGGGGAGTGCAGGTGATGGACTTCCCTGGGTCTGCTGTCCCATGGCCCGTTAAACCTTTAAAAAGTTCCTGTTTTGCACATTTGGGGCTTTAACTTATAACTGTGGGCAAACTGTTGTTATAGGGGTGTAGAGGGGGAATAAAAAAAAATATAAAATATCAAAAGGTATACAGAGCTCCTTAATACCAGTTATTCTTGCTCCTATGAAGGCACCATTTCCAAGTCTCCTTCCTTTTCACGGCACAGTAAGTAGCTTCCAGGTAAGCAGGACATTCCAAGAACTAGCTTCCAAGTGCTTCTTGGACCACATCCCTTGGCAGCCCAGCCAGACAGACAGGCTGCTTAACAGCAGTTCCTGCTCCCTGGGAAGCACTACCCCTCCACCCACTGCACACTGGGATAAGGGACCTCGGAAAGCCCCTGGAAAAGTGGCAAAACCACCATGCAGCACTGGAGAACTCTTTGGTCCCATCCATATTTTGAAGGAAATTCAGATATATTTGCTGGAGGAATCATGTATCCACTAATTTCTACCAAATCATCCGACCTCAAGGACCTCATGTTTTCTGCTCACAAGGAAACTCCTAATACAGATGAAAATTATCCTCAGCTTGCTGCAACAGACGTTTACAATTTTGGGGAAAACCACAATAATAATATATAGTGTTATTTGAAACTCATGTTTTAGTTCAGAGACTTACTTTCATGCTTCCTATAATCCATGGCAACAAGTAATTACTCCATCCCACAACAAACTAGCACCAATGGCACCTAAGGGAAGAACTGGTATTCTACTAATTTCACTGACAGTAGCAAAGAAATTTTGAAGAAAATACAAAGCATCTCTGGTATGCTTTTTCTCTGCCTTACAACCCATAGGTATAATTTTGGAATGTTACCTAAAGGCAGGCTGGATTCTATATCCAGGGAAATAATTACAGTATGGGTCACCCTCAAAGCGTCTGAGGAAATTCTCAGGAAATATTCTCAGGAATATTCTATTCTCAAGAAAATAGAGGCACCCATTATGAAAAGGTGCTTCCAGTCATGGCTCACATGCCACGATCTGTTTAAGTGGTTACTCCGCTAAAACTGGGTGGGACAGGTGAGTGTAAAAAGTGATTACTAAGGCAGGTCCAAGAGTGACTACATAATTAAGTCTGCAGCTGGAAGTAGCTGTATTTTTTAAACAGAACCTTGGAAACCACAATTTTTCTCACACCAATTATTTGCTCTAACCAATTATATCAGAAACAAATTTCGTGCTTTGCCATGGGAGACCGAGCCAAGGAGAGAAGTTGGAGTGAATGCAGTGGGGAGTTCACGGTCCCTCCAGCTCCCTCACAACAGGCAGGTCTGTCCTTACCAAGTCCTGATTTTTCCTAACTGTGAGCGAGACTGATTCCCGGGATTGCTTTATAGGAAAAGGCCCTTTGTCACCAAAGGGATTAATGGACTTGTAAAAACACCTGGCTGGTGTTTCCATGCTATGGTGCATGCAGATGCCTTCCAAGCTATGGGAGAAAATACAGGGAAGAATCAAACGTGACTGAGGACAACAGAACATGGTGATATGAACATATGCTCTTCTCACTTCCATTTTTCTTCTAGACTTGCTCCCTGCCTTTTCAAGCAGTTTCCTCCTGGAGAGGAGGCCCTTTCAGGCAGGAGACACCTCTGACATGACTCGGCTCCCAGCCCCAGCACAGCTCAGGTTTAGCCCTTTACACTTTTCTCAGCCAACCATACCTCAGAAAACAGCCACGCATGTCCAATCTGGCTTTCCCCGCTGCCTCAGTAACACAAGTTGTGCAAGCCTTTCATTAACTACGTGGGAGAGAATCAGCAGTCCTCACATCCACCAACTATGCAACTTGGTTCTCACCTATTCAACATACTCCTACACTGCTGCTTACACAAAAATCAGACGCCATGAGAAAACAGAGAACACAGGCCACTCATCTTTAGTAACAGTTTTGTCTCTTATGATCAAATATGGATTAGCTCTATCTTCTCGCCCTCACCTCCCCACCCCACATACCTGCAATATAATTAAACCACTACAAAGAATCTACAGGCAAATACTTGCATTGTTTTCTTTCCCCCAAATAAAAGTCAGAGAAGCAATGAACTATCACATGCAATTCTCCACCCTTCCTCAAGTTGCCTTCCTCTTTCCAAAACATGAGTCAAGTTTATTCATACTAATGTCTGAGACTAAGACACCCATGATTCGCTAACAGCACCTAAACCCTAAATAAAGCGTCAACACCCATCCTTGCCGACCGTAAAAGCATCATACCGCTGAACTGAAACGTCAGCCGGTATGTTCCGACACCAGCTGTCTTCCTAAAAGCACTCTGACCGTGACCAGTCTTGGGGCTACTTCATCGTGCATCACAAAACCAGCACTGCAACAGCTATTCATGTGTTCACTGCAAATAAGATGTCTTACCATTTTTTAATTACACGATCCATTTCTATACAATTCCTAAAAAACTCAAATACTGCAAACCTCTCCTGTGTTGAAGGGCAGTTGCAGAGGGAACACTGACCATGAAAGAAAAATTATTCACATGTTGATACAATTAAAAAAAAAAGTAATTGCTTAATCAAGTCCCATGCTTATTAAATACCACCTACATTAAATGCCAATACTCCTTTAATAATTTTTTCCAGTTCCAGAACTGGGTCATCCACAGCAAACCTTGGCTCTGCCACTGTAAACACTCCAGCCTCCAATTAACAACTGTAGTATGTCTGGGAGCAGGATACCTCAATCTGCAAGTTTGGAGATGAATATGTTTTCACTTGCAGTTTTTAAAAGCTAGAGAAAACAGAGGCTGGCTATGCACAGGGACCAAGTTTATACACAGCGAAGCTGCAGCACAGAAGGAAGCTCACTTCTTTGGAGGCAAGCACTGACTTTCCTGCAGGTTGTGGCCACCGCTTACTTTCTAAAGACACACACTGGTTGGGTTTTTTTGTGGGTTTTTTTTTGGGGTTTTTTTGTAAGTTTAGCATTTCACAGTTTCCAACTCTCTGAGGTAAAGTTTCAAGGGTAGAACTGAAGACCACTCCAGTTTTGAAGGGTTTGAGTGTTCTCACCTCTTCTTCACTCCCTTCTGTATCAACAATTAAAGCTTGGCCCATTACAGTCCACAAAAGATAATTCACATAAATTCCACATATCCTGGTTTGCCAAAGAAGCAATGACTTCTTAACACAAACACCTGAAGAAAACTCATGAAGCAAATGAAAAAAGAAAAAAAAAAGCCCACAACTTTCAAGGTTCTCCTCCTAGTATTGAGAAACTAACATTCAAGTGACTGCAAAATATGCAGAGCAAAATGACTCATTCAAATAAGCAGTGGTCTACGGGAATATAAACACTTTATAATGCCACACACTGTCATCTTGGCTAAGAGTTTTGCATCACTGCCTTAAAGCATAAGCTTTGCGTCTGGAGACATTAAAATAGTAGGTAATGAGCAATTCAGAGAAAGAGAAGTCAACACATGCAAAGTTCTAGCAACATAACAGATACCATTTACACACGCCAGATGTATTAGACACCATCTCCTCCTGCCAGGAAGATGGCTATGGAGACATTCATCTCATTCATCAGAGAAGACTGGAAAGTGAGCTTAGTGCTGTCCCTTGCACATCAGTTCAAGCATGCAGAATTTCTTCTTCCTGGAATAAAAAGGCTTGCAGAAAAGAGCTAGGAGCTCATGAGAAACTTCAGATGGCTTTTGTGAAATAGCTGGTGAAGATGCCCACAGAACCCCAGGGAAAAGGGTCAAGACTTCAGGCCATGTGTTTTGATTAAGCCTGAACACCATCTGCATGCAAGGTAACAGATGCTGTACAATTAAGTGCATCACCTGGCCTGCCTCGGTCAGTTAAGTAGGTGGTGGGTTTAATTATTCCATCTAATGTTCCACAATTGCGTAACGTCATTACATAGCAAAGTCTCAACTACATTAGAAAGCATTTCAGTGGGTGGTCAGCCAGGTACCTACAAAATCACACAAATTAGTAACTTCAGGTTTATCCCCACTTGGGCTTGCACTGACATTTGCTAGGAATGAAGGGTTAATTTGTGGAACAGCAAAAAGAAGTGGCTGTCTGGTCAGGTGAGCATGTCTGCTGTGAAATAACTATGAAGAACTGTCAGTAAGTGGCTAGTGTTACAAGGGAAGACTAGCCACCAAGGTTTACTTTACAGCAACTGGAAGATAAGAGAAAGCTGAATGATTAGAAGCTGGAAGAAAGAAGTGAGGTTCTTACTTATTTATCATGCTGCCATTGTACTGAGGAGCCTTACTTACAGGGTATCTGCTTCACTAGGCATGTAGCTTCACTGGACCTTCCCTTGTTGAGGACCAAACCAGCCATGCATTAAGATACACCGTAATATTATCTTACCACATCACGAAAAACAAAGCACAGCCCCAGCTAGTATGAAATTAATTTATATTCTACTGTTAAAAAAGACGACCAACAGCCCCCCCTCCTGAAAAAAAAAAAAAAAAAAAAAAACGAACAACCAAAACCAACCAAACAAAAAGA
>JAVJGJ010000037.1:51189951-51225775 GCA_035590215.1 Microhierax caerulescens | reverse complement strand
GCCACCGCGGGCCGGTGCGTGGGTCGGGGGCCGGCGACCCTTGGGGCACACGGGCTCGCGTGTGCCGCTTCCCTGCGGCAGGGGACGGGGCGTGCGCGGCCGCCACCGCGGTTGCCAGGTAAGATGCCGCACGTCATTGACCAAAGTATTTTCGAGCAAGCGGGTTACGTTGCATCTTCCCGCTATTTTATTTCGCACAGGAACTTTGCCTGCAAAGTTTATCCCACGTCAAACACCCCCCACACCATCCCCCAACAATTAGATGGCAACTTTGATTATGTATCTATTATTTTCGTTTTCACCTGTGAACCGTGGATGGGTATCTAAAGGATGGAGAGCAGCGCAAAGAAGTTAAGAG
The DNA here is from genome assembly GCA_035590215.1 of Microhierax caerulescens. Lineage (NCBI taxonomy): Eukaryota > Metazoa > Chordata > Aves > Falconiformes > Falconidae > Microhierax > Microhierax caerulescens. The sequence goes on along the minus strand of JAVJGJ010000037.1, from coordinate 51,225,417 downwards.
GAAAATCTTTGACTTGCTCCTGTTGTGGTTACTGCACGTGCAAGTATTACCCATATTGCGTATCTGTGGGTCTTCAGACCACGCGGATATCTAAAATCAACTACTGGTTCTCTCATCAAAGTAGATTAGGTGATGACGTCTTAGGTGATTTTCATCAGATACTTAATGTTGCCATTTTTAATGCATTTTTACCTCCAGACTGCAGGAACTCTGGGAAATCAAACCAGAAAAACTAACTGCTGGGTGGCTGCACAGTACTGTGTTTGTGTGTGTTTACTTTGTGTCAAAACTGTTTATTTTCTTGCAGTAATGTTAGCTACATTTAAGGCTGTACTGTTGACTAGAAACATACAAGTGCCTTTCAGTGATTTGTAGAACAACTGGAAACATGCACAGCTAACACATCTCTCCAGGCTCCATCTTCCGCAGGATCTATCTCTACGACTGCTGGGGACGGCAGTGGCTGCGGAAGAGCTGTTGCAGGAGGATCTCTCTCGCCACTCGCCCTTCCTCACGTGCCCACGGACGGGCCAGCCGCCGCTGCGTGCCTCTCCGACTGCTGGTGCCAGCGCACCGCAAGCACGAGGAGGGCTGAGACAGACACGCTCTTGTTTTGCTCCACTGCAAAGAGAGACGGGGACTTCATCCATGCTCTCCAAGATGAAACAAAGACCGCGGAAGCCAGCCGGCACAGAGGATTACAGAAACTCCAAGTTATCTTGCTTTAAATGGATGTGGGTTGGTTTGAACCTCATCTTCGTGTGGGTCTGTGCTTTATCTCCACAGTTTGGCACTGGGACTTCCCAGTGCTATGAAAAAACTTCATTCTCCACACCAGTCATGCTGCTGTTAGATCCTACCTGACAGAACAGTTACCTTCAAAAACATGACACTGGATTTTTTTTCAAAATAGCTTCCCTTTTACAGAGTTCACCAAATGCTTTGAACAACTTAAGTGAATTAAACTATTGAAATGCAAAGTAATACAACAGCTAAGAGCATTCTTGTTGAAATATGGAAGGCAAAAAGCATGGTTTTAACTTGTTTCAAGTTCGATGTGGCTGTTGGGTGCAGTGTATGTAAGGCAAAGCAGATCAGGTCAGACTGGGACTCATCAGGACTGGAAGCACTAGTCTGTCAAGAATTGTTTTTAAACACTATCTTGGGTACCATTAATTCCATAGACACCATCTCACAGCATATGGCTTCTCTCAAACATCATGCACTTACGCTGTCGGGGGAAGAAACACATCTTTCACACAGAAATAGTTACTGCTAATTTTTCTTTAAAGATTTTTTTCATTCTTCAGATAGTTTTAGTAGTCCCATGGCTTTTAAGTCTGTCTTCACATAAACGTGTTTGTGTTCTCTCCAGCCAGCAGAAACCCAACCCACTCTCGCTCATCCGACTGGAACAAGATGCATTTTTTTAAAATGTAACTTCCAGATACTATCTAAATTTCATTCAGTTATTTTCAGACAAAGAGACATTACGTTATAAAGTTTACTAGTATTTAAATGTCTCACTGGAGCTCTTAGTGGCGTCGTTATGTGTCCTAACTGTACTATAGCTCAACCTCCTTGAAATATAGTCTAATATTACATATACAGTATTCAAATCACCAGCACATATGAATCTCAGATGATTTCTTGTTTTAACTGCACCTGATGTATAATTAACACTTCAGATATAATAATTTCTTTGATGTCTAGCAATGCCTTAGTCCCTTAGTATGATCTCTTACCAAAGTCTCCTACTGGTGCAAAATGCTAACGAAGCCATCAGACCTTGAGAGGAATCCCTGTGAGCAGATCCACCTCAGGACTAGGGCCTCAGTTACACAACATCTTAGTTTCTGTGTATGTGCCTTTCAGGCAGCATTCGTAGACAGTCTTTATGTACCAACAGCAAATCGTCACCATAAAACCACAAGCAGCGGCAGGGGGACTCAGAATCTAATTCCTGAAATTAGTCTTAAATGCACTTTGAATTTACTGACTTTTCGTGTTGACTTCACAACACATTTTATGCAGCAGGCTGAAAAATATCTAGTATATATTTATTACATTGCCAATAAAATTATTTTTAAAGCATTTCAGTTTGTCATCAGTTCATTTCTATGTTAACATTTGAAATGGAGCTGTTCACAACAAACTGATTCTAGTATGAATCTGGTAATATGCTTTACACTGACTGTAGTATGTGTACACCAAATAAAACTCTGAGCCTTATACAGTAAATTTCATGTGAAGCCATCACAGTCGGTATTTCTTTAAAAAAACCCATGAATTTGCATTCCTTCTTCCTACATATGATTTGCCTTTACACCAAAGGTCTGATTTTCATAACAAATATTTACAAATCCAATGAGAAACAACAGGACATGCAGTGACCATTTCAGAATCGCATCCTAAATACCTACCCTTCTCTGAGGTGAGGGGGCAAGGGCAAGGAGAACAATGCATTTGATATGGTTGATGTCTGTGCATCTCATGTTTTGCAAGAGAATGTTATTCCTGTCTTACTGGCAAAATCCAAGCAACCTTTGCTCATGCAAGGTATTCTACAGAGATCTGAGGGTCTGGTGTGAACATTCATTCACCTTTTACCTTCTATTCTGCTGTAAGAGGTGTCCTCCTTTTTCCAGTCAAATCACTTATATTTAAGTTTTATTAATTCTAAAAATTCCATCTGTGGGAATTTGTGCAACACTAACATCCAGCCAGCTTTGGAGAGAACTGAATGAAGATAATGTTCTCAACTTGCATCCTATTTTCTAGCTGGGAAAATACCACCAAACACAAGAGTGCTCCAGTTTTCTGGGAGGTTTTTTGGTCCTTTCTAGTGACAGTGGTGGGGTTTTGCCCAGTGGCACACTCCTGTGAACGTAGTCCACAATGCATATGCTTAGAAAAACAGCAGTTATTTTGCTTCAGGAGAGCAAAAGATGTGGAGAGCACTCATGCTACCTGGAGTGTTAGGTGTAGCACACTGCATCAGCTAGCAGGGGTGAGGCATCCTGCAAACACTGCATGGGAATCTAAATATTTGCACCTCCCTAAGGTGGGCTGGTGACGGGATCATACCTAAGCCACAAGTAGTAAAAAACACTATGAGAAGAAAAAATGTACAAAGAAACTCCTATATTTGAAATTCTTATTAGCTATAAGAGATAGAGAAATAATATATAAGAGAGAAATATAAGAGAGAAGAAATCAAAATTATGATGCAATCTGACCCTATTTATCTATTTTCATTTTTAGGAAGAGGAGGAAGACTAAATAGAGACTTAAGAGAACTAGCAGCTAAACTTTGCACGTTCAGGACAGCTTAAAGTTCATCAGAGATCCATTGCTGAAGGCAAAATTTGATCTACACAGAGGAAGGACAGGAAGGGAAATAAAGACTAACTTTGCTGAATCGTAAGATCTTCAATGACCTGAAAGAAAGTAGAAAGTAGGTCAGATTACTAAATCATGAATAAATGTATAGACTACACAGTCTATACATATGGGCAAAACCATAAAGGTAAGGTCCCAAAATGTTAGGAAATCTGACACAAAAGATAGCAAGGATGCTGGAAAGATATATAGCGAGAAGACCAAGGAAAAAATCAGTCTCTTATTCTATAGAGGGGAAATCTGTTTAATCATCACCTAATGACTGGTGATGCTGAGATGCCAGTATTCTTAATGCCCTTTTTAACCTCAGTTTTCAATTTAAGAAGGCAGACATGATTTCACTACCAGCACCACTGACAAAAGTCTAAGAGCTCAGGCTAGAAAAATTAATAAATAGACTGGAAAATACTTAGATAACTTAAAAAATTTTGGATAGACTGGACCAAATGAAACTCCTTCATAGTTCAAGCAATGGTAGAGCTGCTAATGATTGTCTCCAAGAATCAATAGAGAATGAGTGAGGTTCCAGAAAACTTGAAAACGATAGCATCTCTCTCAAAAGGTGGAAGAAAAGAGCTCTACAAACTGATGAGCTGAATTTCCACCCAAAAAAAAAAAAATTAAAAATATTTCAACAGGTTATTCAAGCATTTGCAAGAATCTAGAAAGTAAAGATGTAAGAAGTAACAGTGTGGGTTTGTCAGTAACAAATACTACCAGATCAATCTGGTCTGCTTCTACCAGATGGTAACAGGCTTTGTGAATAGGGTAGAAAGAGTGAGGATCACAGGGTTTCATATAAAGTGCTCTTAGGCAAAAAAAAATTATGGTCTAGACAAGTATATAAAATGAGTGCAAAATTACTTGGGAATAATTAGTACTCCAAGCTGAAAGGATATGTTGAATTTCATTGAGATCTGTCTTGGATCTGGAACTATTCCATACTTTCATCAACGTCTTTGAAGACGGATCAGAGTATGCTTACTCACATTTGGAGACTGTATCTACGAGAAGAGGCTCCAACTATGCTGGAGCATAGCATTAAGATTCAGAAGGATCTTGGCAGATTGGAGAAAGTGAAATGCCACCAAGTAAGAAGAAACAGGAGGTTCTACACATACAACAGAATAATCAACTGCACAAGTATGTATATGTACCAGGATAAAAAAGCAGTTCTTCAGAAAAGAGATTATGAATCACGAGCAGTGCTAGGCTATCTTGCCTTACACTGATGCTGGAATGCATAACTAGGTGTATCATAAATAAGATAATGAAAAAATAGTTTTCATCTATCCTGCTGTTATTATTTAAACTGGAACAGTCTGCTCAGTTTTCAGGTCTACACTCCAGGATAGCCGAGAACCAACCCAAAAATACCAAGAGGAGAGAAAAAAAAATAGCAAAGATTCCAGAAAACTGACGTTACAAGGGACAGGAGTTCTCTGGCCTGAAGAGAAGAGCGAGGACAGGCAGGAGGAAAGGGAGAACCTGCCTTCCATGTGCACCAGTTAGGTTAGGTATTAGGATAACTCCCTGCTTGCCAAACCAGTTAAGTAAGGACGACTCAAGAGAGACTGTAAAATCTCCATCACTGCACTCTCTAAACTTCTTCCTGCAGTACAGCAGGGACAGCTGATTTGAGGCTGAGACAAGATGAGGACCTGGCGTGCTCCCTTCCAGCACTATTTTCTTCCACTGCTATGGTTGCAACAGAGGCAGGTTTTACCCTTTGTTCCTTGTTTTCAGATTTTGCTCTAAACACTAGCTCAAGTGACGGGCCATGATGAGTACCATAAATATGTAGTCCCTGCCACCCTTTCGCACCCCTTCTGCGAGCACACTCAATGGCCTAGTGGCACATTCACCTGGCACTATGCTCAGGTACATCAGGTCCCCTGTGCTTCAGGAAGCACTTTCCAGTTGAGCTCACTGTCTCCATACCAAATTTAATAATAATTTGGTATTATGACAATCTGTGAACAGCCCCCCAGAAAGCAGCAGACATATTTCAGGAGGGTTAGTGACATTCCAGAACAGTGGAGTTAGTCCTTCTGGGTGTGCTGGGATAGCTCGCAATGCAATTTTGCACAACCAAATTATTCATTCACAAATGGTAATAAACCAATTAAATTTAATAATGAGCAAGAATCACATCTCCCAGGAAGAAAAAAACAAAAAAAACAATAGGATAACCACAATTCTTCAGATTTCCCAACTTGTGTTTGCTTTGTGCGCATCCTGCAGGTTTGATTTGTGTTCTCTTTGCTTTTGATTAAAGAAACTGGCATCCTGATTCTGCCCTCATTTAAATTTAAACGAAATCTGATATCCTCCACTGACATTAAAGATATTGCATACCACTACATATCAGATCTAAATGAGCAGAACCAGATATCTGATGTATTTATACTTTAAGAAAATAACATAAATATCTCAAAATATCAAACAAGCACTGCATACCCTTTGAATATTGTGATCCTTTACAACAAAAGGGACACTTGAAAATGCAGGTATACTGGTAACACCTGCACAAATTATTTTACAGAACGATAAAAGTTTACATTAGCACGGTAAGTATTACTTGATGCATTCTGTTGTTGCATGTTTTCTGCCTTCTAAGGAATGTTCAGCAACATACTGATCTTGTATATGGCTTACTCTTTTTCTCTCAGCCTTCACCTTCACAGCCGCCCTGTTCAAGGGTATTCAAGTAACACATTTCTGACATTTATATAAAAGAAACAAAGGCAAAAATTCCCAGAAAATTGTCTTATGGGACTGCAGTAAATAGCAGCTACTTAAAGAGATGTAATCTGGGGGATGGCATAAGTGATTTCATATATCAGAAGGCTGCCTGTGTGATGATGTCACTGTTCACTACATTAGAAATCTAGTATAAATAATACAGAAAAAAAAGTCAAGGTAATTTTTTTTAATAAAGAAAATTAGTACACTTAGATTTCATTTCTGCAAACATTTGTATGAAAATGCAGTCATCCTGCGATGCATCTAATAATTCCCAAGTCAAATAATTATTTTAAATTCAGAATGAAAATATGAAAATATAATATAAACATATCAAAACATTTGGCAACAAAGTTTTTATAATACAAAGAATGCCTAAATACTATGTTTTGGGATTACAGGCTCACTTTTAATATCTTGTATGTTCCCTTGAACAGTTAATATTTTCTGAAGAGAAAGTGGAGTAAGAAAAATATATTTCAGAATGCACAGCAGGTTCTCTTCTTACTTTGACTTAAAGCCACAACATCTAAGTCATATAATACACAGGATTTCTGTAAAACAAACAAAAGCAAACACTTAATTAAGATAACTAGAACACAACAGCTGAAAGGCTTGAATTTTCACGTATTTTAATATATAAAAGATTTGGTGGGGTCACTAGATATATTTTTCCTTTGACTATTTAATTAAAATATTACAACTTTTCTAATAAATTAGACAGAGACTGATGCCCATGCAAGTCCCAGCTTGGTATATTTACATTCTTTAGCTGCCTCAAACGTCTCTCTTAACTCTCAAGGTGACAGATAATAGAAAGTGTCTTTTGAGGAGACACTACAAACGGTATTAACTGATCCTGTAAATCTTCACCCACACAAATTGTTCTAGATGTACCGGTTCTTCTGTTGCCTACACCAGTTTTCATTAATTTGCATTTAAGCACACTGATCTTTGAAGTATTGAGCATGGGGTGCAAAAATCCATTTGAAAGGAATACGGAAATATAGAACATCAGTACCCATGAAGAAAAGGCACAGGCTATTAATTGTCATAAAGGGCATTAACTTGCTTTGTCAAATTCACTAAAATGCTCTATTTTCCTGCCTCTATTTAATAAACCAGGAATACCCCCAAATGGAAATAACTCAGTCTTTATCAAGATAAACTATCAAAATAGCACTCCACCCTTGTAGAACATTTATGTAGTGATTGCAAAAGTAGATTAAAAAAAAAATAACAAAAATCAGCAAGACCAGGACTCTTCCTTTCAGCAATAAACTCAACTAGAAAATTAGTGCTGACCAGAGAAACAATCAAACTCCATTGTGCAATACAGCACCAGTACGTGTTGCAATCTTGTACTCTAAAACTGATTGCTGAACCCTGAACTCAGGCACAAAGACACAGGGAGTATTGTCACACACCTAGGAAAACCAAAAAAGTCCTAACTTCTCTACTTGCCATTTTCCTGCCTGCCTCTTGGCAGGTTTACCAAGTATGTAATGATATACACAGAAGAAAGTGCAACCACTGGATTCACCACATTCCTCTCTCAACCCAAACCCAACAGCTATACACAACCATTTCTAACAATGAAGAGAAGCTTCCAGAGAGGACAGCTACCTAAGCTGGAAATAATGAAAATCAAACCACAGCAAAAAAAAAAAGGCACCACACAGTTGAGAACTACGGAGAGAACTTAAAACCTACTATGTCACAGTGTAGCTGAACATTGACTAGACCCAGAAAGGTTCACCTAAAATTACTCAGCTGAATCAAAACAAGGGGAAAACAAAAGGTTCCCCCATGTTATGATAAGCTTTATGAGTCTTTGGCCAAGAATATTTAACAATATCTAAAAGTCTGGAGGAGATGCATGAAATTTCTTTCCTTTTACCTTCTGTAGCCATAGTTCTAGCTCTTCCAGTGTGCTGGCTGCTCTATGCCAGGGCCATCCCCACAAAACAAATGGCTGAATCCATTCCCCCCTGAGGCTGCAGGGTCCCAGGGAGGCTTCCACAGGGAAGGGATCAGAAGTGATGGACAGAAGCAGGAGCAGAGGGCTGGAAAGGTATCGTAGTGTCTAAACCTCAGACTGGATGCTGAAGCTGTCATCAATAAAATTATTAACACTCATCATTCTGACTCTAGGGTACTGGAAGACTGTGACTGACTGATTTTAGGAATTACTTGTCGTTAGTCAGATATAAATCATGTATGAAGAAATACAGCATGTGCACTTTTTTTTGTTGGAGTGACAAGTACCAACAGACATAACATTTTTATTACCCTTGAGAGTTCGCACAAATTCCAACATGCACCTTCGTAACTTTTGATTTGTTTTACTTTTTTACACAGTTGTGTAAGGTGCTTCAGTGCAGGCATTAGCCATTATGATCTGTGCTAGGTGGAGACAGTATTTGATAGTCTTCAAGCGCAGATATTAAATGTAAAGTATGAAGATCTTTTTAAAAGAGGGAGCAAGGCAGAATCAAAAGTGCACAACCATAACCTTGTCATCTCAAGGAACAAGATACCAGTCTGGTTTAGAGATAAGATTCCAGGGGGTGGGGGGTGGGGTAGGGAGAGCTTTGGAAGATAACAGTACAGTAAGAAATTTGAATTCACTCCATTGAGACCAAGAAATAACACTGAGCATTGAATATTGTGGACATAAACTAAGTAGGTTTTGTTTCACCCCTGCTTCTTCAGAAAATAAAAGTTCAGTTTAAGCAGTAAGAGTTCTAGAAAAATCCCTGTTTAAACCATTTCAGAATTCAAGTTTCACTCATTCAACTTAGAAGAAACAGGTAATTTGAAAATGTTGCAGGCTATATCTAACTTCATGATTTCAGTTAAAGGGAAGAAACCTGCATGTTCCTTAAACACTCAAGATGCTTATTTTACTTAATTTTACTGCTTTTGGGTGGTAAGCTGTTCACGGGTCCTTAGCAAGGACCCTCAGTACTATAAGCGATTAAGAATGGTGAAACATATTTGACAATGAAATAATTCATAAAAGCTGTAACATCATTATCTGACAGTAGCTCATCAACAAACTAGCCAGGACAGAAACACAAGAACCACTTCTCCACAAATAAAGAAGAGGTAATTGTTTTAAAAGCCATTTAAAAGTTGAAGACTTTAAGAATCACTTCAGTTTGATAAGACTATTCCATACCAGATCTTCATCAAGCAAGTGCCTGGGATTTATTTAAGCAAATGTGCTATATACACATGTAGAAAGTGCATCGTACATAACCTGAAGAGATAACTGCAAGTCCTACATAAATTGCTGAAGCAACTACCGGGCAATCCCACGTAGTGCTCAGCTTCAGCCAAGCCTTCAACCAAGGGGTGGGGCACCCTCCTCTCCCAAAATTACAGCAGCGAGGTATGTAAATCTCTCCCACCTGTGAGAACACGGCAGGCAGCATTCCTTCTTCAGGGCTCTGTGAGCAACACCAACGCTGCCAGCTCACATTTCAGCTCAGCCTCTTCTATCTAACTCACTCCCTGACAAGCCAGCCAACAAAGGTTGAGAAGAACCAAACTGGTACCAAGAAGCTTGAGCTTCCACTTTGGCATCTTGGGTGAAGTGGGGTTTTGAAAATACCACCGCAGACGCAGACGCCACTCTACCCTGCAGTGATTTGAGTAAGATGTTGAAACTTCCTGCTATCAAATACTAGTTTTTCCTGTTAAATAGCACAGCAAACACGTCCCACCTAACAGGCAGGCATCTGATCTGTTCAAGCCAGTTTTAAGCTTCCTGCTCTCTCCCCTCCTGGCTGTCTCTCCTCCCCGGCTTTAAGAAGAGCTTGTATCACTGGCATGCAATAGATAGCTAACTTCTAGACACAGGAATTGTGATGAGATGGCTGAGATCCCAAAGGTTTTAATAAGGCTAAGCTGGCATACAAAGAGAAATATCATTGAAAAAAAAAAAAAAGAGAGAAACTCTTTGAAATGCTTCTAATGGAGTAAATTTATAAATCTCCATTAATACCAGCTGCCCATTCTTTGCTGAAAAACTGCTGCTCAGATCAGCAGTGCCACACCAGGTTGGATTCACCTACTCTAGCACCAGTTCTTGGTATTTTGACAGTGGTTTAGTTATTGTGGAGGTGTGGTTCACTATGGATCTGGAAGAAGGACAGGATCTTACTCTATCCGTTTCAATATCCCCAAAGTCAGACCGAGAATGCTTGCTGGAAAACTAACAAGTTTAGAGAATCAAGCAGAAGGGACTGTAACTGAAGTTACTATTATTCAGAACTTTAAATATCAAACATTTTTAGTCTCTCTAATGACAAAGTGATCATACTTAATCACCACAATAATTTTGTTTCTATTCAACAGTGATAGTTGAGAAAGAATGGCAAAGCGTGGCCGTGAACCTCATGCAATCAAGTTCCTGTGACTTCTGTGCCTGAACTGCCAGTACAGAGCGCTCAGTTATTAAGATCAGTCCTGCCATTTTCTTGACATGTATTTTCCCTGTATCCTGTAATTCAAATTACCTGTTCAAAATGCAAGACAGTCCTCTCGCAACAGGAACGGGCAGGCCAGGGCACAAGCAGTATCAAGCAAGAGCCAGGGATGTATTAGCAGGAAAAGCGATCACTGGGGGGACAGGGACAGGAGCAGGAAACGATATGTGGCGTCAAGCATAGCAGGATCTAACTGCTGCAGAACATCTTCCTCAAGAAATGGGGATGAAGTCCTTGCCCCAAATCCTGCCATTCCACAATGTCTGAAACATCTAACCCACTGGCAAAGTGTGGGTCTCTATCTCCCTCTTCTGTTAGCACCACTGTAGGCTGTAACAACGTTGTACTGCAATTAGTTATTTCACAAACCTGAGAAGACAGCTGAGCTGTTACTCTAAGGTTCTTCAACCTTACAGATTGTCTGTGTAAGGATTAATACAGGTGCACCTCAAAAACCCTATTTAAGAGAGCAATCCATCTTCAAAGTCAAGATCTTGCAGAAGCAAAAAATGCTGTAAGTCAGTCAAGCGTGTAACATTCCTCTGGTCTCCTGGAGTTTAATTTATTTAACTTTAATCATACAAAACAATATGGGCTGAGATATGGAGTCCTCTGTCATCAACAGAGAAAGGCACCTCCAGAACACAGTATTATCTGAAAAAGATGCATCTCTTTCTGTTGAATAGAGATGATTCCAGACAACCACACCAGACCAGCCATGTAAATTTTTGCTGGCTAAGGTTGTACGCCAAGATGAATCTCATCTCCTATACTCAGACACTGTGATTAAGTTTTGATTTACATGACCTAATTATATGCTACTGTTTCCAGAAGAATATCTGGCTCATTCAATGTCCAGAACAGACTTTTTTTTTTTTTTTTAATTAAACAAGATAATGTAGAAAAATTATGCCCTACATGGCATCGAGTTGGTACCATTTATCCTCTTCACTTTAATCTCTGTACTTTGGTTCCCATGTGTGCAATGCTGAATATACTACCTAATGTTGCTAAGGTTGTGAAGATAAAAATCTAAACCAGATCTAAAATACAGCATTACTAGCATTATGAAAAACCTCACAAAGAAATTAGTATTCTGTGGTCAGTAAAAGATAAATAAAGGGTAAATAAAGCCTGGGGCTCCATGCATGACTGAGGATAACACAGAAAAACTAAATGTGCACTGCGGGAGACACAGGGATCTTTTGGACAAACTTAACAATTCCATGAACCTTGGCAATAATGAAATCCGATTTCCTGTAGATTATGGTCTTGCAGTGAATTGAATTTGATATCTGAGATGCAAGCTCCAGCTAGAGTGGCTGGTTGAAGCATTTTTTCCGTCTCTCTCTATAGTAATTTTTCAGCCTCTCTCTCTAGTAATCTCACCCGAACACTGTATGAACTAATGCTGAGTACTCTGCCTTCCCTCCACCCAGCACCTTATTTTCAGGGAACCCCTTGGGAGCTTAATAATCTTTTAGTTTGACCTGTCAAATTTGTTTAAAATCATCTAGCAAGTTCCAAAGGCACTTCAGGAGGAAAGAAATGGGGGACATAGCATAATCTCAAAACTCTTGTTGCCATAGAAAAGGAAGGTATAGAGATGAATGAAGGACAGAATTCATCTCAAATGACTTCCAACTGTTAAACATTAAACGTTACTCACAACAGCACAGTCTTAAATGGATTTTGACTGTTCTCTGCTCAGCACATATATGTTTATTTAATATTATATCAAAATAATCTTAGTAGTCAATCACTCTTTGGGGGTGGGCAGAACCTAAGTTCAGTTAGTTTTATAGAAGCCTTCAGAAAAGGGCAAAAACTTCAATTTTTTTTCCTTTTTGATATAGTTTCCCTCCTCCTGCTCCTAGTTTAGAAAAATGCCAACCACCACACCCACAAAGATAGAAATGCAAAGTCTTGCAGTATTTTTTTAAAAAGCTACTTGACAAGAGTACTGCTCATCAGCTATGAAACCAAACAACACAGAAGTGCACACATTAACTGCATTCTGGATAGTATTTTTTGGGTTTGGTTGTTTTTTGAGGACTGACTGACAAGTACAAGTAGTTCACTGGCAACCAGAAACATTGTTAAGGAACAGCTGCCATCTATTAATGAACAGGTTTAGGCATATCTGACACCCCTAAGAACTGTGAATAAATAAAATATGGTTATGTCTAAGCAAACCTCTGGAATAAGCTGTGTCAATAACATTAATTTCTACTGCAGCCTTTCGAATACAATCAAATCAGTTACTGTTAAGTGATTAGTTTGAAAATTCTGAGTTCTCACAACCATGGTGACTCCTTAGCTGTTACCACTGTAAGCTGTCAAACAACATCTGGTTGTTTTAATGAGACTACCCATGTAAACTAGAGCTGTACAACTGAGACACAGCACAGAATGCCTGATATGATAAATATCTGAAAGGTCAAGCAGCACTTTAGTTATCTGAATCACTGGGATGCAAGTCTTCTCTCTCCCTTAAGCCCACTACAAGGAAAAGTACAAAAGAAGAGAAAGGAAAATGTAGCACAAAATGATAACAATACAAACTTGCTTTTTTTTTTAATGTCCAGCACATGTTAATGTGTTTTTTCCTCCAATACTCCACTGAACCACAACTTGTTTCAAGAGCATCAAGAAGCTCATTACTGCTGTATGAGCTCTGTAACTCCAGACACTGATCTTCCCCAGCTACGGGAGTGTTTTCTGTTAATAAAGAAACGGCTGTAGTAGATGGTAAACTAGAATGTATATGAAAAATCCGAGATTTCCTCAGATAAATACAGCCTACTATGATGCATCTGAAAACAGCCTGCTGCCTGCCAGCCTGCCCTGCCTATCTATCTTACTTCTGAATGACCTCCACATACTTTCCAAAAGCGTGGCCAAAACAGACTTTTCTAGGTTGTTCCTTAAAATGAGTTTCCTCTGTGGGATTGGTAAAGCAATGACATGCTTCCACTGAAGCATCTCATCAGTCTGGGACAGGTGGTCCTCTTGCAGAAGTAAGGAAGGCCCAATATCCTGCATCCTCAGCTATAACTGTCTTGGGCCAAAACACTGCACGAAGCTGTATCTCCTTTTTACAATCAGCAGGTACATATTTTACCACTACAGAATGGATGTACGACTGAAGTGATCTCAAACTGGCATCTATCATGTCATTTTTCACAGCTACTAGTCACACTTCCCACTGCATTTTCCCTTCTCCAAAATTTCATCAGTTAGAGGAAGTTAAAATTCAAGTACTACATTCAGATTTCACAGTTTTGTGAACAAGCAAATTATTTTGTCGAACCTGAAACCCATGATGAAACTGTAATGGTAGATTTATTTTTTTTACTGTGAACTCTTTCTTATCAGGCCAGTGGCAAAACCAATTGGGTTAAAGGAGTCCTTGTTTAAATCAACAAATGCACTTCACTAAAAATGGCAATTTACACACCGAAGTAATGGTATGTGATGCCCCATGAGGAACTGCAAACGTTTCTAGATAAGGTGAAATGTTACTAGAGACAAACTTGATGAATTCTCATGGAAATGTTTTCCACACACACATACATGCACGCAGAGCATACAACTGTATTCTCAAGCAGTTCTAATTAAAGCCATGCAGCGGTATCACATTTTCAACATGGTCTGAATTTGTTTGCATGTCCACACTACATACCCCATGAATTTTCATGAAGATGAGAAGGAATTCTACAGTTCCACTTAAAGTAAAATAAGTGCAGGCAATCTTAATGTGAGAAATAACCAAACAGCATTTCTGCATGCTGCAGAGAATTCTCTCGGATCTTAATCAAATGCACTGTGCAGAAATGCTTGCTTCACATATATTTATCTTTGTATCAGTTACGACCACAGCTACTGTTTTGTAGGTTTCATGCTTCATACCAACACATATATTCTCTACTTACAGTAGACAATGTCTCTTTCATTTACAAGAAAATCAGAGTTACATTATTTGAGACTTTTTGCCAACTATTCAAGGACCTGCTATTCTCCCCCTATTCTAAATGCTATTTGACTGTTGAGTTGCTGAGCTTCATTTTCATGCTAAAGGAATCAAAAGGGTTTATTTTTCATCTTTTTTTTGCCTCTCCCAAAATAACCAACTACAGCTTGTGTTATTGTAGAATATGACAGGACCTCGATGTAGAACCAGTCCAACCCTGAGCTATTATTCTGACCATCCCCTATGGCTACTTAATCTAAACACTGCAACATGTGACTCCATCAGTAATTTTGCTCATTTATCTTTATTATAATTTCAAGAGTATTCGGAATGGAAGGTTAGTTTTGTATAACTAATATTGGTGATGAATGGCAATGATAATGCATTGCATGAAGAACATCCATTAATGTCTAAAATAATATTCTACTGTCTAAAAATAAATTGCGATGCAAAACATTTTTAGAGCTAATGGACAAATAATTCAGTCCTACAAAAGTATTGCAACTCTGAAGAGTAAGGACCTTTAAGCCAACACACTTGAGGTACTCAGAGATGCTGATCTGGCAGCTACAGTATTGATTCTACCCCTAATTAACTCAAATCTTTAGGTCCTAAAAACTTCAAAAGCACCAGCGTAAATCATCCAAACAAACAGCTATGAACTTTGGATAAAATATTTGATAGCTGAACATAAAAGGTTCACTCCACTCGTACCTTCACAGTGTGCATACTCTGCAGAAACCTACAGGGAAAAGGAATCTTTCTGGCACAGAAGTGGAACTACAGAGCTGTGACTTCTCCCTTGAAGAAAAGCATGGGAAGGAAAGCCACAAATGCAGTTTTCCTGAATTTTCACCTTCTCTCTGAACTGTATTTTACCTGATCCTCTCTTCTGCTGTTCTCCCAAAGTTCTTCTCCCTCACATTCCTCCTCTGTATGTCTACAGCTACAGGATCCCCCTCAAAATATTAACTCCATGGTGCAAAAACAGCATTGGATGTGCTTTGCTAAACTTCTTCTGTATTTACAACTTTGTTCACCCAATCTGTCAAGAAAAATGTGCCATTTTCTTTCTACTCAGAAAAGCAGCCTACCTTTTCCAGTATTTCCTTAGTCAAGACTGAGAATGCATCCTCAATGTTCACATTATCTTTAGCACTGGTTTCAAAAAAGGGTATTCCATGCTCCCAAGCAAGCTGAAAAAAAAGCATAGACAACGGGATAAACTTCAGGGAAAGAAACGCTTCCTAATACTATGGTAGGAGATACGGAGGTGTTCTCACAGCTTCTAACATGCTATGTAAGCACCGATTAAGTAAATGTCAGCTCAGTAAAGTGCTCTATTTTCATCCTCAGTTAATAAATTTCAAGTAACTTTTAAAACATTCATCTTTGCATTTTGAAAACAGCTTGTTTTCAAGCTAAAGATAGGTTACCTATCTTTACTTGTAAATTCTCATATTTTGATTTATTTGGAAAATGAACTGTCTCCTAGGCAATTATTTAGAAGAAACTAATCGAGTGCCTGCAGAAAAGTATAGATAAAAATTTGACAAAAACAGTGGTAAAACAAGCGTGTTTTAAACATCTTACCAGGTCTACCATCCGTTATCCTTCCAATGCAGCCCAGCATGTTTTTAAGCAATGAGAGAACACCATTGCCTTATATTCAAGCTGGTGTTCATTGTAACCCACCAAATCCTCTGCAGCAGGGCACTGACTCATGCCTGGGATTATTCCATTCCAGGTGTAAATATCTGCACTTCTTACTGCATTTCATGATGTTTCTATTGGCCCAGTTCTCAAATTTATCAAGGTCCCACTGAACTGGTGTTCTCCCATTTGGTGTGCCAGTCACACCCTTCAACCTCACATCACATGCAAATCTCCTTGTATCATCAGCCAGATCACTGACGAAGATGTTGAACGTGAGCCCCTCTAGACGCCCAATGTACTCTGCCCGTAACTGCCACCTAGACACACAGCCTTCAACTGCTACCCGTTGCCTCTGGTAGTGCAGCTGATTTTCAGTCCACCTAACGGTCCGCCTGGCCAGGCCACACTTCCCAGCTTCCAAGCGAGGACACCATGGGAGGGTGACAAAAGCCTTATTAAATTCAAGATATGTCATAACCACTGCTATTCCTTTGTTCACACAGTCATTTCCTGACATCAGTAGAAGGCAACCAGGGTGGTAAGGCACAATTTGTCATCCGCTGACTATTCCAGATCATCTTTGTGTCCTTTACATCCTTGGAAAAGGATTTGATGTCAACGTGCTCCACGATCCTTCCACTGACTAAAGCAAGGCTGACTGAACCTGTCCCCTGACAGTTCCCTGAACCCTCTTCCTTGCCTTTTTTAAAGATAGGTCTCATGCTGGCATCTTTCTTGTCAACAGGGACCTCTCCCAACCACCATGATTTTTCAGAGTTCACTGACAGTAGTCCAAATCACACTGACCAGCTCTTTCAGCACAACTGGGTGAACTTCATCATGTCTATGGACGCATCCAACTTTCCTAAGCAGTTCCTAATCCAATGCTTCCCCACTGCTGACTGACTTGCTCCTTCCCAAACCATAACAGTACATGCAGAGAGAGGTCTGGGAGCAAGTTCCATCTGTGAAGACCAATGCAAAATAAAAATAAAATAAAAAGAACTTGAGTACTTCAGCCTCCTCTTTGTATCATGTTACTATATTGCCTACTACACCAATCAATGCACCCCCATATTCTCTGTGTGTGCACAATGTTGGCCAGGGAAGATTAATGCATGTATTATTTGAATTCACCTTGCATACTGCTAAGTACTATGGCAAGCAAGTCCTCTAAAGAGATGGAAAAAAACCCCAGCAGTTCAGTGTTAAAGCAGTTGGAAGTATGAAGACAGCTTTGGCTACTCCCCTTTCTAAAGAAACTGGAAAGGCACATTCAAAGAACTACTTTTTCTTGCCTTTGGGAGCATCTTGAATAGAAGCATAAATAAAATACCTAAATACATTTAAAAACCTATGGGAATTATGCTACTGGGAAATGTTATTCTGTGTTATCCTTGACAACAGTTTAGAGATCTTGAGTGAAATAAGCTCTTAGTTTACTTACAATAACAAAATAAGTAATGCCAATATCTCTTCCAAGGTAAAATACAATTACAATTATTTCTTTTAACTCAAAATATACCACTACCCAGCAAAGTGCTGCTGTGATTTCTTAGTGCTGAACCAGATAGATGTGTCTGAAATACTCCTAGAACTGTGAAGAATGTTGGGGTTTTTTTTCATTTGCATTGTATCTGTAAATTCAGCTTTGAAGTCAGGTACATGAAGACAGCAAAAGCAAAAAAAAAAAAAAAAAAAAAGTAATAATATTTTAATTGGGTCTTTATGTTTTAAGATCTGAAAGGAGAAAAATGACCACATTCTACCAAGTCATATAACCTTCAATATTTTTATTTATTTTTTGGAGAAAAAGGTAATGTTATTGGGGGTGGGGGGAGGACGGAGGAGACCAAGAAGGTTGAGTTCAAACTTTTGTCAAAGAGAATAAAAAGTTATTAATACAAGAAAATACTTCAGTGTTTAAAATTAAATATAACAGTTTTGGAGTGGTCAAAATTATACAATTACAAAAGAAAAAAAAATTCTCAGCATTAAATTAGTCTATGAAGTGGCATGATGGCCATTCAGTTATGACAGATCCTTACAGAAATGCCAACATAGATGGTAAGATTCCCAAGGAATCTAGGGTTCTTCTCTGTAAGACTCTGAACAGAACAATACTTACAGCTCATACTCATGGGGTAATACAAAATATTTAAGTATGAATTATTATGTGGTAGAGTAAATATCAAACTATTTTCCCCTCTTAATAAGGACATTTTCTTCTTTGGAGTGAGAGGGCAACTAGTCTTTCTCTCTCTCTGCTAATGGAATTTTTCTCCATCTGGTTCAGTCAGATTCTTTAGCATTTGTAAATCACACTAAAGGAAGAAATAGTACAACTGAAGAGTTGCCTTGCCTCAAAACACAAGACAAATCTAGAAAGGAGACCTATTGGTGAGGACGTAATGATTTGTTTCTGAAAAAAACACTACATTAAGAGAAACTGATGGCATGGTTAAGTACACAGAGTCAGAAAATGTCACAGTTAATATCATATGCAAAACCCTACTACTGCCTTCTTGTGCACATGCATCCAGTGACTCTTCAGATTTCTGACAGTGCATCCTTTGAGAGTATACATGTATTTTTCAGCAACCTTACTGCTTGTGTCTTGCATACAAACAATGAACTTTCAAAAGTTCCTATTTGTAATGCTGTTGAAAAGGTGAAGCTATTTTTCAAACTTCCCTAATGTGTGATTATATACTTGACAAGAAATTACCAGTGTTTGTTACTTCAAACACAATATGTCCTGCCTGACTTACCATGCCCGAAAGCATACTAAAAGGGCTCATTCCAAGTTCCAGAGTCTGCAGTTGCAAAATTTACTGGTATATAGGACATGCTCTGCCACATTTAGCCATTATCACCGTTTCTTCTGCCATAGCATGGGTCCTGGATTTCCTCACTAGTTCTCAGTGACAGTAATTTGCCATCAGCACTCCCCACTTAACACCTGCTCTTCCACTACACATGGTCAGCAGGTATAAATTCTCCTGTAGTCTCAGCTTTATGACGCACACACAGACCACGGAAGCTGGATATTCCCTAAACATCTGCCGAGTATTACTTAAAGCAATTCATGGACGATGCAGATCACTATACACAGGCTGCTACAATTGTTCTTTATTGTCAAGCTTGTAGCAAAAAAATCATTGATGGGTGGTACCAGAAAAATGATGCAAAATGTATTATACATTTTAGTATTCCACATTAAAACAGCACTCTGAAAATGCAGACCCTAAAATATTTTTATTTTTAATTCAAAATATACAATTACTATTGTAACACCTAAAACTTCTGAAGTACATTTTAACCTTTGAAATAAAAATCAATATTCTAAACAAATCAGCTAGGAGTTACTTAACATATTTCTGCTCATATGTTAAAAATAAAACAAACCACCAAACACCCCAGAACTTCACAGCTGTTTTTCAGGAGCAACTCCTAATAGAATTTTTGGAATTCAGGAGCTTTTTACCACTTTCAGTGTAACAGCTCACAGTCGCATACTAAGATACTGAGGAGAACCCAAATAAAGTACCAATGATACCTTTTCTCCTTTCTGTTTTGGAACTGCACGTTCTGACTCCTTATCACACTTGTTGCCCAACAGTATTACGTCCACTTCATCACCTGCTTTCTAAAAGAGAAGAGCATTAATAAGTAACAACAAAAGCCCTTCACCTTCAGCTCATGCCAGCCTTCAACACTTTATTTCCTTGAAAGTAAGGGCTAAATTCTGTCCTGACCTTTTCGTATGGGGAAATATTTTCCATCAGTTACTGGGATCTGGAGGAAAACAGCAAGATTGCAAAAAGCGGGAAAAAGCCACTTGCAAGTACCAGGGATAATTTCTAAGCCCTTTCATAAGGTATAAAGTATATGGTGCATGGGCACCATCTTGTGATGAATGCTCCATCTTGAAGCTTTAAAGTGACTGGAAATGCCCTGCATTCACAGACACTGCCCTCCCTAAAGTAATGGGTTCATGGATTAGCATGAGTCAGGACTATATCCAGCACTCACAAGTAAAAAGGAAGGAATTTGCTGCACCTGAAAGAGCACCTCTCTGTGCTTCACTTTTGCACACAGACAGTAAAATTACATTCAAAGTGTTCAAACTCAACATAAAAGTTTGATTATTCCAAGACACTTGGAAGAAGGCAATAGATTTTTAATGAAGTAAAATTTTAAACCCTCATTGATTCCAAAAGGAAGAAAAATCTAGCTTTTTGACCTTGTCTCCATCCTTTGTTCCACTAATACAGCTACATACATGATGACTGTGAAATGCACTGGGTGCTTTACCATCAGCGTTGTTGTAAGATAAGCCACTGTAACTATACATGACTGGAATAATGAAAAAGAAAGGGAACAATTCTATGATAGCATGTGGAATTTGAAAACTGACATTTTTTGTGAAAATTGTAATATTTAAAACCACTTTTGGTGCTTCAATAGAGGAAGCTGAGAGTCTCAACCTAGAAACAATTAGAACTAACATAGTTTGATCCCATAGGTTATATTTTGAAAGTACATGTTCACACAGCTCCTCTGGTGATTCAAAAAGCCTTAAGATCTCTCTGCAAGGGTGCTATCTACAAGGGCGCTCTCTGCAAGGGCTCTGATCTCAGTCAAAGTCTTAATTTTTGTAACATTGCCATAAAACAAAATCAGGCACAATCTGCTTCCCCAGTGCTCATACACATGGACACATCCCTCCCTTCAGAGAAATGCAAAGAAAAACCTCTCTTCATTAAAGGATAAGAGAATCATTATTTTTAGTCTATTTGCACTTTTACAGCTAAGTTGCTTCATCTCAAGAGTACAGCATTAGGCACAATTTATTATTACAGAACACTATTTCATTTTTTTAATCTACTCTCATTTTAGAGTCAGCTAATCTTATTTTATACCCACAGCTGATGTTCAGGATAATGCAGTATTAAAATGAAGTAAGCTGAACATAAGAGTACAAAGTACAGGCCTAAAATAATGAATCAATCTAACCTGGATTAATAGACCAAAATGTCAGCTGTTTCAGAATGCCCTGGAGCTTTACTCACTAAGGTCAATGGCCCTCCTACATAAAAACACATACATCAGTCCCTAAAATAGGGTAAACAGACAATTCAACCTCATCACATAATCAGCTTTTTATTTGGAAGAAGACTGTATGTAGCTGAAGGTTTTACAAGTGACATTTGACTTCACTCTGAAGTAAAAGGTCAAAGGGATATAATTGCATACTGTATGTACAAAATCATAAAATTCATTCTGTAACTTTTTTTCTCTACAAACAGAACACATTTTTGCAGTAGAAATGTTCTTTCTAAACAGTTTTAAATAAGAACAAAATTTGAAGGAGGTTACGAGTACCAGGCCTTTCAGTAAGTATCCGTATCACCATTCACTTAAGTATTTATTTCAGCAACATCAATATAATGAAGTAATGTATCTTCACTTTGACTGCCTCCTCCACCAAAGCACTGAAAGTACTCCTTTTTTAAAGATGGTATCTTGCAGTTTCTTGCTTTTAGAAAATTAAGGACTGTACACCAAATTTACATCAATTTTAAACTCTGAAAACTCATTATGTAGATGAGTCTTAAAAAAATTAAGTCGATATGGCTAGGCAGAAGTTTAACTCAGTTCTCAGTTGGCATAAAACCTGAAGAGGTACACTGATTTGAATTGGCTAAAAATACGGCTCTCCAGTGCTTCCAAAAGCTCACTGTGTATTTTCATTCTATTTATAGCTCAGAAATAAGCTTTCCAAATGCAAAATGTATAGCTAAAGAGGATGGTTATTTCACAGTTGTTAAGATGCTATTATGCAAGTCAGCACTGACTAAGCTAATACAATCAGGAAACACTTTTTTTCCATGTCATGGAAAAATACTATTAAAATTTCATCAATTTCATCAAGGAAAAAAGTTTTTTTTTTCCAGACATCTAAAAAAAAAAGCAACAAAAAACCACGGTGCTTTGTTATGGTATATCAAAAATACATTCAGATTTTTGCTTCACTTCCTTCAGTTCTTCTTCTGGTTTTAAATTTCAAGTGTCACGTTTTACTGAAACTTAAAATAATCTCAGTTTGTAGAAAACCTAGCCTATATTTTTACAATGCCCCAAAAGCAAGTATCAGCACTGTATTTCTCTCAAAAAATTGGAGCAGAGAGATTTTTTGAGACTGACCAAGTTTTTCAAAGCATCTGACAAAGCTTGGATTCATCAGGTTTTGGCAAAGGGGTGTTTATCCCTCTGCTGAATTTCCCAGCAGCTGCATCTGGGAGCGTAGAAGCCAGGCTGCCATGCCTGGTGGCCACAGGACTGAGCAGGGCCAGAGCTTCAAATGCAGCAGTGCCATGGACCGGACAGGTAACACTGGCCTCTCGCACCACAGTACCATGGTGTGCTTCAGCAGCCTACTCTGATAGGCACCATCCATCCCTGCTCTTCACTAATCACCGTACTGCTCAACCTTCACCTAGCCTGTGCAGCCAACCAGGTAAATAACCAACTTACTGCTTCACTATGTGGCTATTAACAGAAATAAAAAATGCAAAAACATCTCACTCATCCCTTTTGTAAGTAATTTTGATTTTTTTCAAATGTTAGGTCTTTTTTTCTGCGGTTGTTCTATTTTGCAGGGAAACTATTTCACAGAGGTGTTGTAAATTCATGTAAATAACAAAAGTAGCACAGACACCTTTGCTGAAAGAGAACTACATCACATTTGTACTTACCTGTAATTGGAAGAAACTATCCCTTCACTTTTTAAATGGTGAACACAGACCCTACCATGAACAGCTGGCCTCAGCCTCCCCTGCAGCAAACTGAGTGTAATTGCCAGCTCATCCACACTCCTTCTTGTATGAAGCTGTCTATCCAGCAATGGATCTTACAGAATCAGCACCCTGTCCCTCCACCACATTTCCAGGGCACAGCTGTGCAGGGCTGCATGATTTTGATACTCATTGATTACAGCTTGAAAAGGGAACAGAAGTTTCTTTGTAGGTCCAAAGAGTGAAATTGAGAACCCATACCTGATTAAATACACCACAGTAATAATACCTAATTAGTTTGTGTTTGAGAAAGACATGTATCATTAATATAATTTTTCAGATCTGAAGAGGACACACACAGTCACACAGCAAGATGAAGGCAGAGCTGGGGAAGGCCATAAAGCTGGAAAGTTTCTTCATCCTACTCACTGGACAATGACCCTAGAAACTTATCTCTTGTATTAATGAAGAGTAATTTGTTAGGAATACATTGTCCTCACAGTCTCTCTGACAGCATCACATGACAACATTCCTATTATGATTCCCGTACATAATCTCTTTCCATATATTTTTTTGAAGTGCCACCTTATGACCTCAGTAACAAATGCCTAGTTTCCAGGATTTCAGTGGAAATAAACAATTGATGAAATTTGTTTGTCTATGAGCAAACTTAGATGCAACTAGACATAAACCAATTTAACCTGCAACCAATCTGGAATTAGAGATAAATCAATTTAGTAAAGCAACAAGAACAAGAATTTTCAGTTCTAATCAGAGCCACAACAACAAACCCATCTATGAATTGGAACAATTTGACCCTTTTGACAAGCTTTCCCATCTGACAAAGTAAAACTCAGAAAAGTTTGAAGTTAAACTAATTTACTAATTTGAACTAACTGTAAAGCAGATGGCTGTGGGTTTTTTTTATTTTTTTTTATTTAAGTATGATACAG
Source organism: Microhierax caerulescens (assembly GCA_035590215.1). Lineage (NCBI taxonomy): Eukaryota > Metazoa > Chordata > Aves > Falconiformes > Falconidae > Microhierax > Microhierax caerulescens. The sequence goes on along the minus strand of JAVJGJ010000037.1, from coordinate 51,201,392 downwards.
AAACACTAAAAGACAGTCCAGTATCTCAACTCTCACACGCATCAAATGAACAGAACCAGAAAAGGGCACTGTGCAAAAATGGCAGTAACCCAACACACCCATACATTTCACATCCTTGGTTGAAGGATCACTTCTTCAGGTAGTACAAATAGAAAGCTAATGTATTCCAAGAACACTAAATTATGTCACCAAACATACTACAAACTCGTTGCTACTGCACGAGAAAATGAATTTACCTTCTCCTTGCAGAAACTTGTGTGCTAGCAGGGAATTTCCAGAACACAGGTAATTGCTAGAAACTGATAATGCCACCTTCACAGCCACACCAGGAGACTGGCACAATGAAAACCAGCCCAATGTGTTTAAAAGGCAACTAGGACCTACCAACTAGGACCTACCATCTACATCAAAAGCTTTTGGAGATTCAGATGCTGTATGTGAGTCATGAAGTCATTTAGACTGCAAAGACTTCTGGAAGTCATTGGTCTAGCCCCCTGCTTCAAGATGGGCCAACTTCAAAGTCAAGTCAGATTGCTCAAGGCCTCGTTGAACTGAGTTTCAAGTATCTCCAGATCCTCTCTGGGCATCTGTTTGAGCATTTGACCACTACTGTGAGGATTTTTTTGCCAGTATGTTAGCTGGAACCTTGTTCAAAACATCCTGAAATAAATGTTTTCTGCAAATGGATTTGACACACGGTTACTTGTATTTAATTTTTAAAGGCCAAACAAAATCAGCCTTTTAGAACAAGCGCATACAGTAGCTAGAAACTATGTCAGCGGACAAGAGGAACACCTTAATAAATTGGACATGACCCACAATCCTACAAATAAAGAATCGTTCCAGATTCTAAAGTAATTTTCCTGCAATTACCATGCTCCTAATGAGTACATTACAAATCCAATATACCTGTATTGGATTTGCCAATAATGTCCTAAGATATTAATCTGTGAGTATATTTTTCTAGTTAGCTTTTTAAGTACAGTCATGTTACTTAGATTCCTCTAGTTGTGAATACAAATTTTACAACAGTACAGATATGGCAGCATATTCATGTCTTGAACTCCCTTGAACAGTAATTCATTTTTAATAGGAAAGTTGCTGTATTCCACACTTAAAATAATTGAAATACAATGAGAACATTATTGGTAATCTGATTGTAATAGCACTGACTGGCCAGTTTTCATAAAATCGATGGAGTTTTTAGGAATGCAAAATTGCTTAGATTGTTATTTTCAACTGTTGCAAAAATGGCTTAGCACACTGAACAAATTTTTTAAAAAACTTTCTCTTTAAAATCTCTATGTACAAAGAATTAAAAAATATAGTAACTGAATTTTCTCAAAAAATCCTGTTTGATTGGGTCAGGTGCAAGCTTCACATTACCTATTAGTCTGGTGTTTACTGAAACCTGTATGTTTCCCTTTTAAAATTTTATTTAATTTTTCTACCCTTGCACATTTTAAAGGGTGCTGTAGCAACAGCCACTTTGACACTGGACATTTATTTGCGGGAAATTAAATACTAGTTTGCATTCACAGACCAAAGCAAATGTAGGGAATGTCACCAACCTCCAGTAATTAATTTTCATGAAATGCCCTGTGTTTTAACAGTTATTGCTTAAAAACACTTATTTTGCAGTGAATGGCCCCATATATTTTTACCAAGACACTTCAGAAATTGATATCCCACTAGGACTGAATTAAATTTTTTATTATTTTCTAGCTCTATTACAACACTCACTAATTGCTAGTTTTGAGATTGGTACAATCAATCATGCAATTCACATTCCCAGAAATTGTTTTAAATTGAGTATTTTTCCATTCTTTAAATTTTAAACTAACAAAGTACCTTCAGGATTTAAGATTAAACAGTCTACATATTAATCGCTTGAGTATGTTTACACAAAAGCTTTTATGTGTCACAAACAGAAAGCAGGTTTGTGCAGGTGCGATTTCCTGATTGCTTAAGCAGATCTAAGCCTGTATGGTGGCTACAAGAGCTTGATCCATCCTTCCCTTCATCCTAGCTATACAGTCCTGATACTTCCTTTGTGTTTATGGTTGTGCTTTGTAGCCCACTGAATCAATCATCCTGTTGGTCTAGTTAAAGATGACAGGAAATAATAATCCCTTTGGAGGCAGTGTGAAGACAGATATGTATTTTATATATAAATTTATGCATACGTATAGATAAATAATGCATATATAGATATATATACAAAAACGTATATATATGGATTATCTGCATTTTCAGCTTCAGGGAACTGTAAACCTACTATCATACTGTGTGCTGAGTTAAATCTTACCTAATTGTGAAATTTTACCACCAGTGGCATGTCTAGCTGGGACTTTTGTTCGTTTGTCTAACAGTAGAAGGGCACACGCTTTTATTAACGAAGTAATAAAACATGGGTGTTAGTTTGAAGCATGCGCAGACAAGCCAGGAAGAATGCTGTAACGTCAAATCTCCTTTGTTAAACGTTACTGAAGTTTGGTTCTGTTGCTACTAAGACTTTTAAGATGACTCTAAGACCAAAGATAATGACATACTAGGTCACCATAGTAATGTTCTTAATACTGAGGTAATGTTTTACCAAGAGTATAAGATACCCTACGTATATGTTATTGGATATATGCCCATGTGTAGTTCATTAATTCATCTGTATACTGAAGCTGTGAAGGGAGAAAAAGGTGTGTTGGATGGTTTTATTTTGATAAATAAATCAAAATTTATTTTGAGCCTGCTTTCCCAAGATGAACTCTCCCATCTATCATATCACATTCCTACCAGTTCACGGAGTATTACAAAAACTGCCTGAATGGTTAATTGATTTTATTTAACAAAACCCACCACTTCTCTTGGATTCGTGCACAAGCACAGTAACTTACACAGGTACACTAACTACAAACATCCACACTACTGTTTAGGGGAATCTCATTGCTCTCTATAACTTCATGAAAAGGGGAAGTGGGGCAGGTGGTGCTTATCTCTTCTCCCTGGTACCCAGCAATAGGACATATGGAATGGATCAAAGCTGCACCAGGGGATGTTTAGAGTGACATTAGGAAGCATTTCTTTACCAAGAGCATGGTCAAACACTGGAACAGGCTCCCTAGAGAGGTGGTCAATGCCTGAAGCCTGTCAGTGTTTAAGAAGCATTTGGACCTTAATAACGACCTTAAACTTTTTGGTCAGCCCTGAAGCAGTCAGGCACCTAGATGATTATTGTAGGTCCCTTCCAGCTGAACTATTCTATTCTAAAACTGAATTCTATTCTAAAACCTCTACGTAACAGCAAATGCACCAAGAGAGACCTAGCAATAAAGACTCAGGGAACAAGGTTACAGGCAACTGAATGATCTGCTAAGGGCTTTGCCCACTCCTCACTCCCTGGTTCCTCCCTCACGCTGTTTCCACACGTTCTTCTCCTGACATTCCTACTCCTACCTGCTTACCTGCACCAATTCCAGTAACTGTCAGACCTTTCTATGAACCTCTTAAGCTCAATGATGGAGCATTGATGGATGGAAAACCATCCAAATATTTTTGCTGTGTTAGTTTGCTACCACGTTAGAAAGTCAGAGTGAACCTCTGAGAGCTCCGACAAGCAGCTCCAGTAGCAGCACAGTGGGAGCCAGCGTTCAGAAGCGGGAAGGGAGGTGGGAACACGCTCTCTGTCTGGCAGCCACGTGCTGCTGAAACACTTCCCATGTCACATGAAGACACGTGTTTCTGGCTGCAGTACCACAAGCAGCTGAACTAACCCAACAGCTCGCTGCCACCAAAGTGGGATTCTCCTTTTCCTCCTCAAGTTCCCCTGTCTTGAAATCATGCTCGCAAAGGAAATACCCAGCAAGGACAAAGAGGAAGTTTAATTTTATCTGTTTCTTTTGATTCCTGGGATGAGGTAACTACACTGAAGTAAGAAATTAGGAAAGTGAAATCACTGGCTATGATATGGAATTTTGACATGGAAGTCAATTGAAATCCTGGGATGAGCTCACTGAGACTGGTTTGTGCATAGCCATACCAGTGACAAAAGTACCATAACTCACTGTGTGCAAAACCAGATTGGAAGCTACGTTTTAAAAGTACTTCAGAAAACATTTCTGCATCACCACAGGCTTGTCCTGGATAACCTACACTGTACTCCAGTTTCAGATAACAATAATCCTACTATCATACTGTGTGCCGAGTTCAAGGTAAGAAATCCTGGTTAGAAACATACAGCCCAAGGAACAAGAATATATCTCAAGCAGTCATTTAAAACATTAACTGCAGTAACTCATTAACTACCTTCATTAAGAGATCAACCACTGTTAGATATATTTACCTCGTGGATGTCTTTCATCCAGCTTGTTATGCTTTGAAAACTGTCCAGATTTGTAATGTCGTATACAAGAACAAAGCCTTGAGCACCACGAAAATAGCTAGTACTAAGTGTATGGAATCGTTCCTGGCCAGCAGTATCCCTGAAAGATATTGCAAGAAATCACACACAAACAAACAAAAGATGATCAGTCTGCAGAACCCCCAACAAAACCCACTGTTTTAAGGAGTATTATTCAACTTCTGAATGGTGTACCCTAATGAAAGGATCATGAAAAGGATGAGAGAAAATCTGGGTGCCAGATAGAGCAGTGAAATAAATACACTGGAAATTTATTCCAAATAATACAGCCCTACTAGGGAAGCTAAATCAGTGGTTGAAGTCTGAGTGTAACTTCAAGCCCACCACATGCCCACTATAATCATTAAGATAAATACAACTCAGGTGATAAAAAAAAATAATCTGGAGTACAAGCACTGCAGGAGTCATATGACATTCCATATTCTTACCAAAGTCCTTTGTAACCTGTGACACAGACAGTAAGATGGTTTAGGTTTTGGGAAAAAGCTATAAAACAAAGGGATGCAAAGATTCCTACACATAATTATGCCTTAAGGAAGCTGTAAACAAGCCTTCAAGACTTTTGTATTAAGCAGATCTAATACTGGTCAGATAATTCCTGTACAGAGTTACTCCTTGAGGTTAAATACTGGTAAATATAGACAACCTTCAGTACTGGATGCCTGGAGAGATGGCTGGTCAGTAGCCTATATAGCCTTTAGAAAAATTTCAAAACCAAAACCCAGAGTGTAAGTTCCCAAAGATTCATCTTACTAGCTGTCCCTCAGTGACCTTTCTGAATGTGCATTTGATGGGTAATGAAATGTAGAATTTTCTTGTTTTGTCACTTCCCTCAGCGTTCCTATACAATTAAATATACTTAATATGGATCGTAGATCTGCACTGTTTGTACACTGCAAGCGTTATTGTTAAAGCAACTTAACGACAACTCTTTTTTTTAACTTCCATTAGTTGCTACAAAAAATATGCTCCCTTAGGCCAAATTCAAATTTTAAAATGACCTAGTAGGAACAACTGAACTTTAGGAAGACACACAATTAACGGCAGATGAGATTTTTCATGCTGTAATGTAATTCAGCTGGTTCTCATTTGTGATATAAATTAAAACTTACCATATTTGAAGTTTCACTCTCGTATCATTAAATGTTACTGGCTTTACTTTAAAATCAATGCCTAGAAGAAAGAAAAAAATACGTAACATTTCTCATAATAACACAGATTCCCTTTGAAGATTGTTTCTTAGCTCTCATGCAATTTTGAACAGAAAGTGAAAAAGAACTATATCAAACAAAGAATAACTAGCCAACCATATAGATTCAAAATGGGAGATGTAAAAGGAAATTATTCAATGATGAAAAGAACTATGTGCCAATACATTACACAAATACAATACAAAGCAATGCCAATACAAAGCAATGGAGGGGCAAGTCAAAGCCAAGGTGCAGATACTCTGAAATTACATGTAGGTATCTCCATGAATAGGCAAGTGACATGACAGCAGTTTCATGGCCTATGCACAATAATACTTGGCAAATATATTGGTGATTTCAGTTGTTTCCAGTTTCATCACAACAGCGTGGCAGCTATGAATGGGGAGACAGAGATGCTCACAAAACTGTTTATAGGCACAACACCATTTTCCTGTCCTTACTTCCAAATCCCTACAAAAAAAAAAAAAAAAAAAGAGAGATCTAGATATCTAGGGTTACGTGAACAGGAATAGGAATCATCTGTACTAGTTAAATGCAAAGATAAACATACATGGATTTCATTCAAAATGAAAAGGATTGTCTCTACAGCCTTAATCACTGTGTATCCCAGATCCAGAGTACTAATGATGAAATCAAGCACTAGCACTTGAAATCAGTGCAGAATGTTGTCTCTACATACATTACAGATCTTTCCTCAAATATACTTTTCCCTATAATTTATAGTGTTTTCCTTTATTATATTATCAAATCAGTACTCCAAATGTGGTAGATGATACCTGGATTTATGGGTTGTTGAAGCTCCAATCTTAATAATAAAATCTGCCAGCTATCAGCTGCTGGTTTAGAGTGATGCATTTTCTCAAAGTTAGCCATTTTTTCCCCAATTACATTATTGCTGAAATCTGAAATATTGTTTAGTCATTTCTCTGCTAATTTTTTTTTCCCTACTGAAAAACAATAAGGGTATTTTGGTCAATATTAAGTGAAGTGAAGGTGACACTGCAATAGCTGGCCATACTGCATGGTCAAAATTCCGTAAGGTCAAAATATGTCTACTTAACATGACTTCAGAGTGACTTTTCAATAGTAGTAATGTCATCTGAAAGAACTAAACAGATTGAAAAAGCACAAAAATTTTAAGTTAATACCACTGCATTGATTTTTGCAAGAACCTGTCTGCTAAAGGAAAGCATCCATGGCAGTAAACCAAAAAATGCAGTAGAGGAAATGCTCCCTTCCCTTTTACTGATGGATTTATGGTGCACAGAACTTTGACAAGTACACTCCCACACATGTGATTCCAATGCTATTAACATTTTTGTGTGTATGCTGTAAAAAAGTTTAGGTGGATTTTTAAAATGATTATGATAATCATGTCCTTCACTTGATTAATTTTTATTGAAACTCCAACGGAAAGGAAAGATGAAATAATAGAATTGGTATCTGTAATTAATATTACACAAAGCTTCCTTGATGGAATTAATAATGTCAGATGGAAATGTAATTTAAGTTAAATTTGCTCATGTAAGGTGAAATTCCAATGTGATGGAAAACATTTGCTCCTGAAATTCACTTGGTTTTGTTTAATTATCTGTATCACATTCTACAATTGATGTTAGAGTAGTTGAGAGGGGCATAGTACACACTGGGAGGCTGGAAATTCACTTCCAAATTGTGCGTTGGGAATACAGCAAAAAATTATAATCCAGCCAGGGATTCCCAGACCTATAGGAAACAGTTCTTAGTTGACACGCATTTTAATAATAAATTGCTATAAGATTTTTTTTTATTTATAAAAAGGGAAGCAGAGTGCTGAATCAGACTAAAACTTAATCTAAATTAAAATAAGGCTTATTGACTTCTTAAGTCAACTTCAAAATTTATTGACATAAAAGGTCAATGAATGTTAGTGAAAAACAGAAGTCAATATGTTCTGCATGCATGAATTGTTCATGTCTTTGTATGAAATTTCCAGCAAACTTAGCAAATTGGAAAGACAGAAAAGAAAAATGAGAAATACAATGCCAAAGACAGCTCTCAGATTTCAGATGCTTTTAGGCCCATGTATTATACAACATGATCAACAAAACAAAGCGAGCATTGATTACTGCTCTTGAGATAAATGTTATTTGAATGCTACAGCTTGTACTTGCTTCTTTTAAGCTGTCAAATAAAACCAAGAAGGGGTATTCTGGGTACAAGTTCAAACTTAGTTGTTATTTCCAAGTTTTATAGCCATGAGAATAATTTCTTTTCTTTATATTCCATTTAATAAATATGTCCATATTAGGACTGAGCCACCTTAAAGGCAATTAGGTCTAAATAGCATCAAAACAGTTAGCCATAGGGGAATTCAGCTGTGAATTGCCCCACTCTTCCCTCAGTATCTATAATCTTTGGCCATCTGCAAAAGTCCTCTTCAAAGAGGTCTTCTGCAGTGGCCTAAGCAAATTACAGCACACTTTTCACCTCAATACAGTTAGCAAGTTCCTGATATAAAAGGCTCAACAAAGTATGTTCGTCCAGGAAAAACGCAAACTTGTGTAGCTTAGCAGGATGCAACAGTGACAGCATGGACAGAGGGTGGTACATGTCTAGGTGCAGGTTCTACCTAGCCCACTGACTGTCACACAGCATCTTCAGCGCTGGGAATAGAGGAAATCAGTTGGTATCAATTCCTCTCTCCAGGCTGGGCAAGCACCCAATCAGATGTTGCAGGTTGAGTTTACACCCTGTTACTCTTACTCTTACTTAACCCTTACTAGCTGTTGGTGCATTACTTGAATCAGACTCTTCCTGTACATGTCAAGGAATATCTGGAGTGGTATCTGAGTAGTCACAAGCACTGATAATTACTGGTTTGATAAGAAAAGCAACTCATGGGATAAGATGGTTAGGAAAGTAAAAGTGACAAAAAAATCTAGCCTTGTAAAAAAGAAAACAACAAACAACATTAAGATGTGGATTAATATAAGTGTTGTAACACAGGACATGTTTACCTTCAATATGGTTAATTTCTGTTCATTACTTTCCTTCTGAAGTGAGTATCAGGGAATCTACACAGACTTCAGAGCTGGTTCTCTTATTCATTATTCATTAGAAACAGATGTGTAAATGACCTGAATTTGCAACTTCATTCTTAATTTTTTTTTTCTTTTTGTAAATGTAGGCATTAAAAAGCAGAAGCTTCCTTTTGAGGGAAAAGTCAAAATAAAGTTAACTTTTTTAAAAAAAAGTCCTAAAATGGGAGTTGCACCACTTTCAACTATGACAAATTTGGGAGGATTAACACCTCTACAGAAATGTTTCTCAAGAAAACATGCACGCTGCGGGACCAGAGCCACTGTAATACAGCAAAGTAAGAACCTCACAGCCTGTGAGATCACAATCCTGTTCACTTGTATACAAGGGTGGTTTTTTTGTTCATAAACTCTCTATAGCTTTATATGCAATGCCATTGTTTAAACAAAAATATTTCTTCTTTATAGTCTATTCATAATACAATGCATCTACCTTACGATGCATAGAAGTTTAATTAGAGAACTGTAACTGTGTATACTTTACCTAACCTGTGTAACTGACAAGAAGGAAGGGCACCCAGCCTTGAGTATTTAACTTGAGTATTTAAGTGCTACATAAAAAGCTTTCAATGAAAATGTACTGTGGATGCATTTTTTTTTCTCACCCCCCCACCCTCCCAATACATCATTTTAGAGAAGTTTACCACTACTGCAGCCTACTATAAAATATTTGGGGTTATTTCCCCCCTGCAGTAACACTAGGATATTTCCTAGTAACGCAAACCTGTGATTCATGATGACACAGAAACGAGACTTTCAACAACCTTTTAACTTCTGTGCCTACAACCTTTTGCCACTGAGGAAGATGCTGGTGCATCATTTTGTCAGGGAACTTGGATGAAGAGACTGCACAGCCTGGATAGTCTTCCATCTACTCGAATAACTGTTACAGCTGAACAGGTAGGGTGAGAAATCAATTAACATCAGGTAAGCATTCAGTAGGCTGCATGACAGATAAGGATCATTTGAGTGAGCCAGCGTGAAACAGGCATTCTGATGAAAACAGCTGTCTATTTTTTGATGGTGTCAACAAAGAGGGAGAAGACATTACGAGCAGGAAAACCATTACATTGTGTCTCCTTCATTTACACCATTATGAACTACAACCTACAGGCCATATTCTTTGTTGTAGCTGTCTTCATGAAAAATAAACTTCCACGTCCAATATTACTCTTTGGGAAGCTATCACTCACACTGCCATTCATTTTAAAAGTCTAAGCCCTAATGTACCTCCTAAAATAGAATTAAACGGAACACAGCATTTCAGAAGTAACTTTAAAATCACATTCAGGTAACAACAAATACCACACTTGGATGATTCATTTACATTTCAGATAAATCTCTGTTTTAAAAGTTTTTAAATCTCTCAAGGATAGGTTTCAGGAACAGTAATAAAACTAGTAAGGTTAATCTCAGTCCGTAACTGTCACAAAACTCTGTTGTTTTAACTATTCCCTAAACTATTTCAACCCACAACTTGGAAAATATATTCTTAGTATAGTCACGATACAAGAGTTTTTGACTCTGCCATGGACTGAATTAAGAGCAAAAGAAACTGCACCTCAAAATAATAACCTCAGGGTCAGGAATCTGTGTTCCAATAAAAAACACATAAACAAAACCAATGTTTATTTTCACCACCATTCTTTGGGACTCCTTGCTAAGCCTGGCAACAAGTTGCCTGTTATAAGGATCAATTTCACAACTTCACTGCTGGTTTGCCTTTTTGCTCCTGTCAGATTCAGTAACTGCTTCGCAAGAATGGGCAAGAAAATAAAAAGCAGTTCAAGTTCAGCCATTGTCATGTGGGCAGGTCAAGTCATCTCCTGAACATTAAGGATTCTCTGGACCAGCTGCAGCCACAGCTACTAACTTATTTATTCAGTTAAGCCAACTCCTTCCACACTGAAAAAACTGTAAGAGCCATGCATATTCCAAAAGCAGGAATACAGGGTTTCTCGTGCATACTTCAACACTCTCTTCAACAGCACAAAAATCAGGAAAAAAAAGTTCTTACACACGTGCAAACTTTGAAAAATCGAAATTTTCCCAATCAGAAATTGGGAAAATCTCAGAGCAAACCAAACCACTGCACCCACAGCACACATTTTCATGCCGGGCGCCGTGGGGCTGGCACAGCGTGGCGGGAGCACCCTGCGTGGCACAGGGCTGCCCCGGTGGGGCACGGCTCGTCACTTCCATCACAACGGCTCTCCTTTACTCATCAGCACGTGGTTACCTACAGCAGAAGACACCTTGACTTTACACCGTTAAAATTATTGGCACGAAGTTAAATCCCTTTCTAGCATGAAAGCCGAACTGTGAAAGGGCGTTCTGCTGCTGTCTGACAGCTCCCCGAGGCAGATCCCGTTTTCTCTGCACCCACGGCAGCCTACAGCAACGGGGCCTCCCTCTGGAGACGTGGGCAACAAGAAACAGTTCGGGACAAGTTGTCTTCCCAAGTTTAAAACGGTTCTGAACGTCCCAGACAAACGGCGAGGGCAGCGCGGCAGCCGGCACGCAGCGGCTCTGGAGCCCGGGTGACACGTTTCCCGACACCCTGTCAAAGCTCCGCACAGGCTGAAGTTGCCGGTCGCGGCGGGCCCCACGCAGCAGTAACCGAGGGCGCTGAGCCAACTCCGAGACCGGCAGCGCCGAGCTGCCGCCGCCGGGAAGGCTGCGCTGGAAACGCGCGGCCGCGGCCTGCGGGCGTGAGGGGCGGCCGGGAGCGGGCGG
>JAVJGJ010000037.1:51153314-51176337 GCA_035590215.1 Microhierax caerulescens | reverse complement strand
ACCTGTCCTGGCTGTGTCCCCTCCCAGTTTCCCGTGGCCCTCCAGCCCTCTCACTGCAGGGCCCAAGGAACTGAAAAGTCCTTGATTTAGTATAAACATGACCCAGCAACAACTAAAACCATCAGTTTGCTATCAACATTGTTCTCACATAGAGCCAAAACACAGCACTGTACTAACTACTAAGAAGAAAATTAACTTTATTTCAGCTGAAACCAGGACAGCCTGCCATCAGTCTGGTTGCTGTTCCTTGGGAATCTGGAGCAAGAGTGCCTGAAATGTGCTTTTAGGATGGAAGATATCTGAGAAAACGTGATGGTTTATCCCATGTTTAATTTTGTTAATAATGTTAATAGGTGACATTATTGATTCACAAGCTGGTTAGCCTTACTTGGGGGATTAGCATTCTTGTGCTGTTCTTTGAAAAAAAACCAAACAACACTTTGTGAAGATGAAATGTAATTAAGTAGCTCAAATCCTCTGATGAGCTATTAAAACAGTAACTGTACAACAAGCAGGAATAAATACACTGTGTTTCGGCCTCTACATCTTCCTAAGGAACATGCATGATCTCTTCCCCCTCCCTTCTAAAAAAAAGCAAAAAAATTTCTGGGGGAAGTGTAGAAAGGGGGGAAGCTATATGAACATGAATGTTTAGTACCCATTGAAGAGAGACATAACAGAAAGAGGATGCAGTTCTACCCCAAAGGTATGAAATGGTCGATGCTCAGTTCTAACTCAACCTAATCCTCTTGAAGACATGCCTCCCTTAAGTAAAAACTTTGTTTTAAATCAAGGACATTTTCTTTCGTTTAGAGTTAGAACAAATCAAGCTTCTATCCAAGTCCACACACACACACAAAGGTGAAAGAGTGATTGGAACATCACTTGAAATATTAATCAAGCAATTGAATGTTGTTTGGAGAGACAGTAAAAAAAATGTTGAGAAGGGCCCATATGCCTTGTTTAGCAAAACACACTCCTGCAGCAGGACACACAGGCTGCACACCTATGTGACAAACTCACCTCCCCTTCCAACAGAAAACAAACAATTTTGCATTTCTAAAATGTGTCTGTTCACAGTTTGCCTGGAAACTTTTTAATATTGCCACAATATTCCCCTTCTCTGGTTATTTGTACACCAGATGTTTTGAAGCCACCGCTAGCACTTTTTAAAGGAGTATGGCTGAGGGAGCTGATGTCGCACTGCCATTTTCTCTGTATGCTACTCTGTACAACTCTGCTTACCTGTTTTCACAACTGCCTCATCCATTCATGTCCTCCACATTTCTTGGAGTTTCCACCTTGCTTATCTCTCCGGCATCATGCTTCACGGGGTGTAGATAGGACCTGGTGTAATGGGAGAACCAAAAAGTTGAGAGAAACCAGCATGGAGGACACGGGCTGGTGAGTCGTTAGAAAATTGAAGCAGGCTGTGAAGCTTGACTCTTCTATCCTTCACAGACTACAGTTGTTTGTGCTATACTGGGAGCATGACTTTTCTTAAATTAAATCAAAATCCAAGAAGTGACCTGCCTCAAAGGTGAATTTGTTTGAAATTTGGAGTTTGTGGTTGTTTAGGATGAGGAACAAAATTACCTTGGACTACTGAAGTCTGTGCCTAACCAAAGCAGAACTGACAAGTCGCTGGTGGTGTTATGGTTGTGGAGACTGAGCCAAATGTAGCTGTAGTTTATCCACAAGTGTAAGCATCGATATATTCTCTGAAATAAGGATAGTTGCACTGAGGGAGTGCTCCAAAGCTCTTCTGGAGCCATTTAACACGCACATTACAAAACGGATAGGAGTGTTTGAGTTTAAAAGAGTACTGCTTGATGACCCATGAAGTTGGCCAAATCTCACCTTCAGAAGAAGCTAGAGATGAAAACAAGCAATGAAATGTGGGGCCTATAAGCTACATGGGATAAGCCTGGAAAATGATAAACATAATGCTTATCTAGAAAGCAGGGAAAGGAAGAGCCCATGGAACAAATAATCATACTAGCTGCAAGGACAAATTGGATTTATCAAGTACAAATTGTATTAAACCAGACTAATTTCCTTCTGTGTGACAGAATAGCAGGCCTTGTGGATTAGGGAAGAAGGAATAAGAGTCCATAAATCATGACTTCAGGAAGACTTTTGTCATGGTTATGTGTGGGATCCCCATGCACAAGTAAGGGAAATATGGTCTGGATATGTTAGTCCAAAATAACTTCAAAACCTAAAGGGAATAATTAGTAGTTCACTGTCACAGTGCAGCATGTTTCAAGAGGGAATGTCCAGAGGTCTGTTTTGGACCTGGTAATACTGAGTGTTAAATATTAATTCAGAGTAAATTACAGTAACAACATTGCTGATGAAATAAAGAGTATATTTGTTAGATTTGCAGACAACACCAAGCTGAGAGAGCTGCAAACACTTTGAAAGGCACAACTAGGATCCAGACTATACCTAGTATATTGGAGAAGGCAATGAGAACAAAGTACTGTGTGGCTTCACCAGGAAGATCCCTACACTCACCAAGGAAAATCTATACTCCAAACCCCACAAAACTGGGAACAGCTGAAACAGCATAAAAGTCATGGAGAAGATCTGGAAGTTATATTGAATATGAGTTAATGATACGGCAAAAAGGTATACTGGGCTGTATAAAAAAAGGAACTTTGCAATGTACATGAAGTTTCCTTCATCTGCTCAGTGCAGGTGTGGTGCTCAGTTGGAGGGTGGTGTCCAGTTTTGAACACTTTGAGCACTTAAAGAAAGATGCAGATGAAGTAAGGTGGATCAAGCCATTTTCTTTGCTCTGCTCTAAACTCTTTGGCAAAATAAAAAGGAACCAGGCTTGTTTGATCTAAAGAAGAAAGAAATTAAGGCACACAGATTAACCGCCTTCAAAAACATAAATTGTGGCAAAGAGCAGAAATAACCTCAAAGAGGACAGCAATAACCTGTCAGCAAGCATTAAGCAGTCTACATTGTATCAGGAGAGATTTAGTTTAGATATTATGAAATGTCTGAGAGTAACAACGAGGCACTAGTAACAGGTTATCTGGGCAGATGCTGGCATCTTCATTGTTAGTGGTAGGATCTGGATAGCAAACTTTCTCAATTAGGTGTAGTTGATGAGTGGATCGATGGTCTTTCCATGTCCCTTCCTGTTTATGAAGACTCTATGTATGTGTTGGATTAAATATCAGCATAATAAAAGGAACTCAAAACAGTCTTCAACCACTAGGTGTGATAATAGGATTTCAGTATTGGATGATCAATGTTGTAATCTGTTCTTGGCAAAGTAAAGCAGGTACTGACCCTTTGTGTAGGCAGCGTAGGCATCCAGCTAAACTATCAAATCACTGAGCCCAGCAAAACAGCACAGTCCTGCTCTCTGTGCTGCTTGCGCCTGAGCCCAGGCAGCCAGGCTGGGGAAAGCAAGGCAGACAGACCAAGCTCATGCTGGGGTGAAGTACCCTTCCTAGAAGCATCGTCTCTATCCTCTGGAAGAAAAGTGTATGAACACCTTGTGTGCAATCCAGCATTGCCCTTTTCTTTTCTTTTGCTTTTCCCAAGGCAGTAGTAGAAATACGCTTGTATGCTGCTCACCCTGTTGAGAAGCCTGTGCCAGCTTTGAAGAAGAGGAAGATACTATTCCCAAGAAGCTTTCACTCCATGACTTTCTCAACAGCCAAAATTTTAGCAGTTCTTTTGCTGAAGTCACCTTTGTCTGGGGAATACAGATGCCTCAGAAGACAATTTGAGGATGTATGAAGTCCTTCCCTGTAATCATGTGTTATAAGCCAACTGGGTTGTGAATTGAAGATAATTGGATGCACTGATATAATGAGCTAAAGACCCATGTGACAGTTAATAACTCTATCTAAATAAAGTTCTAATTCAATATTTTTGGTAATGTAACACTAAATGCAATAGACGAGAAGAATGTCTTCTTTCTCAGCTTTTCACACATGAGTTAGACTAACTGCAAAATCCTGCCTGTATGCTTAGCTTGACTTGAGCAGGCTGTTGGAAAGTATGTGTATTTCAGCAGATGGACAGGCATGGTTTTACAAGAGGTCCTAGCCAGTATCAGCAGTCAAACCAACACATTCTCATGCCATGTGATGTGCCAACAGTCATATAACTGCAGAGTCTCTTTGCATTCCGTGATTTTGATCAGAGTTGTGGATATGTAGAGATGCAAGTCTTCGTAAGCACAGTAAATGTCTTTCTTGAAGTCTAGGACCCTCTTCTGTCATTAAAAGTGGAAGCTTTCCAACAGAGTTCCCTCCTTTCTTCTGAAGCCAGAAATGTGGTACATGTAATGTAATAATATGGGACTCCTTGTGCTGGAAGTATCACAGCAAATGATAAAAAAGCATCTAAAGCTTTGTGGTTCTACTGGATCCTTGGCAGAATCACAAGACAAAAAAGTCCAAAGCCTGAATTGATTTCAGGCTTTTGAAGGACCTATTTGGTGATTAAGATTTCAGGTCTTCACTAAAGTTTTCCATAATATTTCTAACACCAAACTCTCTCAGAAAGATGGATGGATAATGGATCAATAAGAGGGATGATTTTTGCATTGCCAACCTGTTCTTTGCAGCCACATGTTAAAGATAAAGTGAAGATATTTTCTGTCAATCCATGGCTTTTGAGAAATTATTGAGCCTTCACTGAGTCACTCATCTTTGCTGCTATCCTATCATTAATAATTATGTATAAATAATATAGATGCCTCTCTCATGCAAAAAGGACCCCCAATAGCACGTTAAGGCTCTCCAGGCTTCAGTTCCAATCTTCTATCACTTTCTGTGCTGGGTAATAAATTCTGCTCCCTGTAAAGGCAAGGTTGAACACACACAGGTCGCAATTCAAAAATGGGCTGAGGTGCATGCTTTTGGTTCTTGGACAGCATTTCAGCAGGCACAGATCTGCAGCCCACACTGAATGGCATGTGCTAAAATCCTAATCATGTTGTTGCTGTGGTTATCTACTGATATGACAGAGGCAGATTGCAGGAAGAAATGATACCTTTTTTTTTTCTTGGAGCATCTGGTATTGCTGGAAAAATAGCCAAGTTTTCAGGCACAAACTTCTCTGCAGGCAAAAAAAACGCTAGAAAGCCTGTCTGTGTTTTTACAGCCAATCCAGTGGGTCTAACCAAAGATGTCATCTCTCCTGACAGATTTGTCCCACTGCAGCCTGGATGGCAGGACTCATCAGTGCTTGCTGGTAGTGTGTCCCTGGAATGCACCAGTGCCTGCTGTGGGAGCCTCCATGGAGACTGCAGGTCCCCCCAGACATGATGGAAGTGGAACAAGGCAGGAATGTGGCAGCAGGAGGTGAGCAGGGCGAGGAAGGGAAAAAACCCTCAGCATTTGCCCCCATAAAGCCCACCTTTACCCTGCAACCCCATCAGGCTTTAATTTTCCCTTAGCCCTCAGGCACCCCAGCTTTGCCCCTAGTTCGGACAATGTCCCTGCCATCTGTATCCGACCCGCCTTCAGCCCCGTTGCTCTTCTTCCATCTTTCCAGCAAGGCCGCTCCCCACCCCAGCACCATTAGTCACCCAGCAGCTGCCTGCTCTGCAGGTACTGATTAGCAGCCATCGCTTGCCACGGACACCAAAGATGAAAAAGGAGACACGCCACAGCTCTTCCCTGAGCACAAGTTTGAAATTCTTCTTCCAGGGAAATGCTAAATGAATCAAAATCTCCAACAGGAGAGAGAAATTATAGCAAAGTCATATCACTGTAAGATCGTTTCAAAAGGGCTAAGATGTTAACACAAAATATGAATGGTCCTTCTTAAT
Organism: Microhierax caerulescens; assembly: GCA_035590215.1. Classification (NCBI taxonomy): domain Eukaryota; kingdom Metazoa; phylum Chordata; class Aves; order Falconiformes; family Falconidae; genus Microhierax; species Microhierax caerulescens. Next base: position 51,170,528 of record JAVJGJ010000037.1, on the reverse strand, counting down.
GTTAAAATTATGGATTTAATGTTATGAAAGGAATCTAAGGAACTATTTTTTAAAAGGGCAAAGGTTTTAAGTCGCCTGCTACTTTTGCAGGCTTGGTGATTTCACCTTCGGAACAGTTTGCTCAAATCCAGAAGTACTTCAGAACCTACGTGAACTAGGCTATTTCCAGAAAATATGGCCTAAGTACCCCTTCTTTTGACCTCCTTTATATATTTACTTAGACTTGAACTTGTGCTGATTGTGGACCTGAGGAATTTTAAAATGCTGACTCAAGCTTATAATGAGGAAAATAACAAATGTCATAAGAGTACTGGTACATTCAGAGAATCTCTTTCACCCTAGAGCCGCTTCCACCTCTGACTTTCCCCATGCATTGGTCTGGGATCATGATAGCTGCACAAAAACACTGATTTCTACAGCAAGCTGGTGTTTAGGGACCAAGGCATTTCACAAGGTGGTGCTGGTGCTCCAGCGGCCGTATGCCCTGGGGACTGCTTTTTGTGGAGCAAAAAGAGTCATCCTGTGCCCAGAGTAAGGGCTTTGCCTTGTGCACACCAGCTCAGTGCCCTAGCTGGTGCCTAGGTCCCTTTATTCTAGGAAGCCAAAGCAATATTGCCCTCCACTGGTCCTGAAACTAGTTTAGCTGCTAATGTGAGTTGGACAAAATCGTTGTCAGTACCATCAGGGGCACTTTGAAACCAAGGCTCGGATGCCCAAGACATGTTGGTGTTGTTCCATCTGTGCTAGGAGCTCTCGCTTTTCAGCCGCAGCTGTAGCGGGGACAGTCATTAGGAGCGGCGGTGGCGTGACTGCGCGGTGGGAGGGGTGTACGAGCAGCATCGCCTCCTGTGGGGACCAGTGGTCTGTGAGGGATTTTTGGTCAGGGGATCTTGTTGCTCAGCTTTTACACAAAACAGATGGAAACTTCACTCAGCGTGAGCTCTGACATTGTCCAACGTGAGCCTCCCTAGCAAATGGGTTTGCTTTCACCAGCAACAATCCCATCAGGGAAAATGTGCAGGTCCACTAAATATTTCAGATTTCTAAAGCTTATGATATTTTGTTGAAGTGTTTTCAAGTATTTTCAAGTATTATGTCTGCTGATTCTCACTGCTGGCTAAGAAGGAGGCAAGGAGCCCTGCGTAGAAAACCTCTAGGCACACCCTGCAGGCACCGGTGCTGGCCCTGAGGCACCCAACAACGCCAGCAACACTTGAATAAGCCAGCCAAACACTGGCATCCAACATCTCCGTGCTAACAGTGAGGGAGATGAAATACTCCCCGTTGTGCTTTGAGGACCATCCAAGGGCTGTGCAGGCTGCGTTGGCCTCCGTAGGCTGCAGGCTTACTCCTTGGGAGCGTGGCGTGAAGGTGTGTGGCACCAGCGGGTCTCATCTGTGTGCTGGTGACACAGAGGAAGCCTGTTAGGTGATAGGTATTTCTGGTATGGTAAGCAGCAGTGGAATGATGAACTGTCCCGGCGTTTAAGTGGCCGCAATTAGACTTCCTGTGAAAGTCCTTTGAGATAAATAATAGGAATTCACCCCTATCTGGGTCCTACAGCTTTTCAGCCTATTTAGGGCAGGCTGAAATTAGGTGTGTAAATCTGCTTGAGTACGGTGAGCACTCTGCAGTTGTCTTAAGGAGCTCTGGCAGTTGCTGGCTTGGCCTCCCTCGTTCAGTCTTTTAAACTGCTGTTCCCAGCATCACCTCCATGAATAAAAATGTTCCTGGTCTGCAAGGCATGCTTCTTGGAAAATGACTCTTCTAAGGACTCACAAATCTTACCTCTGTCCGAGCAGGGCTTGATACACCTAGAACAGCTGTGGGAAATACATCCAAGAGCATCATGGCTGGTTGAAGTACAAAAGATTTTAATATCGATACACATATTTGTGACTTATCATATGTAAGAAAAACTTCTTTAATTTCCACCATCAGCTTCCTTCAGAGAAGTTGGAAGAGGTGCATGGGAGCAGCTCAGATGCCAGAGAGGTTTCTTACAGAGTTAAGGACTGAATTTTAGAATAATTTCCAATAGGTCATCAGGAAAGATTATGGGCTAAGGGTTTTTGGAGGATATTAAGAATTATATTGCTACTTCCAGAGTCATCTGCAAATCCTGTGCTGGTGTGATAAATAACCCCACGGCTACCAAAAGATGGGGAGAAACCAACGTCCTTGCAAACTAGAAGAGATCTGTTTTCCAGACATCGAGGTAGTCAGAACTACAGTTGTTGTTCTAATGCTGTTAATGGGTGACAGTATGCTAATTAGTCAGATTAACTAAGCGGGTGAGTCATGCACTAACCCTTCTTGAAAGAAAGTGCCCATTTTGAGATGCTAAATGAGAACATAAATGCAATCAGGCATAGAATTCTTGAAAGATAAGACGAGAGCAGACCTGCTTGTTAATGGAGTCAGTGAAATTAATTCTGCTTTGGAAAGGGGTGTACTTTTTCATATTCAGGGTTTGTTTTGGTGGGGAAGGGTTCCAAACCTTCAGATCTGTACAATGCATTTCACTAAGGTCTAAGTAGCTTTAATGACCTAACGTAACAAAGACTACTTTTTTTTTTTTTTTTTTTTTTAAATTAGAGGCATTCAGATGTTTCAAATTAAGACAAAACTATAATATTCTGAAAAAACACAAAGCCTTCTCATCTATAATTGATGGGAAAGTATTAAAAATGTTTATTGTGAATACTCAAGCTCTTACACTGAAAAACTACAGTCTCCCCACATTTGAGAAGTCATAAATGCTCACAGGGACCACAGATGTGGTCCTGCTGTGGTGCGAAGAGTTACTGCTGAGGCTAAGGAAAGGAGGGCCAGGTGCCCTTCTGTGGAGAAGATCTGTGCCATTTTTTTGGTCTGTGTGATCCCTTCTGTTCTTGGTGGCCACCTACTGTCTCTGTGTTATTCTATTTTAACCTTTTTCTCTCCATCAGTCGTAACAGTGTAGGCATCAAGGAACCACAGAAGTGGTGCTAACAGCCATCGGATGCTGTCTGGGATACTTTGGGTCCTGAGCTAAACACGACATGGACAGCCAGGCGGCCCCAGTCTCCAGTCTGAAGTCCCTGTCAGCTTTTCAAGTGCCTGACGTGGCAAGAGGAGGAAGCACCCGGCCTGGCTCCTTGTAGCTGTTCAGCGATTATGCCTGTACATGGTGTTTGCTTGTGCCAGCACCTCCAGCAGTCCTTTGGGCACCATGGGGCTTGCAGATGCATGCTGCCAGGGACAAAAGCCACGTCTCCGTGTGTGTGTGAGCCAGCGGGCAGAAGCTCTAAGAGCATGATGCCCAGGGGGTTCTGTGGTCATGAGGACCTCATTAAAAAAACCAGGCCTTACCACAACTACCCTTGAGCACTGAATTCACCATGAACTCTGCCTCATGCTTGGTTTTGAGCATGGTCTATCAACTCGTCATTTGCTAGAACTAGTCTTTTGTCTTGAAGATTTCCACCCGTCCTGGTCTGATGTCAAGGCAGCTGCTTGCAGCAGGACTGCTAGAAGTGCTGGCTCTGCTAGCCTGCCTTCTTTTCTAACCCAAAGTCTTTCCAGGGCCACTGCGATGGCCACTGGTTTCCACCCCAACGGTGGTTGCACTCAGATAATCGGTGAAGTGATCCCTATATATATTTGCAATTCTCTGAAGTGCCTTGAGGCTTGCAAAAGGCACTATATAAATCAATTAATAACAATATCAGAGGTCAGTCAGCCAATAAGAATACAATTTAGTTTAATGAGAGATAAATAAGACAGACAGAGTGAGAGGGGAAGGGAGCTACAAGGCCCCCTACTCAGTGCCAGGCTCTACAAACGCCAGCTCCTCACTTTATCGCAGTGATCATCAGAAACATGGAAGATAATTGTGTCATTGCCATTTCTTAGTCCACTGTAATACCTATTACTGGTTTTGATGTCTTACTCAGTTCTGTACCAGTATGATTTTAGGAATAGTGTACATTATTTTCATGAAAACAAATAGGAGCATGAGGAAGCATTTTTCCCTTGCGTGCAATTCCTACTAAAGAATTTACATTCTTCTAATTTACTGGTTTACTGCACCACTTGGTGCACTCCTGAGATGTGCAGAATGTCCTCGCAGTTAAGAATGTGCAGATGAAATTTACCCTTTTTGCACTGAATCACTCACTCCTCCCTTGAAAGTCACCACGCTCTTTCCTCCCTCTAAATCTCCTTTAACCACTCTAATAAAAGAACAGATTATTCTGCATAGTTACAAAATGGATCCAAAATGGATGGTTGGAAGTTTGTTTGGATTTTAGGGTAGCTGTATATTTCTGTGACTAGTCTGGTACTAAATAGGTGAATGGAAAGACATTGGTATACATTTGATTCTTTCTATTATATGGGACTGTGGATGTAGGAATGAAAATTCTCCATTTTACCCTCAGACAAAAAGCTGGGCTACATCATCCTCATCAAAATGGTATTTGATAAGTTGTCAGAAGATGCAGAGGACATGGGGAGATAACCTTGAGTGGGGTAGGAAGGGGATGGGGGAGGCCTGCATGGCAAAACAAGGAGGTGTTTTGTGATCATGCCACACAGATACACAAGCTGCACAGCCTATAGCTTTGTCTGTGTCCACACAAACCAGTTGGGATGTGCTGGATGATGCCTTGGGCCCTGCTGCCCTGGGTGTGCAGCCTGGAGAGCTCTTCGTGAAGGTGGCAGCTCTTGTCCAGCCTCTGCACGTGTGCTTTCTGGGGGTCCAGAGGGAGCGTGTGCATTGGTATGGGTGCTGAGAAGTGTCCCAAGGCTCAGTGTTATAGAAACAGCCATTAGCAGCAGAGTGTGAAACGTGTATCTGAAGCAGAATAAAGCAGTATGAAGCACCCTCGGTGAGCAAGCCCATTGCTGTAGGGCAAGGCTGACTTGGGCTAGAATTTGACACAGTTTAGTGTAGCATCATTACATGCAGAATTGGCTCACCTGGTTATTCCTAGGAACCTCATGTTTTAGCTGTGTCTGCATGCGCTGTGTGTCTCTTCATCTGGCAGTTGCCTACAGCGTGCTCTTAATGGGGTACTTGTTCAGACCTCAAGCTCCGTGGCCATGGCGAAAGGGGGCAAAGGAGGCAGAACAGACCTTCCTAAAGCTCTTTGACAAAACCCAAAGCCAAATGGAGCTGGCTTCACGCACCCCAGCACTTCTGAGGTTGCATCCCCTAAAAATTCCACTTCCATTTTTGAGTCCTTTCATGTGCCTCAAAACAACAGCCTGTGCAAAGCTGGGGCTGTCTGCTTCACACTTAGGTAATCCACTTGCAGCAGCTCAGATCTGGACATGAAAACATTGCTTCTGCAAGGGGGGCAGCTCTTTGTTCTCTCTCCCCCATGCCAAAAAAAAGCCAGTCCTGAACACTGTGACAAAGGATTAGCTCAAGCTGAGGCTCGGCTGCAATGTAAACAGGCAGACAGAGAACAGAATGGCTTCTTTTATCAAACTTAACATCCCAAAGCTCTACTGATTTCATTGTCATTACGGTGGTGATTAATTTGACCCAGAGTACTGCCACCCACTGTTAAAGCCTTCGCTGCATCCCTGTTGATAGCTCTCATGACAGAGATTACAGCCTGCCACTGCGTTGTCCATAATTAGTACTTGTCAAAATGAGATTTGCCTATGGTAGCCCACTGTCCACGAGAAACCCATTCAAAATTAAACATGCTTTGGAAAACAGGGGCAGTTCATCCGCTAATTGGAACCATTGAGTACAGAATGAAGACCCTTTGTCTCATCTATTAAGTGCTGTTCCAGGTCTAAACAATGATTTTGTGAGTCCTCTCCATAGCTTTAGATGTGTGTGAAGTATGAGAGTACGGATTCGGTTCTGCAGCTTTGTCCTAGAATGTTTGCACATTTAATTCCCTAAAACAGCACAGTTTAATTACTTGCTCTGAAACAGGGACGGGGTCAGGACATGGTAACAGTCCCAGCTGCGTGGCCAGTGCCAGCGCTGCTGCCCGGCCCTGGGCAATGGGTCCTCAGGAAGGCAAAGGCTGGGCACAGCCCTGGGAATACCTTGTGCAGCGGGGAGGGGGGGGGCTTGGATGGGTTGTCGCACATTTCCAAGGAATGGAGGAGAGAGGAGGGAGTGAAGCCACACAGCTTGTGGCCTGCCCGATGGGCTAGCATAGAAATGCGAGGTTTATAGTGATCGGGGTGTAGGCTAGTCTGAGGCTTCACTCACCGACATTTCAGACTGGACTAGACATGGAGTCTAATATACAGTTCACTTTGCAGGCCCAAGGGTACAACCCTTTATTTTTTTTCTTCCCGCTGTAAGAGGAATGGCCAGTGTTATTGCAACCCTGAATGCAAAGACCCATTACCACATCCAGTATTGCTAAGGATTGCAACAAAAGATTTTCTGATTAAACTCTGAACTACAGGGCCAGGGATGGACAGGGAGATGGTACATGCATCCTGAATAAGTAACTGTGCTGGAATCAGCTGAAGTTGATTTTGATGACATTTTTCACAGGACAAACAGGAGAGCTGGTGGTTTTGTGATTGGAAGCACGAATACATATCTATAGCTATGAATACATATAGCTATGAACATTGTTCTGCCTTGAGCCACATCTAAAAACAAGAGGAGGTAATCCAGGGCATGACACCCTTGTGCTAGTCAAAATAGGCCACCATTGGAGCAATGTTGGCTCTTTTCATTTCAGGTACTGGCAGTCCTCCGTAGCTTTTGAAACCAGTGGGATATATCATGGCAAAAGTGAATGCTTGGAGGATAATTCACAAGAGGTGGTGGAGTGCCTGACACAATTCTTCACAAATGTCTTTCGTTTTATTCTTTTCTGAGTGCCCAGCCGCTGATAAAAGTGCCACGCTTTCCTACAGCAGGTTAATTGCTATTCATGCAGTTCTGTATGTAAAATCCATTCACTTAAGCCTATTGGGTTGGACTCTGTACCTGTATCCTACCCAGCCAGATTATGGCTTTTATCCCCATTCTCAGTGGAAGTGCTTTAAGAAGTGGATGCTTCATCTTGAATAGTGCCAAAATATCAGCCTGATCAGCTCTGACTCGGGCAGGTTACAGGGAGGCTTACTAGGAATGGAAAGACCTCATTGCAAAGCTCCATTCCATTGCAACCCCGCACCACATTGCTGCAGGTTAGTCAGAAATCTTCTGGTCTTCCCTGCACTGGTCAGTGCACAGATGATGTGGTCCAGTGGAGATCAGCTAAAAAGGAAAAAATCAGACTGCTGATAGATGTAAAAACCATAGTCAGGGAGGAGAGACCTAGTCACTGGCCTAGAGAAAAGTGAAGACCGGTAGTTTTCAGGTTTGCGAAAAAAAGCTGCTGCAAAAAGAGCGGGAATAAAAAGTTCTTCATACCTACTGAGAGCAGGAGAAGGAGAAGCAGCTTTGAAGGTTCTGTCATGTGCGGAAGTTTTAGATTATTTCATTGTAGACGTAAATTTTTGGACAATATTTGTTTTCTCTTTTAGGTTCTTCCTGGAATCATCTCTTTAAACTAATGAGACATTTAAGATAGACATTAAGAAGCATTTTCTAATGATGACGATGACTACATCCCGTCACACATCACTACAAAGGTTAAGCGAGTCAGCAAACGTCTGCTGCGAGTGCACTGGGCATCGCCAACCCCGCCATGGCATGAGGGAGGCAGGGGATGACCTCAGCAAGCCCGTCAGTCCTGTTTCCCATCACTCTGGCAAGTCTGAAGATTTACGTTCACCCTGAAGGTAATCAGTCAGTCATGATTTTGACCTACAGTTTAATGTGCTCCCTTGCTATAGTTACAGACATCCTCCTGCTTATGCTCCCTGCTGTGACTAATGGCATCTCTGCAGTTAAAGAGGTGGGTTTTGAAGAAAAACATCCAAGTGTCAGCGCTGTTACTGAGTTTACAGTTTTAGCAAAAACAATGGCACATCAGTACTTGCTGTGGTCTATGAACTTGACATTTTTCAGGTCCAAATGTGTAGGTGTGTATTTATACACCTTTCTCAAAACCCCTAAATACAGAGGAAGCAACAATTTTTCTGTTACAGTTTACGCAATGGATCATCAGTCTCAGTATATTCACTATTCACAGTAAGCATTTTCAAAGTTCACTTACTCCATTCATACAAAATATTCTTGATGAGCCAAGGTCTTCTGAAAACTGAACTGTTTTGCACAAATGCAGGCAAAAATGGAAGCGAGTTTGCAGAGAATCAGAAACTGAATTCCACATAAGATACCAAGATATTAAGCAGCTTTACAAACACAATCCTTCCAGTGTGGTTTTCTGGCAGATGTTTGAGTGATATAAGGAACCATCTATTAAAGATAAAACCATAAGGATTTTAAAGATATTTTGCAAAATACCTCAATCATTAATAAATATGCCTTTTGAAAACACTGCAATGATTGAAGGCAGTTCTCCAAACGGAAGAACAGGTTTCTAGATTAAGTGATGAGACCACTTTAAATGAATTCAATTTTATTTTTTTTTGTGTGTGTGTGTGTATGCTGAAGAAAAAGCTGAAAAAAAGCTACATTTGTTTAAATCTTCTTCCCTTGTTTTCACTTTCTAAATCGGTTCACCTCTAAGGCCAATTAAATTCAAGGACAGCAGACCACAAAAGCTAATGCTACTTGACCAAAATTTCTACTCTGTGTGGCAAGACAATTAGCAGAAAGTACCTCAAGTTTTTCTTCTCTTTGCTACGCAAGACAGTAGATGTCATCAGGACGCTAATTGGAGTCATTGTACAGTTGTGTTAGATGCCCTGTTCTCATTCAATATTGTGGCAGGTAACATAGTACCTGCATTCTTCAAGAAAGGATCAATGACACAAAAGTAGTTTTCTGCTGCAGGGAGAAAACAGACAATTAGAAAATCACTATTTGTATTCAATCTCTGTTTACACTGGTTGACCACATCTCTTGCAAGCACGCATTTCTCTCTAGCTTCAGAAATACACAAATATATCAGCACCAGAAGTCTCCTCTCGCTTTAGTTTGCAATTCAGGATTGCTTTATTAATCAACGCAAGATGCATTCATTGAACTGGATTAATCCTGCATAAGTAATTTTGAAATTTCCTGCTGAAGTTATTTTTCATTTCTGGGAACAAATCATTTATTTGGATTTTCATATATCAGGATCACAGAGATTTGCCACAGTCAGATTTTAATTTTAGTTACATCTGAGCTGGCTTATATATTAGGGCACATAGTTTTGCATGAGAGCATCTTCTAAAATCTGTAATTGGTGTGGAACACTGACACACACAGAATACATCTGACAAGGTCCAGAGAGTTAGGTTCAGTTTCGCTGATCAACATCTATGCTGCAGATTAACTGAATCTTTTATGGCATTACAAGCCCTCCAGAATTCATTAGCGTACTTTCCCTTCCCGCTAACCATTCTGACCTCCAGCGCTGCTGTCGCTGCTTCCTCGGTCTGGACCTGAGAGGCTGAAACACTGACTCTTTTCCACTGCCACACTAACAGCAGAAATGAGAACGTGTATCTTAAATTACTCATGAGTGTGTATATTGGCAATTACCCTCCTGGCCTCTTCAGTACTGTGTGGGATTTGTCTCCTTTGTCTGTACCCAGAAAGCTCCATTTAAATGGAAACGTGGTCTGTGCCTTAGAAGCAAGAAAGCTGGAGTACTAGTATTGGTGAGTGATTATAATACAATACAAATCGGTATACATAATAAGGTTTGGCATGGATTTTTCTCAGAAACTGGCTCACAGATGCAGCTAGCAGAGTAAGTCATTGTATTAAAAGCAGGATTGGGGACAACCACATCAAGGAAAGCAGTGCCAGCTTTTGGGAGGTGGGTGCACAGTACCTTTGAAGACAGTGCTATAATAAATGAAAAGCGTATTTCTGAAATGCCATCTTTGCTCTCCTTAAGAGCATGCATATGGGTAGCAAGTCAGCAGCAACCCAGGCTTCTCACACTTCTCAGGCAGTGGATAGGACCACAGCTCAGGACCAGGGAAATAACTCCATTAACTGGTCTTGTTTTCCAGGCCCTGCTCCGCAAAACTACCTAGGCAAGTTTGCCGTGCTGAAGACAAAGAGGAGAAAATCAGCGTTTGGCAGGAAGGACAGCAGAGAAACAGTCCAGGTGCCCAACTCCCACCAACAGCTCTCACCTGAGAATCAGAAATGGAAAGGATGCTTCCCTCCAGCCCCGCAGGGACTGAGGACCGAGACTTGTGATACATCTGCTCTTCTTGTGCTTCTCACCATCAGCTGCTGCTCTCTTCCCTTGCCACAGGTGCTGGCTGTTGTTGGGTGCTTGCTGCAGCCTCAGAACTGCAGAGAGGGGCCGCTGGGCATCTCTCATGGTTTTTCTTGTGCTGAAGTCTGAAAGCAACACCTAAGTACCCAAGTACTCTGCTGATTTGATCCTTCTCCGTGACAGCTAGACCGCTGTAAATGGTTAGCTGAAGGAGTGGTACCGTCACCATGTGCTTATTTAGTTTCATGTTTATTTCATGTCCTCTTTTATTGCATTTTCTCATGTTTCTCTTCTGCTTTTTTTATTGCCTTTCCTTCATTTCTTTCCAGGCTTGCTCTGATGTGTGCTTCTCAGAAACCATCTTTGCCTTCCTCATTACTCCAGCCCTTACTTCCTCTGTGCCTTTGACCCACGAGAAATTCCCACTTTCTCCTGTTGCAGGCTCTCATTTTCTATTTTTTCCTTTCATTCTTATCTCTTCTTTCTGGCTTCATTCCCTTCCTTTCTCTATCTCTGCCTACTGCTTCCAGCTTCTCCTCTTCCTTCTTCTCACACATTACTTAACAAAAAAATAATAAAAAAAAATCTTTCTTCCTACCTTCCTCTTCTGAAATAAACTCATTAGTGAAACAATCCTACTCATTGTGCTATCTTACCATAGTTGCTGCTGGCTCACCTTTCCCTTCCTCATAAAAGACTTGAACAGGACTGATCCCCTCTTGTTAGACCAGACTCTCATTGCACCCACAGCCAGCCCCCAGCACAGCTCACACTTGCTGCAAGCCTGGGGAGCAAGGACTGCCCTTTTGTTTGCTCAGTGCGCCCACATGGTTTGCATAGGAAGGTTCTGGTCCCTGACAAAGGTTGGTAGGCATGAATAAGTAATATATGCAGTATAGGAACTGGTATTGATAATGATTCTGCTTCTGGTAACCCCCCTGCCTTTACCTTGTCTTCTCAGCCTGGGAATACCTCATCCCCGCTCCTCTGCTGCTCACCTGTGCCAGTAGCTCCCCTCCGAGAATGGAAATACCCATAGTTAGAAGGGTCAATCGCCACAGAGGGAAGAAATCGCCACAACTACCATCAAGTTCCCCAAAGCAAGGCTGCATTTAATGGAGCACTCACTGTCCTTTTCACTTACCTTGCCACGGGACAGAGGAACGGGCAGAGCAATGCAGGGCAGGGGCATTTCACAGGCGTCCGATGGCACCCGCAGGGTTCTGAGGTCGGACCCTGGGGCTTTCCCTGCTGGAAGCACAGGCCAGGCACGTGGGCTTGGGGGAAGACTGACTCACTACATTTTACTGCATCGCTGCATTTACAGGCACTGAGTAATGACACTTGGAGAACAATGAGGCTGTTATGTATGACCACAAAATAAAAGAAGTTTACACATCTACATGATAAAAAAAGTTCCAAAGAATTTAATGTAGATATTATTTATACATACACTTTATAAGTAGGAATATGGCAGACAGTTGTATTAGTACATAAAGTTTTATTTAAAGTTTCCCCCCCTACAAGCAAGCTTCATTTACACAGTCTAGTACTGTACAAAATTTACATTCTTTGTGTGACTTATTCACTTTCCTTGGTCATGCCTTCCTGAAAGAAAGATTTACATACAGTCTTCATAAATCTTTAAATTATCTTGGTAAAAAAAAAGAACCACTTCAAAGGACAACAAATATCCTTCAAAAATGGTACATTTTAGTAGAGACAGGTGACAGTCAGTGTTTAATGGCAGACCTTATCCTGATCTTCAACGTCATTCAAGGTTTCCTCACGTAGTATCTTAAGAGTTTCCTTTTTATATATATTTATATTTATATACTTTCAACAGGAAAGGAAAAAAAAATCATGATTGCACCAAATATATTTTACAAGGGATCCCTTGGATCTGAACAATATAAATAAATACAAAACCAACTAAGATTGCACTATATAGTAGAAATGGATTGAGATTTTAGGATACACACTCCACCTTTATGAGCTCCTTAGTGATGCTCACTGGAAAACTGCCCAATGGCACATTCAAATATTAGCATCTTCGGATAATTATTTTGTTTAAATAATTTTTTTTCCAGGCGTGCAGCTACCTCATCAAGTAGGTTATTGCATTTGTATGGTATCAGTCTTTACTGCATTACTCCAATTTCACAACTGTGTAATTCTGCTGCAAGCGAGGGAGTTGCATTGCAATAAAACTGGACTGATGCCAGAGAGAAACAGTCCCATGGTATTTGGTCTCCATTATTTATATTGCTCTCAAGCATCAATATATAGTGTAATTTCTGTGTACATTCACCCTCTTTCTATTTTGCAAAGCAAACAATGAATTCTTTCTCCCATCTATTGCCTCTGCAGCAGAAACCAACCTCCGGTAGTTGCCTGCTCCTTGCTTAATGCACTAGCATTAAGTCCTATCGTGAAAGATGTGCAGGCTTGAAAATGCAGGATCTGAGTCTCCTTTGCCATTTATCTGGTGCAGCCAGTTACAACTAGGCAAATTAAAGGCCAGATTCTTAGCTGACATAAATCAAAGTACATTCATTGGCTTCAGTGGAGCACTGTCTGTTTACACAGTGAAGAGGATGGTCCTGAGGGCAACGGATGCAGCAACAGCAAACCATAATGGAATAATTATGCATATACTTTACTGAGGTGTAGACGATTATGTTAACTGCAAGGTGGTGAAGAATCAGGCTCAGATGTTGTCACTGCTTTTGCAAAGCCAGGAGAGAAAGACATAAGCTTAAAACACAGATAGGCTGATTTGTGCAAGCTGCTATGAGTTCATGAAGTGAGTCCTAAATGCTACTGGTCCCATGTGGCAGCATTCTGAACTCGCTTTGCAATGTGTAAATAATTACACGGACTACATGGCAGTGGAAAGTCTAGCCTTGTATTACTTTGGATCAATAGTAAAAATCTTTCATAGTACATTTTAATATCTACCACACAGGAATATTTTAACTACTTACCAGCGTCTCTCCAAAATTCTGCATAACCATTTAAGAGTCCAAAGTAATACATTCATAGTTAAATGCAGTCTTCTCATCTTTGGAAGCAACTAGCACGGATGCTCCTACCTAACAGGTTAGTGAAAAGTAAGTAAGTGTTCTGGTGCTTCGTTAAGTAGTCATAGAAATAACTTACTCTACAAACCCAGAATTTCAGGTGCAGGACTGAATTTCTGTTATAATAATGTGAAAACAGTCATTCCATGTGATTTCAGTGAAATGACTCTGACTTTACACAAGTGTGATTAAAAGAATTTGATCCTAATCCCTAAGCTGCTATTGCAAGAAGTGCTCTGTAAAGCATGGCTTTCATTGTAGTCTGGTTTCCGCTGCACTTACACATGGGGACTTTGAAGGCAGAGTGTATTAGTTGCCCAGCTGTGCAAAAACTGAATGGTATTTCTTTACCTTTTATAATCTTCTGATGCTGTGTTGCTTGCAGAGCATGTGAAGTAGCTGTAGGTTAGGATTACAGAGGAGGAGACAATTCTGCAATGCAGTGTGAGTTTTTCACTATCTGAATTCTGAAGCATTCATGAAAACAACATCCTCATGACTTCAACACAGATCACATGCAGGTAGATACAATGCACAATACTGATCTTGTCTCTTCAGGCTGTATTTGAACAATTAGCCTTCATTTGTTTTAAAGTTAAATTTGACGTGAGGAATATCTCTGCAGCAGGAAAAAGTTAAAATCAGTCTGAAATGGCAGTCTGTCAGCATGTAATATTCGGTGTGTTTTAGCTACTTGCTTCATAAGACACCGGCATCTATCTGAGATGGGACAACACTTGGGTTTTGTTTTTTTAGTTCACTCCTAAAGCATAAATATGGAATAAGGGGTCAATTATGGTAGCTTTGTTTTAACAGGAATCCTGTTCTAATAAAATATTTACGTCACCCGTTACTATTTTCCCAAATGCGACCAGTGTTCGTGTCAGTGCTCCTTGAGTATCATTTGTTGTAAGGTACGCAGGCTGGCAATATGACAGTTGAACAAGCAGGTCCGGCAAGTGGCTCAGCAACATCTCCTTCTAGTTCTGTCCAAGTCCCTTTCTCAGGACTATAGCAAATAGTCGAAGACTTGTAGGCTCCCTGTAGCAGAACAAAAATTCGTATTAAATGTTGCTTCAGTAAAATCCAAGTCACACATCAGCTTTAAAGATGTTCGAAAGTATCTCATGGTTTTGAGCTCTACTTTAGGAGCCCTTCAAGAGGTTTGGTTTTCATATGGACTGAGCACCCAGCCTTTGCAAATCAGGCTCCTTTACAAGCACCTTACAAGCAGAGTTATAAGCATATAGTTCTGTCAATCACTTTTGCCAAATTTAATCTGATTTTTATATTACTCCATTATCAGTGAATACAGTCTGATAACTCATCTAAACAGAAAAAGCACAAAGGTGAAAGATACTTCATGCTCTCCACAAGTTGAAAACCAAACCAAAAGCAAAACCTGCTCCTGCAGCTACTTCATCCCTTGTCTCCATCCCATCAGTAATATACAGATTGGCTCCAAGAACTCAGGAGGAATGGAAGGGTCACTGCAGAAAGCAGGTACACACCATGCTCCAGCTGTAGCCTCCTACAAGGTAAATACTGTCATCAAGGACGGCGCAGCCAGGGCCACTGCGACCCTCCAGAATGGGAGTCTGAAGGATATTCCACTGGTCACCTTTTGGATCATAGCATTCCACAAGCATTACGTCGAGATGTGAGAAACCTGGATGAGGGCAACGAGAAAAGAGAACGTGCATTATGACACACTGTTTTATTATGTGGTTTACTGTTAAATTTATTAAATTGTAGTTATGATTGTATTATTACAATTATAATGTAATTGTTAAACTTCTAGAAAATACTGCCACATAAATTTAATATTAATGTCTCATTCAGTTCAAATAAATCTGTTGAAGACTTTTACCGTTAGGTTCTACAAATCACAAGGACATATAAAACCAGAACAGATCAGAAATTTACACTCAGTAATAACCTATAAACAATGCAGGCAATTCAAGCAATATTCCTCCTCATCTATCAGCGCTAATGTGAGTCTGCACATGTAGCAAAAGACTGTCCTGGCAGTTTTTCTCAAAAGCCAGCAGATATAATCTATTCAAAAGTCAACAGATTAAATCTTGCTCAGAAATCTATGTCCAACAAGTCAAGGTAGATCTTGGACAACTGATGCCACTTGGTTCCAGAAGGACAAGGTGCTCAGCATGACAGACACGATGTTCAGGACCAGTTTCAATTTTCAAGCTGATTTTAGGTGTACCCTCTAAACATGCAGCCATGAAGTGACAAGATCTTTAAGGCAACAGAAAATGTAACCAAAAAAACAGGTGGCACAATCCCTCTTCTGACAGACTGAAAAAAGGCTCAAAGCAATGGCTGGTTTGTAATCACCAAAGGGCAGATGGGTCTCAGCTCAAGACTCTCAAGCTGTATTAATTAGTATCAATTAAGTGAGCAGAACACAGACTTAGAACCCAGGAGTCCTGGTTCCTGCTGCAATATTTAGGCATTTCCCTATTTCAAATTACCTTCTTTATCAGAGCACTGCAGTAAAATTATGGCTTTCTTAATATGCCGGGATGCTTTACTTGGCACTGCTGTCTTCACCATCAAGGTATGACAGAAAAGAGAAGTTAGATTTTCTGGAAAAGGGTGTTTGGTGATACTGGTACTTTACAATGATGCTGCTTGTAAGAGTATTATTTATATCAGGAATGAACAGCTATGATGAAATAGTTTTTTGTTGCTGTGAAGTTTTCAAGGGGCCATAGAAAGGCCACCACAGTCTGCCCAGAATCTGTCAAAAGCTCTGTAATAAACTGCAGTATGCACATGACTCGCTGTGATGTGGTAAATGCACTGCTAGCACTAGTATACAGATCCCGCTTCACAAAGGAGGGCTTTGCCATGGAGCCCGGCTGTTCCCCCACGGTGGAGAATTTGCAGCATTTTATCTGCACTTCAGTCCCCTCCCTCCTCCTGTCCTTGCAGTTGCTCCTTTTGTTTCACTGTACAGAAGAAACCAGTTTTCCAAAAGGCCCTTCTACCAGACAGCGGCGCCTTCCAGAAGCCCAGTTGTTAAACACCTCTCACAACAACAAGCAATTCATATCTAATGAAGGCACCTTCGGGTAACAGTTGTAGAGGCAAAAATGCAACATTTATTAGAAGCTCCTTCTTTCCCAGAGGATGGTAGGAGAAACTGGGTGAAAAAACAAGGAGAAGGCAGGATGGAAGCAATTCAGGCCTATGGAGACCAAAGCATGTGCTTTAACAGTAGGAAGGCTGTGACATGTTAACTTTTACTTTCACAGGCAAAAAAGCAAACACTGTGGAGCTTTGCAACCTCTACAAAATTTGCAAAAGTGCATGTGTGCAGGCAGTTTTTACCTCCTTCACTGTGTAAGGTCCAGTCCAGGAACACCCATCACAATGAGGGATGGGGAGCAGAGGCACAGCAGCCCTGCACCTGGCTGCAGAGTTTTATGCACCACTACTATTTACCAGGGAAAATCTACATCTGAGACTTTTTCCCCTATATGCTCCACAGATCTTCAAAAGCAGCATGTGGCTTCAGAGTCTCACGGGGACTCGGGTGCTGGAATCATGCAAGCACATGGCCTGGTGTTACTGGCACTTAACATCACTTTTTATTTTGCATTACAAGTTTCTTTTCTGTTGTTGAGAGGCTTTTTTTTTTTTTCAAGCAAGAAAGGATAAAGAAGAAAAAATGTGAATGTAAACTGTCAAATATTGTCATGGGAAAAAGGAGCAGGAGCTGTGCTTTTTGTCTAAGTGGATGGATTAAGCAGAATCTCTTTAGCAATAATAGCAACAGCATGTAGGTATTAAGACAAAAATACCAGATGCCTAAGCAGTAGTTATTTTAATAT
>JAVJGJ010000037.1:51130510-51153214 GCA_035590215.1 Microhierax caerulescens | reverse complement strand
TACCAGATGCCTAAGCAGTAGTTATTTTTATATGAGACCTTTTCAAAAGATGAAAACAGTAGACTTCTAAAAAGAATTCTAATTAACAAGCTACATTTAATACTAAAGAGGGATCTAAAGAACCTAGTCCTAATATTTAATGGCTGGAGGGTTTTTTTTTTCTCTTCATTAAATCAAGACCTTGTTTTTGTGTGTTGGTCTGAATAAAGCTCTCTCTAACTGCACATTTTGGAAAATGATTTACAGAGGAAAATATTGCTGGTACTCTTGGGTCAAAGAATAATCTGTTTGTTTCATTGAATTCTTGGTAGTGACAAATTGTCCAATGCCTTTGAGTAATGGAAGCTCCCATTTTTATTATCTAAAGCATTCATTACTCATATATTTAATGTACTGTTATAATTTTAAAATAATTTGCATAAAATGTTTTTAAAAATTGCTGGCTCAAGTGTCCTGTTAAATCGTGTTGCCTGGTTTTTAATGTATTTAGCAATGACTGTCTAACAAAAATATTCTTTATCAGGAGATAGGGGACAGTGAAATGCTTTTTTGCTATTAAAAATGTGACCTTTCAAATGGTTTCCTCCAATTGCATACAGCCGGTCATTCATTACAGCCAAAGTGTGGATCGCTCGCTTTGTGTTCATGTCCTGTTTTCGGGCCCAGACGTCCATCACCGGGTCATAGCAGTACAGCCAGGGGACATATTCTCCATTGTGAACACCTCCTGCAAAGCAAATATATATCTGTTAATTACCGTAAATAAAGACACTGCACTGCAGCAGGAATTTAGCTCTATGTTTCTGGGTTTTTTTGTTGTTGTTGGTAGTTTTGGGTTGGTTTTTTTGTTATTATAGCAGGAATTATAAAAGACACTGGCCTGAAATATATATCTTGCCATTGTGAACAGCTCCTGCATGGGCTGCCAAAGGTTGTGGTAGCGAAGACACATAACGCCACTCGTTTGTCTCCAGATTGTAGCACTCCACGCTGGACAAGTAGCCAGTTTCATTTCTTCCACCAATTACATACAAATTCTTGTCAAGGCGACAGGCGTAGAAACTGGCTCTCCTGGAGGACAGGGCAGAACAAAACAAAACAAGCCAACAACAAACCAATTAGCCACATCAACCACTTTTTTTTTCCTCTTCAGCTGACTCCTTGAACTAAGATAGCTGCTCCTTCAAATGCAAAAAGTGTCCAGGAGCTTCACAGGCTTATAGCTATCCTAGAGATGGTGGCCGCTTTGCTGATCCAATACATGTCCCACATCAAATAAATACTTCATTTTTGGTGTCAAAACAATTAAGTATACATAAACCTGGCAGAAGATCCCCTTTTAAAAGCTGTTTGTTACTTTTTTAAACCCGTGAAAGATAAAAAGGTGCTCATTAATGTTTGGGGCATTACCTTGTAAGGATGTAACAACTCAGTAAGACAAAGTGAAAAATGAGGTAGATAATGTAACAATAATAAATTATCTTGACATTCACTTTCTTTATGGTCCTTCAAGGGTCATTGTTCCCAATTTACTAAGAGAACCACATCATCAAAATTTTTCTTCAATTATTTTTTTCTTCTTTCTGCAGTACTGCAAATAGAACAACTTTCCTTATGCTAGACACAGTATTAAATTTCTGCCCTTTAACTTGAAGAGTTAAAGGAGTCTGTCTCCATCCAACTAACTCTGAGAAAAGTTTTAGCCATCTGTCTGCTTTCACATGCAACTCAGGTATGCAGGAGAAGAATTAATTTTTCTGGCCAGGACTGCTAGGCATATATTAGTTCATCTTCCTTGTGCCTCCAAAATTAATGACGAGTCTCTGAAGCTGAAGTAAAAATAGAGCAGTAGATGATCTTGAGAGACCCTGTTTGGTGTAATTCACTTTCAGGGAAAGCTCCCTGGATTATTCAGCAGTGGGAAGGTTTGATAGGGTAAAGGCCTTCAATTTTAAGCTGCCATGATATGACAAAGAGAATTGCAAAAGAGTACAGATAGGCTAGGATGAAGACCTGTACAAAATACTGAACGACAGGAACTGTCAGTCCCAAACTTGGTATTTTCTCCAGGGTGAAACCAGAGTGTTGTGGGAAGCCAGAGACATGCAGGCAGGCCAGGCACAGCGAGGTCTAGCTCTGACAGCTCCTGCAAAGCAGGCACACTGGAGCGCGGCTGCAGCTTGCCAAACCCCGCTCCGTGGCTGACACAATGCGCTCCGGGGTTCCTGCTCAGGCACTCGAACCTGGATTTGGGAGTGGCTGCAGATTGCACTGCTGGATCACACAGTACATCTCGGGGGCCTGAGAGTGACCTGCATCATCAAGGGCTTGATCCTGCAGACTGCTGCAAAGCATTCGGGATAGTGGTGGTCCACGTACAGAGCGCAAAATCCTGCAGTGAACAGCTCTGGTACGTGCCAGCTCCTCCCCAGGCTTTTTCCTACAGTCATCCCATGACCAGGTGAGCTAGCAAAGCCTGGCGTGCCATGCCTCCAACCTGCTACCTAGCCAGGCACATGTTCAGGAGCATTTCCTTCAGCGAAGGCACGAATAAGATCTCTCTCCCTTACCTGGCTGCCTGTTTTCACAAAATTTGTAGTATGCTGTAACATTTTGGAGAAATTTCCCTCTTTGTTAAATGATGCTGAGACTGGCTGGTGGTTTTTCAGTTGGAGGAGAGATCAGGCAGAGACATGAAGATACAGCTAAGGAAAGAGCAGGGCTGTTGGGGCATTCAGGGAGCAGATGTGATGCAGCGCTGCCTGTCTCTGGCACTACTTTTTGGATTTGGTGCACACCAGCCAGGGTCACCGGGCACCTCCTGCCTACCTCTTTGCTTTCACCTTGCCTGAACGTGGGCAACCTGGGCAGTGCAGGACTGCACCCCTTGTTGAGTGGGACCACCACCACAGAGAAAAGGCTACTGAAAAAAAAGATACAAATGGGAGGACAGGAATATTGCCAAGTGCCTCCAGCTCAACTGACGAATTAAATAAGACCATTTAATTTATCTGTCAATGGGCAGATAGCAGCTGATGGCATATATTGCTCTGCATGGTCGGGCAGCAAATTGTGCATCTATGTTTTTAGCCTGATTTTCTACAGAAAAAAAACTTATTTGATTACACTGTACATGTACCCATGTCTGCCTGAGTGTTGTCTCCTCAACAAAAACCTGCTGGCTGATTTCACTCTAATCTGACAGAGGGTATAGGTGTTACAGACCATCAAGTGCCTATATGCTTCCTCAGAGTATGTGACAGGCCAGAGGTGAAGACAGCCCGTAGTGGCCCCGAAAGTGGGAAAAGCTGCAAAGGTCACATTCTACTAGACATCAGAGAACCTGCATGGGCAGGCACATGTTCTCCAACTCCTTTGTGTCTGGCAGCTGCAAGGCTCAAATACACAGGGTGTCTGTCATCATGCATCTGCTCGTCTGTCCTCACACACCTCCTCTGACAAACCCATTAACGAACTGCTCTCAGCGTGGTTTTTTAGTTCAGGTTTAATAAACAGAGGTAGATACAACTTGCAGGCATTATTCTCTTAACTAGGATTATTCTGTACATTATTCTGTACGTGTACTCCTGGTTTCATCCACACAGTGTCACTATAAGGAGCAAAAATGAAAGTGTCGGCACGCTTCACTCTTCTGCTTGGATGTGATATTCACTCTGTAGCTCCTGTCACAAATATTTTAAGCTTTTTGGTTTTTTACTTTTCAGTGATACAGTGTGCAAGGGGCATGCTGTTAAGTGATGACTTTTTAAACTGCTGTAAAATATGATTCAGATTAAACTATAATACAGCAATCTTTGCATGACAACTTTCCCCACAAAACTGGGAAGACACTATCCATTCTATTCAGGTAACTGGAATGCACTTCAGGATCTGAATAGGGACAGTAAGAATTATTTTGTGGTTTTCTTCAGGACTTGCAAGTACTCGGCATTCACTGGGCTCTGAAATGCCTTTCTTACACACTCCTTCACTCAATAATCAACACAACTAATTGCTTGTAAGTATAAACACACAAAAGGGAAGATGTTTTTTTCTGATTTCCACAGACCATGACTTTATGTCCTGAAACAAAAAATACAACTACCAGTCTCAGGTTTAAAACTATCAGTGCTATTACTGATCATCACAATATCTGGACCTGATTTCAGAGTCACTTCTAGAGTGTATATGCTTTGCTTTTTAAAGACTAAGACCATCTTAATGAGGGCTAACATTACTATTATTGAAATCAAAGACTAAAATAAAATGTGAAATTGCTTCTGTGGCTTCCTTTC
Source organism: Microhierax caerulescens (assembly GCA_035590215.1). Lineage (NCBI taxonomy): Eukaryota > Metazoa > Chordata > Aves > Falconiformes > Falconidae > Microhierax > Microhierax caerulescens. The sequence continues at coordinate 51,148,919 of JAVJGJ010000037.1, read as the reverse complement.
TCAGTTCACTTGGCCTCAGTGAGGATGCTGACCTGCTCACTTCCACTTGTGCTTCTTCAGGCCTGGTACAATGCCATGGTTTTTGCTGGTCTTTAAACAAAAACTTTTAACTTGGAATGTAAGATAAAATAAGATGTTTTAAATGTTATGTTCCACACACCCTGTACAGCTCTGGGCTGAGATGGGAAGATGCAACAGTACTGACAGAGGTGTCCAGCTGGGGCTCATGCCACAAGTTCAGACAGGTCTGTTACAAAGACCGTTCCTTCAGTAGGCATCTTTGTCTAACTGAAATGCTCTCCAAAAAGCACCTCGTTATTACTGCATAATCAGGCAGATGTGTATTTCAAAAGCTTATGAGTCATTTGCTGCTTCTCTAAACAACGCACGCCTGAAAATAGTACATACTTTCCAAAAGCATGTATTTTTGAGATGTTCTTCAAATGAAAGGAAACCAAAGCTTTGGATTTAAAGAAAACACACTGATGACTCTGAATCCATAATGGGATTAGACTTTTCTTTATAACTCACATACAGCAAAATCAATCAGATATGGATTTTAGCATATGAGATAAAAGTTTACTCATCAAATATTTCATACAGATTTTCAGCTTGAGAATATGCTGCCTGTGAATGAGACCCACATTTACCTGGCAGTCATTTCAAAGGAGCTATTATAGTCTATCCAGCCAATTATTCTCAGACTAAAATTCCTAAGTACATTTTGACTCGATGGACCATTATGACTCAGAAAAACCCATTAAACAGTCTGTCTTGTTAATGGTGCCTGCATTATGCCAGCAGAGACAGGGCATGACCCTGTACTCCTGGAGGGGGGCGGGGTGGGGGGGGCGGACATAGCCTGTTGACTTTAATGGGAACGTTATCTGACTAAAGGAGCTGGGAACGAAAGTGCATAAAAGCTCTATCTTGTGTGTATGATCTTCTAAAAACTGGGCCAGATCCTACCTCCAAACATTTTAGAAAGTGATTTGAATATCCCTGTTTTCCAGCGATAGCCCCAATGCTTAGGAGCCTTTAAAGGAAAATAACGGGCAAGCCTATGAGTTACGTACCCTGAACAAAAGAGATGACAATTAATATCATCAAGCCCCTTGCAGAAGGAACTATGTATGAGTGGACCACTACATTTAAACAACACTGTAAGGAGCTGAGATGCTAATACATTACAGTTTGTTACCATGCAGCTGCTAAGCAATCACAATGGGCAGCGGAGTTTCTGGCTCCTGGCGGCAGCTTCCACCGGAATACAAGGCACGTCACATTCTGCACCTGCGATTATAAACTGATTTTCTAAGCAAAACGCAACTGCCGCTGTGGAGGTGGCCAAACTCCTGCTGCCTGCTTTCCTCAACCTTCAGCTACCTACTTCTGCCTTCTGAGCTTTGTCAGCCGAATAAACCCAACCGTTCAGCCAGCCGCATGTGCCCCTCGGGAGTTTTGCTTGCAGATACTCAGAGGGCCTAATTAGGACACAGATTAGGCTCCACAGAAGAGCTTCAGGCTCCATACAGACACTAGTCAGCCTCCCAGTTCACTGAGGATGACCTGCGCAATCTCACGCCCACCTCCTGGCTTGCCTGCCCCAACCCCCAACACCTGAGCTGACGGTGACTCAGCCCAGGATGCTGATCCAGAGGGGGAGGCATCCCTCTGTTTTAAGGTAAAAACTCAGCTGTGGGGTTATCCCACAGTGCTGGCAGGGGTGAGGGAGAAGGCTGGGGGCTGCCAAACTAGGGCCACCTCTTTAGCTAAAGCCTGCTGTTGGCCTAGCTCTATTAACAACTAAAAAAGAAAAAAGGAACTCTAGTATAAAGGATTTTTAAAGTAAAGGATGATGCTATTAATAAAGCCAGAGACTATAATGAACTGTGATGCTCTTTTTTATGGCTAATTTTATCAGTTCACTCAGCTCCAGCAGGAAGCCTACTCAGATCTGTTCCACTTGTGCTTTTTCATGCACTGGTACAATGCAGTATTTTTTGGTTACAAGCATTGCACGTGGGGCTGAGTATGGACTTAGGTCAATCAAACTGAATTCTGATCAAAGACCCTTCAAAGACTCTACAGACTGATACTGTACCTCTGGAAATTTGAAAAGACAGCCATATTTCCATGCATCTCATACTACACACCTTGAATCACAAATTTGCACTGAGTTCAATATATTTATGACTGCCAGACACCTGAACGCTGTGGACAGCCAATGGAAAAAGAGCTACGATACTGACAGCACATGGAATAAGGAAAGTGTCTTAGGAAGATGCTGTGCGATCTCTTCTACGCTGGACCCATGAGAAGACAGGTGTTGAACTGAAGGATGGACATGGAATATTTTTTCATAACCACTGTAACTTTGGATCTTCTGCCTTTGAGATTCTTCATACGAAACATGCATCATTCAGTTCAGCTTTCAGGGACACTGTCCCTGCCAGGGTAGGAATTGGGATCCAGAGTGAAGTTTACACTGTTTTTAATGGGTCGCTGCTCAAGCCCACAGGTACCTCTGCTCTTTCATACACAGTAAGATTAAAGCATGGGCTACTCTAATATGCATTAGCTGACAGCAACTTCACTCAAAGACCAGCTAGGATTAAGAGTCTTCTGACAAGGGGAGACGTTCTGGAGACCTCTTCCTGGCTGGCGTGGTGAAACAGGATGGAATCAATGTGAAGGTTTCCGTTCCCTGTAAGATATCTGACTATAATTACTGCTTGTTTACTGCAAACTCATCATGACACTTCAGTCAGGGAATGTGACAGGACACTATGGAGACTTCACAAAAATCCTTCAGACAGTACCCAGGCAACCAGTAATTGCACAAAGTCCATGGTTATTTTGCATGAGTTAGCACTGCAGGATTTGGCATCTGGAGTTTTGAATTTGGAAAGTTCAAAAAAATTAGGAGACAAATGGGACACAACTGCATGCTGCAGTTTTATCTCAGCATTTTCAATGCTTCTGTAGGCCTCCTTACTCCCAGAACTAAGCCAAACTTCAGCTGCTCCTAGGATGATAAAACATATATTGAAAAACATGTAGCAGGTTTTTACCTCTCTTGCATGGGTGGAAGTTGTATCCAGCTGTTAAACCTGGGATCGTATCGGCTAACAAAGTTTGTGCTGTGTTTCCCTGTAAAGATAGATTATTTTGACACTCAGCTGTTTGTTTCATGTATTTAACATCATGATTGTAATATATATTACATACACTTCGCAAGTTGACAGCTTTTATGAAGGGTTCCCCCTTTTACAACAATGTATGATTACACTATGTGTACAGTAATAATTCAACAAATGGGGCACTGCAAGGTTTGAATTAGCAATTGCTAGCAGTAAAAGCAGATAGAGATTATTCTTTCTCTCTGTAATAAGATCTTGAAAATGTGTATTTAAATTTACTTATAGATGCTGTGGTACTTTCACAGCCACCATAAATCACAGCACTAAACACAATTACTGCCCAAAAGAGGGCATCCCCACAGTATTTTTTGTAAGTAGAGTATTTTGTGTCAGGTAAAAAAATCAAAGGGAGAACACATGTTTTCTTTCTCCTCACATCATCTCTATGTGGAACACAGTAAAAAAACCTTGTGCAAATAACCAGGAGCTGCATAAGCCATCAGCATGGGGTATGCAGTGTTTGCACTAGATGGTTTATTCTACCATGTATTTTCAGTGTAAGTTAGAAGGAACTACACATGTGCATCGAAGGGCAAACACACTCTTGGAGTTTTATTCCAAGAGTGTTAGCTAAAATACGAAACATGAGCAACATACACCAGCTAACTAGCTTATCCCTGCTGTCAAGCCCAAGAACTGTATTCATGTCTTCACGATATTAAGATTTCACCTTATTTTACATGCAGATTGACATCAAAGCAAGAAAACTGAAGCAAGAGAGTGTATGGCAATTTCCTGTAACACCTGAGACTCTAACAGATGAGGATCTCGGAAACAGAAACCTTTGTTTATGTATGTGTGACTAAAAAATTGAATTAGAGGCTTCACAAGCCAGCAGAATAACCCAACTGCATATGTCACAGTTCTATAAATGGTCACTGGGTATTCTACAAGGTGAATATTTTTGCATCAGACAAGCCTCTGTAGGACTGGCTCGCTTTGCTTGTTTCATTCCACACTTACTTCAGCATGTGTAAACAGACCATCAAGACTGTAAAGAAGAATAACGGTACAGCTAGAATTTATATTTCTAATAATTTAAGATCATGTTCTACAAGAAAGCAGAGAAAGAAACCATGTTGACCACTCTGTCTGGAAGCAAACTCATTCCCTCGCTGTGTTGCAAGCGTGTTCTGTATGAGGAGGGTAAAGCAGAAGACTGATGAATAATGCAGCATTTCCCTTCAAATCCAGTGTGGTGCCTAATGAGGACCAAAGCCCTTTATGCTGAGCACCACGCAAACACATCTCAAGACATAGGGTGAGATCCCCATACACTAAGGGCAACTGGTCATTTTACTGCTGGGTTTAGTGAAGCGAGGCTTTGCTCTTGGTCCCTTTTCTGAATTCCTTTAGTCTATACAATTTAGAAAAAGAGGCAGTCAGAGCTATAGATTCAATAAAGAGTAAAACAGTAACAGCAGGCATCTAAATGGCCCTACATCTCACTATTTAAGACATTTATTAACCTATTTCTATTTCAAAAAGCAGGATTTCAAAACAATGTAGGAGGTTTTAATGCTGCCGTATTCACTACATCGTTCAGAGTTACTGGGCATTTCAGTGGTCATATATCAGCTTTTTAATTTTTGTCATACAAACCTTTCATTTGGGGACCTCAGCTTCTTAACATAATGTGTCAGACACATATTCACTACAAATACCATGTATGTGGAGGCTTGTATAGTGCATGGTAGAAAGAGAAGGGTTTAGTGAGCCTAGAGTGGGAAAACAGGATACAAATCTGGTCACTTCACAGGAAGGGAGATGAAATCACACCAGAACAGGCACAAAGAAGAGCTACTATGGAGACAGGAGGAACAGAAAGTTTACCTTATGGCAGGAAACAAAGAACGGCTTGTTGCAGCTAGGAAAACAAAAGCTGAAAGGGGATAGGAGCACTGCCTGTAATACATCAGAGGAACAAATCTCCAGGAGGGGAAAAACTATTAAGCTAAAGGCCAACTTTGGCATGAGAATAAGGTGATTTAGACAGTCAAAGAATACATTTTACTGGAAATTACAATAAGGTTTCTAGTCATTTGGAGCCATTGGATTATGTAACAGCTTTCCAACAGGAGTAGTGGGGGCTAAAAATCCAACTGTAGCTTAGAAAATTTACAAAATGGGACAATATGATGGCAGAAAAAAGGACCTGATGATCTACTTAAGCTGCCTGGTGTAACTGGTTTGACTCCAGTTTCATTTTGGACTCTGGTTTGAAGGAGAACCGTTTATTATTTTGCCTTGTTCATCAGTCAGGTTACATGTTAGGAAACACCTGTCAGAACACAGGAACTGTGACAAGTGATCAGAAATCAGGATTTGTAAATCAGGACGATGGGATAAAAGGAGACAGATGCTGCTCTCTGCTCTCTACAGGAATGTCTCTGCAGCCATGCTGACAGGTGAAGGGCTCTGAAGGTTAAGAAGGCTGGTCTTAAATCCATGCCTGTGTTCAACCTGCTCTCATCAGCATTTACTCATGCAGGGATCCCTTGTGACTGGAAAGGCATAGCTATAGAAAGATGTAAAAAAGTGAGAAAAAATGTGTCCCGTACACCCTAAGTTATTAGGAAGTCACAGGGGCAACATGGAGGGGGCATGGGAGCCCCTCAGGGTCCACCCAGCTTCTCAAGAATCCGCCAGTTTGATGGCTAAAGAAATGTATCGTGCTCCTTCCATGGCCCCCATCTCAAGGATAATTCTACTGGAAAAACACCTGCCACATTCTCACTCAAATCAAAAGCCTTGTAATTCTCTGGCAAGACGGTCCCAGCTAGGTCTGTCTGAAGCCCCTCCTGTCTATGGGAACAGCAGACAAGGGCCTTTACATAAGTTCAAGCAGGTACACGCGAGCAGCTCCCATGTAGCCGCACATTTAGAGATCAGTTCCACGAAAGAACTAGCCCAGCAATAGCACAGGATGTAGTTTATGATTTCATGTCTGCTTTTTGTGACAAGTAAGATCCCCTTCTCTCACAGTAAATTTGTAAAGAGATCAGTATCAGCAACGCTCCTACCTCTTTTATTCCTACTATCTTCTCCACAGAAAAACTGCAGCACTAGTATTCACATAACACGGAAGATATCAGATGTCTTCAGCAACAGTTGATCTAGGTGACCTCAGACCTAGGCACCATCCACCTGACATGCAGTTGTGCTCAACTCCTGTCTCATATGCAGTGTATGTGCCCCTTCTAGCATCTCTGCCTGAGATAACATCTCACCCTGAGACCCAGTTTCCACATCTCTACGTTGTGGGTAACCATATTTCTTTTACCCTTCATGTGACATGGCTGTTTAATTACAAACTGTCTAAAATGAAGTCTGCCTCTTATTACACATATGCCTACCACCAAGCACAACAAGGGGCCCTCCGTTGTTAGGTGTGGCTGATGGTCCTAATAATAATAGTCAATAATGACACCACGCTACCTCCTGCTTAATATAAAGGAGATTCAACAATAGAATTAAGGGGCTCTTCCCCTAAGACATTTAGCGATATTTTTAACTACACCGGAAATATGCTTATAGGGTGGACTGGATTGTTTGTCTCAGGTTTTAGGAAGCGAACAGATGTAACAATTTTCTATAATTTGGTTTAGTGCAGATGCTGAAATGGGGCATTCACAATAAAATATATGCAGTATATGTAATTTCAGCTGGATCCTCTGGTGTTTTAAAGTAAAAATGTGTACCTGCAAGCTGTTTTATGGTTTCTCAGTCATAATTATCTCTGTTACACAGACTGCTACAACTACAACTCTTTCTTTGTGTGCAAGCTTTTTAACAATGTCTTGACAATTTTGTGAATTTTGCAAGGCATGGTATTCTCCTTTTGCTTTGCTCAGAAGCCTGTTAAATTGTTTAATTTCTCTTTGCGGTAAATTTATGAAGTAATCAAATCAAAGAAGGTAGCAGCAGATAATCTGTATGAGAAGCTCTTGCACAAGACTAAAAAAAGGACCAGTTTAAGAATCTCAGAGACTAGATAATTAAAACATTAACAACTTTAGCTGTGAGTATCTTGTTTGACAATAGAAAAGGAGCATTCATCTACTGCAATTGCATTATTATATTATGACTGGAAGGAGACTGGAAATGAAGGTTAAAATTCTTAACAGCTGCTGCCTGGTGCATGCACTTGAAAGAGTCTTTTCTGCTGCCTGTGGCATTTCTCAAGGGATGTGGGAGCTGATGAATGACGGAAGTACTAATGCTAAAGTACCAGATATTTATTACATCAATAACTAAAAGTAGCCTCTGCTAGCTTCAACAATTAAGCTGAGGGTCCTCAAAATCCCTTGCTAATGACTACTACATCAGCCGACCTGATAGATGGACACAGACACAGGAAGGCAGATGCTGCTTGTGCCTCTTAATATTCTATACATACCATTAGGGTTCCATTGGTCTTCTCCTCCCAGCACAAACAAGAAGTTTTCCACTTCCACGACACAGTGATGGGCACTGTTATATGGCATAACTGCAAGTAAAGCAAGAATTCTTTGTCAGCTCAGAGCACTGATTCCATCAAATACTTCCAAAGGTAGAAAATACAACATTGAGATTACATCTGTATAAAATAATAGGGGAATGCATCACCCCAAGCATGTATGTCCGCTGACTTAGCAGCAGAAAAAGCCACTAATTAGTAATCTTATGCTATTCAATCTTGCAAATTATGAAGGAAAAAAAGCTGGAATTCTGTCTGGTCCTTCAGCGCCCCCTCCCCCCCAGCCCAAGTGCCATATATGCTGCTCTAAAAAAAAATTGTAAAAAGGGGTGAAGTTGCCCGATATTTCCCTAAAAATAAGCAGATGCTAAGAATCCTGGTATGCTAGGAAACATTAAAAAAACCTCAGCCCAGCTTTGTTCTGCTGGTAATGTTTCCACAAGAAGAGTCAGTATGTTCAGTAGCTTTCTATTACACAGCAATGAACAAGCTGCATTTCCATACAGTTTTAAGTTTTTAAATTAAGGTCCTGCTGATTTAATGCCTTTTCCAAATGTATACGCTTAATTTCCTGTACAATGTCATTAGCAGCACAATCACACATTTTCTATTCATCTAATCAGGAAGCCCTTTGTTAACAAAGATCAAAACTGTGGCATTAGGTTTGCAATATCCCCCTTTTTTTGGAGGCGTTGCGATTACTATGAACCAACTACAGTTGCAATAATCTATTTTTTAAATTTACCTTTTTCACTGCAAATGCTAAGACACAAAAATAAGGACTTATATATACATAACATCCCTATATTATTGCAGCATGCCATACAGCACTATCGTGATATTATATGGTAAATGTGAACTTACATAGCATTAGCTATCATACCACATAGAGTAGTTTTGGCCCAGTGACACCAGTAGGAAAAATGATGTCCTTGTTCAGCTCATCATATGGGCACCTTAAATCTAGGTGAGGACAAATGGGGAGGTGATGTGCATGTACAGGCAGGGAACTTATTGCTTGACACGGATCAACAGAGCACTTAGGAAACCAGTGCAGTGGGAAATCAATATGACTCAGGGCCAGCTCTTACTTTGTGCTCTTTTGCCAATGCCAAAAAAAAAAAAAAAAAAAAAAAAAAAGCAGCCTATCTCACACTTGGATTATTTTGGGTGATATATCTCTCATTTCATTTGCTTTATTATCTTTTATTTTTCTCAGAATGCAGTTGTGCAGTATAGCATATGCAAATAATAATAAGAAGAAATATGCACAGCTTTGTTATTTAGGACACATTTTCTTAAAGATCAAGTGGGCTCATTTAAGCTTCTCACTAAAGTTTTTGCCAAGGCAATGATGAATAAGTAAGGTATGGTTTTAGTTTCTAGTAAAGGTTGAGCATCATTTCCATAGTCTGTGCTCTTACAAGTCATGTAGAGTGAAGCAGTTGTTAAATTGGGCAGCCAAGTACAGTGCAAGTTCATTAATTAAAGTTACTTACTACTAGTATACTTTATATAACTGAGAAGTAATCCTATACCAGGCACTGCATAAGATTTTATACTACCTAGATATTCCTACACTGGGATGAGATAATGAAAAAGATTTTTGTTATCTTCTTAGCCCCCATATCCTATTTATCTCATTCTTCAAGCTCAAGATATTTTCCTATTTTAAAATCTTCTTTCTCATAACCCCAGCACCTTCCTTGATTTTGTGGATGCTTGTACTATGTAATGAATTTGGAACTCCCATAGGAAATTTTCTTAGATGCTTTTTGGGACCCCTCCTCTCAAGAAGAGACTCCTCAGGATCACTCTGCAGGGGCTTCAATCCTTACCTAATCCAACGCTCTGTGTTAGGGTTCCGTATTAGGTCCAAGCCAGCGGTTGTACCCTCAACCAGGCTCTTCTGTTGGTCAGTCGGAGGAGATCTAATGTTTACCAAAACAACTGGCTGCAGACAGCACACATGCTTATTTTTCACATTGTTTCTATTTTTGCAAAGGTTGTTGTTTATTCATCCTCCATATTGACACAAACAGGGCCAGTAGAGGAAGAAATGATATTTTAAGCTTTTCTGCTGTTCCTATGCATATAAACTATGCAATAAGACTTCCACACTTATGATGATAATTAAACCTTGAAAACTAAGGCCTTAATCCTGGCTCCTACTTAACTTGATGGCAACGTTCCCACTGATACGGGATTGGGCCCAAATGACCCAAACTACCACCAGTAACCCATGGGAAAGCTAAAGGGAAGTGTGCCTTGGAAAGGATGCTGGTATTTGGGCTTAGGAAGGAAAGGTGATTGCAATAAAACACTGAAAACCTTTACTATGATCTTTGTTTCTCGTGGAGCTTTGGGGAAGACTCTGTTCTTGGTCTCATGAATCTGCCCAGGGGGCTGGACAAAACAGGGAGGATGCAGCAACACTGGACATCTAGTAAGAAGGGACTCTTAGCATCAAAACTGAAACAGCCAACATCACAGTCTTTCTTGCTGACTGTTTTCAGGATCCCACAGAATAATGAGTTATACACAGAAATCAAAACAACGGGAATGAACAGGTTTTGGTTTTTTTACCACCATAAAATGCCCCTTAAAAGCATCAGAAAACATGCTGTGAACTGTAATTCCTTTCAAACAGACAACTATATAGGACCTAACTTTTTGTAGATACAGTCAAAATTACATGGCAACAAGCGTGCTAAATTTAGCCTTTAGTAGGAACAATCTTCTCAAACTCACTGGGCCTGCCAGGGTGTAACAGGAAGAATTTGGCCCATCACACAGTCAGGCCAGGCTGCTGCTTCCATTAATTTTATATGAGCCTTTGTCTGCTGTTTTGCTTTAATAATGTGAAAATCCCATCTTCTCATTTTTTGATTTCAACTCAGTGGAACACATGCCTGCCCCGCAAAAAGGGTATTTGAAGAGAAGTTTGTATGCCACGCTCAAACACAGCCCGGTGTGAGTTTTTAGCGTGTCAGTCAGTGAGTTAGAGGGAAAGGGTAAGGAGAAGCTAATCAGGATGAAATGAGATTAAAGGCTGTCTAATTTTACAGCAACTGTGATCCATCAGCCACTGTGAAAGTGACAGTGGAAATGAATGATGGAGACAGACAGGTGGGGCTGTACATTTCACTGATTTATCCTCAAATGCACTGGGCCTTATTTTATTGAGTGAACATGACCGCATTTATCATGACTGTCATCTAAACCCACTTCCCTCCATTTAAAAAGGTCACTTTACTAGGAGGGAGTAGGATAGAGGCACTTTCAAAACAGATTTAAAATTTAATAACACATGTTTATAAAACCCAGTGCAAGAATTCTCAACTTTATTAAAGATCAATTTAAAAGGAAGGAGAAAAGATTATTAAAAAGAGAAAATGAAAAAAAGCCATGGTCATCTGAGAAACACGCTTAGCTACCAAGGTGATAGGTGCCAGAGAATTACGTGAGACAGACAGATATAAATAGATTAGTCGGAGTGGGCAGAAACCACCGCTTCTGGGCCCCTGCCCCTCACACACACTTCCCAAAGCTCAGGAGGCCTGCAGTTAACAAACTTGTGCTTCCCTGGACCATGAGCACAAACGAATCCAAGCAGCCCTACAGAAGGCAACCACCCCGCCAGCCCCCTCCCCATGCAATTTATGTATGATTGGCGGCAGACCCTCAGTAAGGTGGGAGGCAATTTCTCAGGTACAGATACGTAACATGCAGAGCTTTCTAGGTGAAAACTGAACGGGTGATTTATACTCGAGAATGATCCGGAAAGCAATGGAGTCCAAGACTGCAGTGGTGTTTGCCAAGAAATACTTCACTACACAAAATCAGTGACATTGTGCAGGAGGTGACACTTGTGGACGTTCTTCAGATGCAGACGCAGGTGGAAGACACAGCAGCACTCTGCACATCACCATACCTGCTGCAGGCAAAAACTCCTCTCATATGCCAAACCTTACTTGCTGAAAGGCACCTGATAATCTTCTGGGACCTACTTGCAAAACCAGAGCCTATGGCTTATAGCCAAATGCTCATGAAACCAAACACTCGCAACCATAACGCCTATGAGGTCAGCTAGATGCAATGATACTCCAAAGGCACCTCTAACTTCTGTATGGGGGTGGCAGCGACACACCTCACTCACCCAACACATTAATGTGTGCTGTTTGTTTTGCTTAGTTTCTGCCAACAACTGTGCATTTAGGAAACAGCATCTGGTTGTTCTCCACACATTAATCAAGGGCTCATCATTTCCTTGTTCTCCTTACACCTTCCCCTGCCTATCGTCACTTCAACAGTAACTAGCAGGAAAGAAAGGGGAACAGGAATGGAATTTCTCAGGACAGGAGGAGGGATGAGTTCTGGTCCCAGAAGATCTGAAAGCTCATACAGCCCATAGCCATTTCCCTGCTCTGCTAAAAAGTCCTTTCAGAAACGACATTTGATTCTTCTATTCAAAGTTTAAAAAAACATGTAAAAAACCCATAGATTTTTCACTGTCCTGAACCGTTCAGCTGCTTGGGATACAGGAGGTACTGTGAGGAAAGCCAAGAAATCTCTTCCTCAGCTACTGCACAGCTTGAGCATAGCCCCTTCAAGACTCAGTACACACCAAAAAGTCAAGCTTATCACCTCTAATGACCTGTGCAGATGACGCAAGAGAAAAGTTTGTTTCCAGAACCAGGACATCATTATCAGAGGACATACGGAGTCAATAACAACCTTCCACAATATTAACAGCCTAACCTGTTGGCTACAAAATATTCAACTGCTGCTACTTGAAAACTGGTTATTTCCAGGGCTCTCCAGAGGGCAGAGTAATATGAGATGTCTCTTTCCAGTACAGAAGGCACCTACAAACTCACTTCAGGAGACTGTGATTTTGCTCATGGCAGAGATACAATACTAATTTCTTTCCCAGCCCCCTCTGCAAAAGGCTGGGTAGACCACAGCTGGTCCAATTATTTCTTGAGTATCAGATACTATTCACCTTTCTTTGGTTCATACATCATGTTCAGGAAGCCTATGCATTTATTACTGAATGCTACTTGTTATTTCTCACCCAGGAGGTTATATAAATAAACACTAGGATTCCTCCGTGAATTGTTCACTTCAATTGTTTGTTATTTAATAACTGTGGGGAAAAACTGACCACAGTTTAAGTACAGAATTCTATCCTCGGTGAACATGGTGGGAGTTTTGCTGTTGACTTCAAAGGCATCAGGTTTTCACCCACTGGTATTTTCTGCTCAAAAGGTAATGAAACAAAGTTAAAAAAGGAGACATCAACAGCAGATGGCAAATACCTCTATTAATGTTCCTGAGGCCAAACTGCACCCTGTCTGCCTCAAATTCAAGCAAATACGTGTGTAGTACTTTTTCTAGCAACACACCAATCCCAATCTTGAGTCTGAGCTCAGCTCAGTGGAGGAAGACTGGAACAATCCAACAGCAGTCACCATAAGCAGAAAATCCTAAGATGAAGCACTGTGCCTCAAAGTCACCTTTGAGAACAAATAATTGTTATAGCTCTGGTCCAGCTGCACCACAGAGAACTCCATCAGCTCAGCCAGAAACTTCACAACCTCTTCATCCCTGTGCCGGTTTTGTGGCAACTCCATTAAATCCATCACAGGTAGGATGGGTACAGGATATCTGAGTTCATCTAGGACACAGTCACTACTTCACCTGAGGCTGCAGGTAAGCAAAAGCAAAATGCCACCCCAAACGTATCCTCTAGTCAAGATAACATAAGCACCAAGATAGAGTTAGGTGAGATGAAAGTCCCTGGAATAATTCGTAACACAGTGAATGGCATTTAATAAAATTATTTCATATTAATGAAGACATTTCACATTATGAAAATATTTCTTATTAATGAAAATATTTTTTTAATTCAAATGTCAGGAGTTACTCTTTTGATACATTCTCTGGAATAACACCAGCCAGGCTTTTTCAGCAGGATCGTCGGTTTAATTGTTTTAATGGGCTACATTTTTCATATGTGAGCATCTAACATAAGACATTTAAATTCATGCTGACACATCACATCAGGCAAACAACATCAGGAATAGCTGGCATGCTCAGCTCACCCCTGAAATAAATTGTTTTGAAGTTACTTGGATGCAAGTTCTAAGTACAGACCTGTCTGCTTCCATGGGCGAAATTCACCCTATGGCAGAACGTTCTATTGGTTTTCTGGCAACACATACATTTGGCTGTTTGCAAGAACAAATTTTACCCATATATTTTCAAAGCTGCAGGCACCTATTTGGATTTCATTTGAACAATAAAATAAAGCTGCCTACTCAGATCAACAGTGTCTAAATAAAGTAGGAAAATACTGCACTCCCACCTTAAAAGCTGATGTTCTTTTACCAAAATCCTGGCACAATCCTCCCCATGCAGTGTATAGCAAACCCACACACACCCTGCTGTGCTCCCCCTGCCACTTTCCCTATGGAAATGACTCTGTGCAGCTGAACGGCTGATACAGCAACTGAGAAGCACATGTAACAATACACTAAATGTCTTGGCATGACATGGAGCAGGGGGATGTAATGCATGATCTTGTGGGAAGGTTCAAAGTGATAATTCATATTGTTTTGTTACCCACTACTTACTCGACAACCTGCTGAAGGCTGCCCCCGGCCACCCAGATGCCCCACTGACTCCCACAGACTATTCATCAGGAGGCACTTACTGTCCACCATCGTGAGTTATGCAATGTTACCTCAATGATGTTTGCTCCCCAGTAGAATGTGCTGTGTACCTACTCAGGCCTGGATTTATGATCTCTAAAGTAGAACCCAACATATATTACTGGGGAATGACATCTCGTCACATCTAACAGTCTCATGATGAAACATTCATGTATGACATTTTGCATAACAAGATCTCCTCATGGAGGAAATGATGAATAGTCCCCGATGGGAGAAAATCACAGCAGAGTTGCCAGAAAGCTCCAGAAAGAAATACTGTTTTGTCCCACTGGAGGCTTTCAGATCTTCCAAGTTGTCAACCAAGGACATGCATTCCCTTTTCTAACAGTGCCGCAGGACAGAAGACCCAACCAGGAGGGGTGTGTTAACACCCAACTGCGTGTGACCAATTGCACCCATTTGTGGCTCAATTTCTACCTGACCTTGAGATGCACACATTTTCCTGGTCTTCTCTGAAGGTAACCTTCCAAGCTCAGGACAGCCACAACCACTCCTTCCATTTTCCTGGCAGGATTCTGTTGGTGTTGCTCAGGGACCCATGTTTTTAAAAGAATTTGTCACATGCAGCAAGATCTTACTTGGCCTACACTGCCCCAAAAGTTGAATCTTTCACTATTTTCTCTCCTGGTCTCAGTACTTCCTATCCTGCTCTCCACTCTAAAACAATGTATTATTTTAGAGCCACCAAAAGTGTTCTTTTTTTTCCCCACTAAGTCTTGAAGTTATTCCAGGAGAAGAAGAAAAACATGATCTTCCATTTCCAAAACTCTACTTGAAGAAGGGATGTGCCCATATTTTACCATATTAAAACAGCTGTTTCAATACACTTAAGTTCACTCATAATAGATAAATTGAAACCTTCACTGCTATGGATTTTAGGATTTTTCCTTTTAAATACTTCAGTATTCACAGATGAAAGGTTTTGTATAAAAGAGAGTCCAGCACATACCTAAAACACTAGACATAAAGCAGAGAGGGTAGAAGGTTCTACCCAATGCTTACCACCAGGAAACAAGCTCAGAAAATGTTTTATTTCCCAGAAGATATATACCTTGTACAGGTATCTGAAGAACAGTCTGAAACTCTAACATGTCTAACTTCCAGCATGCCCAGGCACAGCATGCAGAAGCAGAAATGTCCATGTAGCACTATGTTAATGTACCTGAGCTGCCTAAAGGAAGCTCAGGAGTCCCTGCCAGTGACCACCAACTCAGTGGCAGCTCTGAGTTAATCGTTAATGGACAGGCCACTGACAACATACTGCCGGGGTGCTGAGGGCACCAACAGGACCCAATGTCCCTGACTGGCCTGGGGTCTCCCCCAACAGCACTTGCCCACAGGCACAGGAGCCCCATTTCAGCTCAAGCCTAGGTACCCAGACCTGGCCTGGAGGGACCCCACATAGGTACGCTGTAGCACGTCTCCAGTCCCATCTTTGGCCTCATCTCCTGGATGGACTCTGGACGCATGTTGAGGTCTGTTCTCATGGAGCCACCAGCCCCACCACACCCTGATACATACCCGTAAGTGGGAATGTTGCTGTCTGAGTGAGACTGCAGCCCAGAGTGTACCCCCGTTCTGCACATCCCCACCAGCACCCTGAGCAAAAAAGGCACTTGGAGATGCCCTAGCAGAGCTTAACGTTCTCATCACCACCACCGTGATCATTGCAAGTACCAGGAAAAGACTGTCCTACTGTTGACACCTTTTCCATGATGTACAGAATTAAACACAATTTATAGTATTTGTTTTGTTCAGGATGGACAATAAGACCCCACTCTAAAATGTACTAACCACTAGGTAGACATACACAGGGGAACACAGGAATCAATCCACGTAAATTGGGTAATACCAAAGACTGGTTTCTCCAACAGAAACCAGGCAGCAATGCTGCTTTCCTAGACTTCTCCTCACAGATGGGCTCCCAAGGAAGGGAAATGGCAGGCCCACAGAACATTTTCGAATTCAGGGAAGGAAATATGACCTGGGCAGCAAGACCGCATACCTAGGTAAAACTGACACAGATCACTTACTTTGTAAATCTATACTCAGAAGATGAAATGAGAATGTATATCTGAACAAAAATCCATTAATAGATTTGGATTAAATTTATGTTAATTTTCTTCTGTTTTCTATAATAACACAACTGTTCACTATTTTCATAAAAACTGTTATGAAAAATGTGTTGTGATGCTTAATCATAACGATCAGAAAAATTAATTCTATATAAGCACTCATACCAGAATTTTTTTTCTGTCTCCTCAAAAACTTTTTGGGGATTTAGAAAGCATCCAGTCAGAAGACAGAAACAAAACTATGTTTCTCAAAACTGAATACCAAGCTGAGTATCACAGCACAAGCAGCTGCTACTTAAATCAAGTGGTGTCAAAATTCATGGGCTAAACCATGTTCACACAGGATCACAAATAATTCACAAATCACACACTAGTGCGTGGTCATGGACTGCTGACAAACAGGATAAAAGTTCAGGTTAATTTAAATCACTGGCCATGCTGGGACTGCAGGATTTGACATGTACACTAGAGTAAATGAAAGTTGTCGTGATCAATCCCAAACACTTAAAATAAACATAACTAAGTATCCTCATTTGGCTTGTATTTTTGTTGAAGAAGTTAATTTTGCAAACAGTATTGTTCACAAAAGTATAATTTTCAGTTAGCTAGGTGGAGGGAAGCGAGGACCAAGACACAGGACTCTATGAACAAAACTGGGACTCACTGTGCTAGTAACCGTGGCTTGGACCAGGTGCTGGTGGAGACTGAATTCAGTATGGGAATGAAACTGAAACAAACAGATAAGAGATGGGTTGGATCAGGTCAGGTCAGAGTGGGCACGGCAGAAAGAACCAGGACTTGAGGAAGGGAGAGCAAAATCTGCAAGCACAGCAGCATATACTGATCCACAGCCCCAAGTCCTGCACTCCTCACAGTCCGCTGTCAGCACATCTGGGTGGAAATTTGGGCTGTTTACACCCCGTGGTTCCCCGGACACACAGCCTCCACTGATACCAGCAACCACCTGAATTCAAAAGGCAGAGATGTGTATGGCAGACCTACAAAGCCAGCCTACATGACACACCGTTTCTCAGCATACCTTGAAAGGTGTATGCTGAGGAGTTATAGACTACCATTATGAGAGACTGCAGTGCACATCTCCTCTGGCACCTCTCTGTTTATGTTGGTCCAGTATGGTCCTTACACAGTACCTGTGATACTTCCCAACTGCCCACCTTGCTGAAGGTTCAGTCCCGTGAACACCAGAGGCCTGGCCTGCAGAAGTGGCCGCTGCAAGAAACATTTCTGCCCTTTCTTGTCCCGGGTCCCATCACTCCCTGTGATGGCTGACAGACACATGTAACCAAGCAATAAACAGGCAAGAAACCACGCTATTTTTTTAAGGTGCATTGAATTTAACCCGGATCTGTTCCCCACTAAGCTTCCCTGCCTGGCCTCACAAATGGGAATGAGCAGAAAAGCCAGGCCACAAGAAGAAGGGAAGGACTGATATTATCAGCAGCACCAGCTGGCGTCAGCTTCTCATGACTGCGAAACTACAACCTCAGCACACGATACCAAACCATTTAAATGGGTCTAACCCAGTGTTGCTGTGGCCCTGTTCCTCTCACAGCCCGGGCAATCCAGGCCCCTCCTCATGCTAGCACAGTCTCTCCTCAGCACCCCTCAGTGAGCCCTTTCAAAGCAATAATCTGGTGGAAAAATAGCCCAGAAAACGAGTACATTTTCATTTTGGTTTAATGCCCTGAGCAGGCTCACCCAGGAGTCAAACAAGTTTCCAGGGCTGCCATGAAGGAGGAGACAAGACCATGAGATGGGGTTTGGGTAGAAAGGAACTTGAAACAACAGCATCAGCTTCACCTACCTTACGGCCACAACCCCTGCGCAGGGGATGAAGCTACCCTATGAGTAAAGCAGGTAATAGCAAACAGTCAGACTTCATCTGACTGTGAGAGGTTGCTCTACCTCTGGAAG
>JAVJGJ010000037.1:51108705-51123850 GCA_035590215.1 Microhierax caerulescens | reverse complement strand
AGAAGAGGAGGGAGGGGAAGAGAAGAAACATGGCTTTTACACCGCTTATCATGGTAATTCTATTTAAATCTACTTTAATGATTTCTAACGACATAATTTGCCAAGCCTCCCCACCTAAAAGTGATGCAAGAGCATCTCTCATTTTTTTTTTTTCCTGCTTAACCCAGGGAGGAGCATTTAACATCTCCTAGTTTCAAGTTTTAGAGTCAAACGTTTTTTTTCTTTTTTCCTTTTTTTTTTTTTTTAAATACACAGAAGTCAAAGCATTGACCTACCTTACATTAAGGTGCTAGTTATTGCTATCACTGAAAACCTGTCACTTCACTTGCATTTATCTAGTTTTTAATCACAAGGAAACAAGCTTGATTTAATAGTTTCAGCTGCAGCCATCTCAGAGTTGAAGACTTCCCCCACCCCAAATTAAAGCTAAATTGTGTGCATTAAATACATCATCTACTTGTAACAAAATGGGACATTTTTAAATGATTCAGTCACAGATAATTTGTTACTGAAAATGGCAGGCTTACATCAACCACTGGAAGCTCTGGGTGTTTGCTGAGCTCAGTGAGCATCTGGGTAGGCTTACCCAGCTCACGGAAAACATGTTCACACTGCAGAAAAAATCCCAATTCCCTTTTGTGGTCCTTCTTACCAGCCCCCAAGGATGCCGAGCAGGGGTCTCTCACACCAAAGGTGCTGGGTTCGCTCCCACGCCTCAGCCCTGACGTGCAGTTCTGATGGATGCAGGTTAGTCCAGGGCACCGCAGCTGGAAACCAGCCACCCCCTCTGTGCAAAACCACAGCCCAGCAAATCTCACACAACTGCTCCCTGCAGGCACTGCGGACAAGACCACCCCACTTTGGCTTTTACCACTCACCCCAGTCCACCAACACCACCTGATTAGGCTTTGCATGCTCAAACACTCTTGTGACATGACTTACTGCATTCAACACCCTGCCTTGGAGCCGTTATAAAGAGACCACTTGGGGAGACTGTGACAGCACCTCCCACCCCTTCATGGACATTAATTTAAGGCAACCCACAAGAGCAGTAAGAATCTTAGGGCAGCACTGGAGGAGACGGAGGGGGAGGACTAGAGGCATCCTGCATCACACGCAGAGGGTGGGTGTGAGCCCCCCGGTAGCAGAGCTGCGGGCTGAGCTGGGAGCCTCAGGTCCCAAGCCATCAAGCCATGGCTCCCAGGAAAGCAGCACAGTGATTCTCCAGGACAGCTCCAAAGGGGCCCAAAGCCACCCCTTCTTCTTACCCTTGGGGGTGATCTATTCACAAGCAGGGGGGGCAGTCATGGGGCAAGGCAGAGTAGCTCATACAACAGCTGCCTTTGTTGCTCCTGCCCAGCGAATACCAGAAGACATCACTTGTCCAGATTGACAGGAAGGCATATGTTAAAGCAATTATTTAATTTGCCCTGAAAGATTGAGGCCAGGCCAGGATTTGTTCCTTTCCTAGTGTTCAGTCTGATATTAAGCAATGGGATTTCCACCATTTCCCAAGGGAGATTATTCCACAACCTAATAGATCTCAATGTCAGGAAGTTTTTTCCTGATATTCAGCCATAATTCATATCCATGAATTATGAGCTACTATTGACATCACACCCATTGAGGCATTCCTAGAGCCTGCTTCATTTAAAATTATATGCTCTAGTTATGCAGGGTTTCTGTGTACTAGGGCAAAATGCTTTTTCTGCAGGTTAATTCATTACTATTCAGTTTGTTAACACTTTTTTTCTCGGTGTGAACAGTCATTCTGCAGTTGCATACACTAGTTGTAGCACAATCTCCATTTGGGAGTAGAATCACAATATATAAATATGACAAAACAACATACCAAAGACCATCCCTGTAAAGACGTATTAGTCTGCTTCCACAGATACTTACTCCAGCATTCAGTTAAATGAAAGCAGTAGCTCATACAACACCTGGTATGAGACAGAAAGCTTAGAAAAAACCTCTCTCAACTCCGTAATATATTTTATTTCTGTCTTAAGCAGAAGGAAGGTATGGGAGCAGGGAAGCCAGTAGGGAAGGGGGAAGGGATGGGGAAGGGCAGGGAGAAAGGAACTTAATCAAGCTGTGAGATAATAGAGGAAAATTGACAAGAGAAAGACTTCCTACAAACAATGAGCCACTACAATGCAGTAAGGACATACAACAAGCTGAGGATGCAAAATGTGCATCTCTTGCCATTAATAGCACTTACAAAACTGAGAAATCTAAAGCAGGCTTCTGAAATCTTATTGCAAATAACGTGTACAAAACACTTCTTGGAAGGAAACTGCCTTTTGTTTAAGAACATTTGAGAGAAGAAAATTTATAAACCACATATCAGCTTCTCAAAAAAAGTCTGTGGATTTCTATGAGATTTTTTTTTATGATTGCATTTTGCCCAGCTAGCAGTGCTTTGCCATCCTGTTTGCAACCCATTTGTACATAAATAACATGTCACATTAGATACTGAAAAAAGGGAATGCTTTCTAAAGTAAGCAACTGAAAACACACCAGAGTTCATTTTCATCTCCATACATGCCTAGCTCCCATTAATGCTACATAAATCCTAGAGCAACTAGATAAGAATAAACACATAAATTTTACCTGAAATCATCTAAGAAGCAGACAGCCACGTTTGCAGGAAGCACTACATTCACACAACACCACGTAATAGTGTGTGAAAGTTACTCCACATGGCAGACTTTTTAGAGACAGTGGCCAAACAGTATTAAGGGACCTACACAAACAGATCTGGTGAGAACAATTTTGGCAGTATTTCCTTTCACTAGAAATTATGTGACTATACTGAAATCTCTACCTAGTCAGGTGGGACACTTGCTTTGGACAGGAGACAGGACAACACAGCTCCCAGTTCCAACTGGACCAGGATATGTGTATTCATAGCAGACACATGATGCTCATAGGCTGAGATGACTCAAAATGTTGCAGATCCTCTAGGGCTGCATTAAGCCCAAGTGAGTGTTGCTCGCCTGGGTTTGCTGGTGAAGTCACAGCAACTTGTAATTTGTACCTATGCAGTTTCTGGTTTGCTGTTAGCCTTGCAAAGCTGGACAAAACTTTCTTTGATGGAGCTGTGAAATACCCATTGTGACATACATGAGAGGTTCATAAATTAAAAGACTGTACTCTGACTTAAGCAAAGCAGGGACTCAAACCTCAGCTGCTGCCCCTTCCCCAACCCACAAGAGATGTTGAAATGAGAAAGGACATTCGGATACAACTCTTGTTTTGCAAAAACATTTAAAGGAATTTGTTTTCATTTTTCCTTGGAACAAAGCAGTACAAGTTGCTGCACAATGGAAGTCATCTTCAAGCCATCTGTAAAGATACATAACTCAAGTTGAAAGATGAGGAAGAAGAAGGTATGTTCCATGATCCAGGAGGAAGATTTTGAGTCAAAGGTTCTGATGTAATTGCAAGGAAATAGCAGGGAGTTCTACCTCCACAAACCAGAAGCTTTCTCTGTAAGATGTCTCTGCAGAAGCCTGACATCAGCATCTGCTGTGGAAATGGCACAGATCATCTGATAACTCATCTGTCTTATACCTGCTGCCTTCTTACTTGGAGCCACTCACGGCTCAGCTCTGTACTGTCTAAGGATGCCTTGGAATGGGGTTCTGTCCTGTTCCATTGCCCCTCTCAGGTTTTCAACCCTAAACACTCCTGTCTGAGCACAGCCAGGGAACAGGACATTGGGGTAACACTGAAAGTAACTGTTTGCCAGTGAAGTTTCTGAGCATAAGGGTGAGAACATTCAGGCATCTTTGTATATGCAGAAGAAAATGAACAGCCTGGTTTCCAGAGAGGTGGGTGTTCACAAAGGGCACAAAGTAGCCAAGAGAAGATGAAAGACTGTTAAGGGCTTCAGCACAAACAGACTGAATGCAGTGATAAGACTTAACATTTCAAAGACACAGCACAGCAAGATATAAAGTGACTGGGAATATAGGAAGAGAAAGCTATCCAGAATCTGCGAGACACCACACTTGCAAATAAGGTGCAGAGTACAGAGGTTATCACAAAAGATACACAGAGTCAAGTAACACCGGTGTAAAATCAGAAGCTAACAACACCATAATCAAAAAGAAAAATGCACAGAAAGAGGGCTGGCATTTCTTGAAAGTTACCTCAAATGGAAGTGCAGAAGAAAATAATATTTAATGCACAAATAGAGCATTCATTGTGAGAACATGCTACATTTTTAACTCATTCTGAGAGCTCTGTCTTGCTCTTAGATATGGAGGTATGCACCATTAATGGCATTTGCATGGTTGAACTCCCATGCATCATCCTCAGAATGTAAGTTGTGGCTAACCTCTGGTATGTCACACACACAAAAAATACTCTTCACTACATCTCTGCTTCTCACTTCTATATTCTCACTTCCCTCTATGTGTAAAACATGTGGCTTATTGGCAGTGTGTCTGACCACCTTGAATTAATCTCCTAAATCCAGGCTTAAAGTTGGATAGTCGTACCAATCAGTCAGCTTTTCTGTGTATGAATCTGTCCTCTTTTGTGACCATATTTTCCTGGGTTTGAACCTTTTAAAAGGGTCTCAATGTAAGGATGGAAAATACAGATGGAATTTATATTTAAAATTAGCTTTTAATGCAATCAGTGTGTGTGTTTGTTTAAGAAGAGGAATACATATAATCACGTGCATGCATGTACATGCACTTGAATTTCGACATACATATACCACATTTATTAAATCTGTCTAGTAGGCAATATAAAGACCTCTGCCTTAGCTAACGCGTGCTCAAGCTTTTCAATGCAGTGCTGAAAGCATCCTCAACACAGCACAGAAGCAGAAGCTGCAGCATCCCCAACTGCTGGATAAATGGAATAAGAGAGATGAAGTTTATCAGGGCTGCCAAGAAGTGTTCATCAAGACGCAGCTTTGATTAACATAAGTGTGCACTATTCCCACAAGTGACAAAAAAAAAGGTGAAGAAATTATAACTGGCCTATGTCAAGAGAAGCTGTCCATCTGACTCAAATCCCTTCTATTCAGTTACCAATTGACTGGGGGTGAACTGAAGGAGGAAGCCTTTGTTCCTAACTCACTATCATTCTTCTAAAAAGTAAAAGCTCTGCAGTGGATGAATTTATTTACTTAGAAGATGTAACATTTCCAAAGGCACAATATGTGCTAGACATCTAGTGGTACTTAAGATGACACTCGAGTCTTCAGAAACTTCTCCCAAGAACCTCTGATGTACACATATAAATCATTCTGTTTGTCTTGTAACTGACCAGCTTGGAAAAGAGAAAACTGGATAAAGCACTCCAACACATGGAGGCTCTTAGTGACACCAAAGCCATCTCAGAAAAACAAAGGAACAGGAGATTTGTCATTAATTTGCCCAAGTATCATGCTGTGTAGGAAAGCCTGATACAATGGAGCACCACAGAATGGCCGAAGAAAACAGAGAAAAAAGAAATAAAACCTATACCAGCAGAAACCATGTAGGCTAGGGAGTGGAGTGACCCAGGTTCTCTGATGCTGACTTGTGACACGAAGCAAACCATTCTACCTCCCTTTTACTTGAGTTCCCTGTGGATAAAATGCATAAATAATGATGCTGAAATGGCTTCTAGAACCACCAGTATGCCCAAGTGCTGGCTGACATTCAAAATGCTCTTACTGAAGATGGAGGACTGCTGTACAGGAGGCTGTGCTGCCACAGAACATATTCAAGGAAAATTTTAAAAGTCAAAACGACAGAAATGAAAATATGTTGCATTCAGACCAGACTACTTACAGTGGAGGCTGCCTTACGGAAAAATGAAAGCACAGCCAACCTTGGGAAGGAAGGAGAAGGCGGACTGCCTTTAGCAGAGCGTCGAGGATGAAAAGGTTACTGGCTGCTTGTTATGATCAGTGAGTCAGAGGAAGACAAATACATGACAACTGCTTGATATTGTGTGATTTCTGCTGGCATGAAGGAGAGGGATGGAGAAGGAAATCGAAGTGCCTGATTCATTGTTTGTCCTTAAGACACTGAACAAATACAACAGACTTAAATACACCCAGCAAAGGGCAGGAGGGTCAAGATAACAAAAATAAGACTAAGGAATAACTAGGAAAAGAGGTAACCAGAAATGAGGTGCTGGTCATCCTGACTAAACTCTCCAGTCCGGTGACCTTCTGGACATTTCCCTGTCCTTGCTATCCAAATATATCATCCATGTCATACTTCTCATTGGACAATGACATTGGCCCTGGCTTAAAATCCAAATCTAGTGCAATCCCTAGGTATAAATGCATTATTGCCCATATATGTGTTTGCCACTATTTTAGTGCTCACTGGTTTAGCCAGATGATACGGTTAACTAGGGAGGTAAAGGAAGGTTACAATTAGCATCTTATTGAAAAACAAAGTACTGATATGAAAGAAAGACCTGCTGCAGCTGCAGCTTCACATGGATAGGAAGTGCCATGTAAGAGTTCAGTAAGATTTCCGATATTTTACCCTTTTGTGCTGTAATGAAAAAGGAATTTTACATTGAAAGAAAGATTTGCTGTATGCCTAGAAATCTGTAAGACACAGTTTCTCTCCTACTCATCGCTTCTAATCAGACAGATGGATACATTGCTATGGAAAAAATAAAAAAAATAAAACTAAAACAATGACTGCATCATTTTTATTTATTTCTTGCATTCTCTGTTCACGTAGCAAGAAATTTAATTCCAGTTGGATCAGTCTGTTGTGGTATTTT
Organism: Microhierax caerulescens; assembly: GCA_035590215.1. Lineage (NCBI taxonomy): Eukaryota > Metazoa > Chordata > Aves > Falconiformes > Falconidae > Microhierax > Microhierax caerulescens. Next base: position 51,117,091 of record JAVJGJ010000037.1, on the reverse strand, counting down.
TTTCTTTCATTTAATATATTTTTTAAATGCTTTGAGGCATTATGACAGAAAAGCATGTATTTTTTGCCCTGGTTTATACCCATCATCCTTACCATTACAACAAGACAAAAGCATTAAAGTAAAATTAATCATGTCAAAAGATTTTAGCAAAAAACAAGGGAGACCATGCATAAAGCATCGCTTTGTCTAGTGTGAAGTCACGCTCTGATTAAAAACATATAATGAAAGTGAAAGTAATACATCATTGCCTTAGCAGTAGGGTTTTTGGGAGAGCTGTGCAATTCTGAACACAAAAAAATCTTTATAGGCTCTGGATTTTGAAACTTGCAATTATTACACAATAATTCTAACAAACAAAACATTGTTTCACTTCCTTAAAGTTTAATTAATCTTAAACATTGCAGTTAAAACAAACAGCTAAAGGAGTTCTAGGATTAAATGAGGACTCCTGGCAGGACCGAAGCTGGTAATTAAAACCCAAGCAGCAGTGGCTGGTTCTGAGCAGTGAGGCGTGAGGTGGTGACACAGAGACCCCCCCACTGCCCCACATTCAGTACACAGTTATGAAGACTGTGAAATATTATAGAATAATGAAACCCCATTAATAGAACAGAACTTTTGCTGTTACCAAGGTCTGTCAAACACCCATCAGCCATTCAGTTTGTGCCACTGGGCAGCAGTAGCCTGTTGCTGCTATGTGACATAGGTAGTACCCAGCTAAAGAGAACTGGTGTTTGTGCACGTGTAGGCAAGCCTGAAAAGAAACCACGCAGTGAAGATACGTTCACTGTACTTTGCCATACAGTCTCTAAAAGCCTCTACTTTGCTCAGGCATGACTGTGCAATAAGGAGTGTTTCAAATTAAACAGCAATGTGCGTGTTATGGATCTCAGATTAGGACTGTACCCACATTAAGTAAAATTAGGTGGCTGAAAATGTTTGCAAATGCCACTTACTTTCTCTTTTTTTTTTTCTTTATTCTGACTCTACCCTTTGTTGCCAACATAAAAAAGAAAAGAAAAGAAAAAAAAAAGAACTCCGTAAGAAATACCAGACAGGAAAAATACACAGTAATACTAGACTGTGAAAAATCTACCGATCCCTTGAGCCATAGCATTCTTGCCTATAGATGATGACATTAAAAAATTGGAAATGGGTGCATGCTTCCCCTCCTCTTCTGGGTCTATGAACAAGGCAAGTTGTTTTCCTGATACCTTTAGAATTACTCCCATTAGTACTGATGCATTTGGTGCTTTGGCTAGCCAGGCAGAGAGAGGTGGGCAGTATCTCCTGCCAATAGATCTACTCTTGTCGTGGGAACAAAATGAGATTGCTACTCTGCTGAGTTGTCATACTCGATAGCTTGTGCTGTTCCACCTGCAACTGTCTTCATAGCTCCAACTGCAGCGCCACGGCTTACAGGGAGTCAGTAGTTTCTGATGGTTGATCTTCTCCTGTTCCTTATGCATCACACAAGGCAGGACGCAGAGCCCTAAGCAACTGAACGGTTTGCAACAGCCTTTCCGCGCCGAGAAGGAAAAAGGCAACAGGCAAGCAGCTCCCTCTCAAATGGGTTTGCAGGCCCTACTGAGTTACTTCTGGTGTTTCTCTCGGCGGAGGGCGACAAAAGGAAACTCAGACTTCTCTCATCTATCTCATCCTCAGTGGCCTTGCCACTGCTCCCAGGGCTAAGTGTCTGCAAGCTTCTTTCCCACCTTCCCTACCCTCCAAATGCCGCTGGAACAGACAGCAGAAAAGCAGTAATGCAGGTGGGTTTGGAAGAAGGAAAGGGGAATTTCCGTGCATATTTACATTGGATCAGTAAGCCTCTAAGGGCAAAACCTGACTTTTTGTTGGTGCGCAGGGGAGCCTACTGGAGGACAGAAGGTTGACTTCATAAACTTTTGCTAGTACAGGAGGAAATCAAATACACTTAAGGTGATAATAAGATAGAGCACCCTAAAATAACCAGGCTTCAAGGACTAAGATTCTTCCCATCTCAGAAACTTATGATCAGGACATGGCTTTTGCTCTGCTCCTGTTCACTACGGAGCAAACTCATTGTTTGCACTGACGAGTCGGGGGTGAACTGCAACCTCAGGACTGACAGAACTGCCTAAACAAGTGAAAAAGACACAGAAAAAAAATCTTCCTCCTTCACTGCTAACTGTACATCTCTGATAGGAATAAACAGACCAATTATTTTCCAAAACTTTGGACTGGGAGAAAAAAAGGTAAAAGGGTAAAGAAAGGAAATAAATGTCCTTCTTCCTGAATTGCAAAAACTACGTGAAAAATAAAGATAGAACAATGTCCCTAAATTCCCCACACCACAAATGTCATACTGTGTTGATGCAACACTATAACTGCACTGGAAGATCTCATTATACTGAAAAACGTGAAGCATAGTATATTCCCTAGTACAGATGCTGTAGATTTTTCTAACGTACAGTTCATATGGCCTTTTGTAATTGCCATTCTTATACAATACCCTCAACTATCACCATGTTAGAAGGTGATTAGTTTGTTGTCTTCCCTAAAACTGCTCAGTCACAGTTCTTCAAGTTCCTGCACTCCTATGCGGTAGAGTCCTTCAATGTTTTATGGAAAACACAGGACAAAAGTTCTACTCCAACTCGTCTCCACTTCCCATTCTCTCCTATACTGAGTTGGAAAATAAAGCAGGGGATATTTGAAACTCTTATTTCAAAGTTTTTTAAAATTAATTATTGCTACTATTTGGTGAGTAGTAATAATATTTTCTAAGAAATCATGCTGCTAATGTTTAGTCTTTTCCAGTCTGAAAAGACAAGCATTCTTCTCTGTGTTCCTTGAACAGCAGAAGTCCAGGACAAGAGGGCACCCTTTTCTAGAAAGTTTTGTAAGAACAGGATTACTCGTTTCACGAGGGGGCTGTATGTTTGACAGCCGTTCTCAGCCAACGCTGAGAAAGATCCTGAGGCCTTCAGGACTTTCAGTCCTGAGCACCAAGTGCTTGAACATGAACTAGCTAGGACTGTAACAGATGCATTATCCTTTAATCACAGCACAGAAGGTTACGTGCATTAGCCAGAATGGAAAGAGAATTTCTGTTTACTATTTGTTAGGGGTTACACAAAAAAGGCTACAATCTTTTGGTAATATTACATAAAATTATTCAGAAACCTCTCTCAACACCACCATAGATGGTGGTGTTACTCAAATACTAGCAATGGACTTCTAACCAGAACATTTAGGTATCATGTCCCTCGGTCCAGTTTCTTCCAGTCTTGAAGACAGAATCACAATGTAAGTAACTAAAAACTGAGTAAATGTCATTCTTAAGCATCTGACACATCTACAGAGCACTGAGATTCAGAATAAAGATTTTTACTTTAACTCAGTGGAGAGTTCAGATCTTGAAGCAAGAGAACCATTTCTCCTGCCTCTCCTGGTGAGCCACTGGATTAGAGGCAACAAATTATAAACCCTTAACACTTCTTCCTTACATAACATGTTTGATTTTTCACTGACTTACCATCTTCAGAATTTTCTTAGAAGTAGCATACAGAGGTGAGCATTAGATCTCATTATTCTGAAAAACGTGAAACATAGTATGTTCCCTAGTACAGATGCTGGAGATTTTTCTATCATACAGTTCATATGGCCTTTTGTAATTGCCATTCTTATAGAATACCCTCAACTATTAGTCCAGGGCATCTATACCTAAGCAGTCTTTACACTGCAGCACTTTGAGAAAAGCTCCTAAATTTTCCATGGGAGAAAGCAATTTGCAAAGGCATCATTTCAAGTCCTGCATCACAGCAGTCGTCTTAATTCTTTTTAATCCCAACCTGTGCATACAATATTAATGTGGATGTATCCCATTAAAGGACTTTGGATAAGGGATGAATAACAAAATTCTGTAAAATGTATTTCACTAGAGGAAAAAAAAAACCAGGTCTATTAGGAAATCCAGGTTTTACCAGTTGTCCAGTTCTAGAAGTATGGCTTTGATTTATGGATCAAAATTGCTCATTTATTATTTTATCTATACTGCTTTGGGCAATTTTGACAGTTAAAATTTAGTTTTATTGACCAATGCAGCCAGTTTAGCCACAAGGGGACTAATGCACACACAGCCTGCTGCACTCAAGAAGCTATGATTTGATTCCATGACCAAGTCAGACTCGGAATCGCAACCAACATAACAATAAGTTCCAAATCTCGATGCTCGAGGCAAAATACTTACTCTAAAACACAATCAACCTTTAAAAGAAGGTGGGAAAGAATTTTGTGATAGGAGCCTCCGTGCACTGTTTATTGTAGCTGATATATTCCACCAATGCTTCTGTCAGCAATGGACGCAGAGCAGTACAGAGGAAACCTTTCTTTAATGATTGTGGACAACAGATAAAGCTGGAAGAAGGAAATGAAAATGCAAAAGAGAATCAAAGGTGTGCTCTAGTACTATGGCTTACCAGGGATCTGACTCTGAGAAAACTGTCTCGAACACTGCCTTTTTTATTTTCCTACAGCAGATTTTATTCATATGTACATAAATATTCATGTATTCATGTTGCAGTATGAAAGACTTACAAGTTTACTTAAAAAACTTACTGGAATGATTTTAAGCCAATGTTAATTTAGGCCTAACCTATTATAAAATTAGCATCTTCTGCAATCTCAATTTATTGCTCCATTGTGAAGCCCCTTGTGATACATAAACAAATCTCTGAAGAGAAACAAATCAATAAAGTGTCTAATTTGATTAACCATGTTTTTAAATTCATCAAGACAACTGTACAAAAATAAACCACTTACTTGTCAGTATTTTCCACGTCTTCTTTTCATCATCATAATACTGAACCAAATTGCTGGGTAGCCGGTCAGGTCCGGGAGGCAATCCTCCAACCAATAACAGCATTTTCTTATTGGAACGAATTCTTCACCCAAAACAAGAAGAAAGATGAACAACCACATTACTGAGGAGTATTTTTAGTGGCAACAAAATCATAACCATCAAAAGAATGTTCACTGCTTGCAGTTTTCTATTTCATTTTTTGTGTTTCTTTTCCCAATCATGTCTCAACAATTTTTTGAACCAAGCAGAAAAATGATCAGAAAAGCTGCATATCTCTCTACTCATGGAATAATAAGCTTCCTTTATGCAATTTGTTAGAGGTTCATTCTAGAACGACCTTTTTCTTATATTATCCCTTTAAATCATCACTCTTTACAGCTGAATACACATGAAATGCTCTGGAGTTGTACTAAGGTTAAGCATTAAAGTTGCATGTCAAAAATCGTATTAGTCAAAATCATTATTATAAGCCATTCTACACTCAAAGAACCTTGAAAAAATTAAGGTTATGCAGAGAGTTTGTGAGCCAACTCTTTAATCACACACTGAACTTCAAATATATAGTTTAGTACAATTAGCAGCACTGGGCTAATGGTTATGGGTTAAATGCTACTTACAAGCACTTTTGTTTGTTTAATTTAGTCCAGACTCTTGCTTTCACTCTCCCCCCTGGCTCCCCCCTTTCTCCTTGCTCTCCCCCTGTGCACCACTGGCTATAGCAACACCAATTGGTAAAAATGAGACTGTGATGTTGTTGTGAGCCTCCCCAGAGTGGAGCCCTGCCAATGCTTGCCACTGATCCAGCGGCATGAACCTGCTCAACTGTGCAAAGTCACTCTAATTCCCTCCCTCTGTTTTTCTACCTTCTCCCCCAGGGGGCAACCACTGAAAGGAGTAACTACCCACCCATCAAGAGCTGGCAATTCGCTGCTATTAACCGTGACCGTGATTCCCAATCTGCCTGGCAGTTCTTAAGAACAGGACTGCAATGTCTCATATGCAGTAAAAGCGGTTATCTGCACCCTGGCCTCCAACGCTCCACCTGATGAATGTACGATTTCTTCCCAACATTAAGGGATTTAGCACAAGTGTAAGTGAAAAGGGGAGGGGAGGCCCAGACCCCCAGATGAGCCCTGATGCTTTAATAGTCACTTCGCATATAATTGAACTTTCATCAGTTGCACGAAGCTTGGGTGCGATAACGCTGAAATAAAGGGCTACACTCCAAATGTCCCTGTTCAGTAGGAAGGTGAGGTAGCCCGCAAAACACGCATCGATACGAATGAACGTGCAGGGGCACCACGCATTCGGTGGAAACCACCCCTGCCAAACCCCAACATTTTTCCAAGCACAACATCACTGTAGCAATCTGCAGCAAACACTCCCGGGCAGGAAAGGTACAGAACACCACGAACCAAGAGCCGCCACGCCACCACCACAACTGCAGGCAGTGGGGTCAGACAGCCACCCAGGAGCTCCAGCCTCCGCAGTGCGCTCCGGCAGCAGGGGCTCTGCTGCTGAGGCGTGCCAGCGGCTCAGCTCCAACTGCTACCTAGAAGGAGCGCTGGGGACCCACCAATTTGTATCAGGATTGCGTCCTCTTTTGAGGGGACTGGGCAAAACGAACTAGATTGTGCTGCAGACGTGCGCTACCCAAAAGAAACCTCGTTCAGGAAGGGAGCGTGCAGCTGAAGCCTCGATCCGCGTGACGCGTAGGAATGAAACCTTTCAAATGGCTATCCAAAAGGCAGCTACAGCCTGCAGATACATCTATCACAAGGATAGCCAGGGAATGATCTGGCAGATGGCCTTGTTTGTTTTTAAATAGATTTAGGGCTCAGGGAAGGTCCTGAATTGGCAGTGGAAGAGAGAAAACCTTCCCTGCAGGGGCAGGAGCTACACTGCAGGGGTAGTGACACTGTCCCACATTGTCCTGCTCCCCTGCTTCACTCACGACTTGGGGGGAGCCCCTGCAGTCCTTCAGTGTTTCTGACAATCCAGCCTTTGACCTCTGCACTGAACCTGCCAGGTAATGTCAAATGATGACTGTTACCTGACTGTATCTGTGTAGGACTGGCAGGAACTGTCTCATGATCAGTGTCAGCACAGACTCCACTAAGTGAGACCAAGCTCTGGAGAAAGCTTTCATAAGCATTGCCAGCGTCTTGAAACGTTCAATCTCCCCAGTAAAGTTTTTAATGGGAGAACATTTGATAAAAACTATGCAACACAGGAGCATGATAAACTGTTTTTGGTATGAGTTAGGGATGACTGCACACGTAACAAGTGGCAGAGCAAACCAGAGCCATAAGTCAGTTATGCATGGTCATCCCTAACGATAGAGAATAAATTGTTTATTCCAACCCTCTTGTGTTGTATGTTATATCACAATCAACTCCCTGTGTATTGTAAAATTCAGAATGCCCTTGCAAGGTTTACTTGATGAAGGAGTTTATTTTGATTTTCATCTTTCATCTGTAAAACTCCCTTCTAACTCCAAAACACTGTGAAAAGCCAATGAATGGCCAAGGCTCAATAGTTAAGGTGAAGAATGAAATGTCAGATACAACTCTGAGTTTCCAGACTTTGGCAGCTGCAACTATCCTTAACATTACTTTTTCAGCTAAACAATCTGAGAAGCTACTGTTTCTCAGGAAGGCACAGCACTGCTGCATGGGAATGTTGAAAAAGTATTTTGTATTTTTACATGTTTGAAATCAGAGGTAGCATGAACAGAAGCCCTTAATGAAAATTTAATGAGAACTTTGTAGCCAGCACAGTCTTTACTAAAAGCACAAGGAACTCTCACAGGGCAAACAGAAAGATGAGCTCTTTTACCCAGTCTCCAATCCATCTGTATTGAGAGCTCTTCCAGTGAACCACGCAAAGATAATACAGTGACGAAAGATATGCATGTGTGCTGGTTTTGGCTGGCGTAGAGTTAATTTTCTTCACAGTAGCTAGTATGGAGCTACCTTTTGGATTTGTGCTGGCAACATGTTGCTACTTACAGGGATGTTGTGGTTACTGCTGTGCAGCGCTGGCACAGCGCCAGGGCCTGTGCTGCCTCTCACCAGCCTGGGGGGGCACAGGAGCTGGGAGGGGACACAGCCGGGACAGCTGACCCCAACTGGCCAGAGGGATGTCCCAGACCACATGGCATCATGCTCAGTGTATAAAGCTGGGGGAAGAAGGAAACGGGGGGATGTTCAGAGTGATGGCATTTGTCTTCCCAAGTAACTGCTACACGAGCCCTCCTTTCCTGGAGGTGGCTGAACACCCACCTGCCCACGGGAAGTGGTGAATGAACCCCTTGTTTTGCTTTGCTTGAGTGTGCAGCTTTTGCTTTACTTATTAAACTGTCCTTAACTCATGAGTTTTCTCACTTTTACTTTTCTGATTCTCTCCTCCATCCCATCAGGGGGGGAGTGAGCAAGTGGCTGTGTGGGGCTGAGCTGCTGACTGGAGTTAAACCACAACAGCACATTTTAAACTGATGTGCTTTCCTGGAGTTAATTCTGGTTTTTAAGTTTTGGTGTGAAT
>JAVJGJ010000037.1:51096661-51108605 GCA_035590215.1 Microhierax caerulescens | reverse complement strand
AACCACAACAGCACATTTTAAACTGATGTGCTTTCCTGGAGTTAATTCTGGTTTTTAAGTTTTGGTGTGAATGCCACATTTCAGGTTTTGAAAAAAAAATTCTTTATTACATTATATTTTTGTTTTGTATAGCAGTGAGCCGTGCTGTCAAAACCTTAAAATACATTCTAAAATATGAAAGACATGGAGATGATTGCTGCTTATATGTAGTAGACTTTTGCAAACATTAATAAAATTAACTCAGTGAAATACTATGATGAAGGCAGGATTTTAAAATGTGTGTAATATATTAGCAAGATAAAGTTTCCTCTTTTCTTGCATTATTACATTTGCTATTTGCATAACTCAAGATTGCCATGTGAAATGTTTTGCATTATACCTGAAACAGTCTCTTTTCATTGTCCTTATTTCACAGTGTAACACCCTGTTCAGTTACATAGTGCGCTTCATGGAGTACTGGCAAGGCTATTACGATCACCTTGTGTTCAATTAACAGTAGTGGGTCCTGGTCAGGAAAGGCTAAAATAATGTTAACCATGACCAGGCAGGCTGATGTCATGGCAAAAAGCTGAGATAAACTTACCCATATCTTACCCCAAAAGCATTTATTATACCAAGAATTCACAACTCTAGATCTCATTGATGAACATACACGTGTTGTTATTCTGCACACACTTTGCAGTTTCTGTTCTGCAAAGATTTTGAAACACTTAATTCACCTTAATTAAGTTCCTGGGTACCCCATGTGGTGTGAAATTTATTTTGCCTACTTACAAGACTGGAAACCAAAGTATATTTTAAAGTCAGCATTTTCAAACTTGTATCATTTCCTTCGGGCACACAAACCCAGGAATTTGAGAGTTCTTCTAAGTGGCTTCAGTTTTTCAGAGATGTTTAATGCCCATCAACATACCTAAATCCTACTCACTTCAAAGGCAGCAGCAGATGTACATCAGCTCTAAAACTCAGGTCACTAATCCATAGTCTAAACTAACCATGAATACACAGGGCAAAATGCTGAGCCCAAGAGTTTATCAACTCACAAGGAATCAGCGGAAAAGACAGTAACAGACCTCAATACTCCTGAAAATTACTCCCACCTTTGCTCTTTTGCAACCTTGATAGCCTCATGTTAATGGAAAACACACAAATGAGAAATATTCTTCTTTTACATTGTTTTTCTTTACTAGCATATCCATCAATCTTGCATTGATGGATTTTCCTTACCTGGGAAGTTAGTAGAAGTTCATTCTACCAAGGCTGGCAAGAAAACAAGTTCCAACAACAACAGGTTTGCTCCACACACTTCCAGTATTTAAACAGTGTAATAAGGCTCCCCTCTCTGCATTAGCAAATGCAAAGAAACATAAAGAATGCAATGATGAAGTGGCAATTCTGTGGTTCTTAATGTATTCGGTGTAGTGTTACACATCAGAGAGAAAACTACATCTCAAACTACAGGTGAACATGGTAATCCATTAAAAAAACCCAAACAAACTATGCAACTATACTTTCCTCTTAACTCACAGCCACAATAAAACCAAAATTCTGGATCATTAATTCTCTTTTAATATAGGCTATCACCATAGCTTTGAGTATGGAGAGAGCCAGTTGGCTCATCAGAGCAGGGATCTCAGACATGGGATGCCTTGCTCCTGCTTGAGCACTGACCTTAAATGCAACAGAGCCAAACTGAACTTCAGGCATTTGCTCACTGAACTCAGGCACAAACAAAACCAGTCAGAAGACCAGCCCAGATCGGGCAAGAGCAGATGAATGGGTGGTGAATTTCACTCACATCCACACCCCTCATTACATCAAAGGTTTTGAGAAACTGGAGGCCAACACACAGTGATACTATCAAAACAAGTAGCAAGAATCTCAGAAAAAGTGGCTGTATTAACCTGCAGCAGAAACAAAACCCTGCAGTGAGGTTTAGATACCAACCTCAAGGTAACAGGCAAAGAGGTAAATACACTGTCCCAATCAGCATTTTGGTAGCCAACCTTTTGTTAACAACTAAAGACGTAATTTAATCTTCAGAACCCAGGATGGTCCTTTGCAACCTTTTTATTCTAAAAAGGTATCTGAGGGAGTGTTGTGTCCAACAAAAACGTAATGGAGATTTCAAGCTGCAGTCTGCAAATCTGAACTGATGCTGCAGGCATCCATTTGCCTGTGACTGAAGACAGTGTTTTGCCATCACAGAACATTTGATGAGATCTTTGGCAATTATCTTCCCTGCTTCTGGATAGGCATTTCAGTGCAACAAAAGTGTCATATGAAAACTGCTTATTTCAATAGATTTTTGGCTTACACAGTTGACTGCAAAGATAGCCATGATTAGCAACACATGTTTAATAGAGAGAAAATATCATTATCCAGGAGTTTAACCATGAACTTGATGAAAGCCGTAAGATACAATGTGAAATTTATTTTGGATGGAGAAATTTTGTGAGGTTTTGTTATCAAATAAAATGAACTACTGAACATCATAACCTGTAGGTGAACAGGCATCCAGAGTATCTTCCTAACCCCACAGCACTGCCAGGAAAAGGACCTGAGCTCTCACAGCCACCCAACCAAGTCCTGCAGCTCAGACTTCTGATGGACCTCTGACCCACCATAAATATCTTTCTCCTTATGGGCAAAGTACAGACCTAAAAGGGTATCTTGATTTTGTCAAAACCTAAAGCATGCTATAGCCTCTTGCAAATTACAACCAAGAAATTATTTAGTTCTTAGGTTCAAAATACATTTGAAAACATGCTGAATGTATGAATGGACTTTGTGACTCTTCTAAGGTACCTATTGCCCACGGCACACTTGAAACAATGTGAAAAAACTTTCTATTAATAATTTACCTGAAAACCAGTCTTATCTTTCACTTCAGTGCCATGAAGATTTTGGTTTTCATCTGTTCATTCTCAACGTGGGCATGCTTAGCAGAAGGCCCTGAGGACAAGTCTTCATTGCAGCAGAGCTCACCGTAATGTTCACTGAAGAGGTTCTGTGATGCCCAAGAGACACCTGCTCTCCTGCTCATTTAATGCACGCTGCTGACCACTGACAGACTGAAGTTTAGGAACATAAATACTACGTTGGGAATGATTTGCTGAAGACATTGATTGTTGCTTTTGTCCTCTGAATCTACTAGATTTTATTTTTTTTTGTCCAAAGCATGTTTTTAAAATAAATGCACAGGCAAAAACAGAGAGTCACTGTTTGCTCCAACAACACTATTTCTTTTTGGTCTCTATCTAAAATGCAGAAAGCTAAGGGTAAGTGAATCTTTGTCTGACAGGCCACACTTAATTGTTGCCAAGTTACCTGACAAAGTTTCCTTTATTTCTACAGTTGCCAGATAATTTTCCATCGCCTGTATTAAAGTAACTTAGAATCTGTTTGGAGCTCTGAATATAAAATTTTTCTTTATGAATTTGATCCCACTGCTGTTACTAGTTTAGAATGGCCTCTAAGTAAATCTTGAAAAGCTAGGGTATTTTCTTCTTTCAGCTGGAAGATTTTTAAAGCAAATGTCCCTTCCTTCTGGGGTAACAGTCTCTGAACTAATACATAGTTTAGGGGTGGGAAACTATCCTGGAAAAGTGGCATCTACCATCAGCACTCCTTGGGGAGGAACACACATGAGTGTCCTTCCCACCTTTGTCTCCCTGTACTATCAGCTTATTCTTCATGTTGACAGGAGACTGGTGCAGTTCCCCAGAAAGATGCTCAGTAGCTTTCCCATATGGAGTCCTGCCAAGGTTGCTCTATTTGTGCACAACACTGTTGTTCCTTATAGCTTGAGACAGACTTTTAATAGATGTGTTGCCTATGTGAGATCATGAACAATACTACAGTGGCAATATCTACACAAATAGATGATTTGAACAGATCTTTAAATTCACTGAGATCTGAATGCTACAGATATCCTTCCTAGCCACACAGTGAGTAGCTGAAGCATTTTAAGGGAGGAATTACTAGCAAAGCTTATATTGGTAAATGAATCACAAAGCCTCCTGTGTCATGAATCTTATTTGCTCCTTAATACTTTAGGGTTTTTTTTTTTAAAGAAAATGGAAAAGCATCTGGCTTTCACAATATGCTTTCCATTCCCTACCTTTTTTTTTTTGTGTGTGTGTTTGTTTTAGGCAGAGATGGTAAGATGGAAATGTTTATAGAGTGCTTTGGGGTGGTCAAATCCTCATTTTCCCCCTAAGACATTTCAATCATCTCTTCTTTTTATTTTCAGGCTGTGAAAAGTCAAGAAGGTCCTTTTTTTGTTTGATTCTGTATCTGAAGCAAAGAACTCCTATCATCATGGACATCTGAGGCTGCGTTCACCCCAGCTGAGCCTCCTTTTCCTTAGGAAGCTGAGGAGAAGAAACAACAACTTGCTGCTGTCTCACCCAAGCTATGACTGGTTAACTTTTCCACACCTTTTTTTTTTCTTTCCCTTTTTATGTTTTCTGAAAGGAGCAGCAGTCAAGGAAGGCAGTAAGAACCAACTGTGGCACCAACTTCTATTTACTTCCAGCTTCATCGCAAAACGTCTGCTTCCATTGAACTTGGCAGCAGATAATATTTGCTCAAAGTTTATTGTCTGCTTTCCAAGAATACAGCAAGAAGCGTTAGACTACTAAGTACTAGGCATGACAGTCTTTAAAGAATATTTCAGGGAAACGGCAAATACAAGAAATTATGCCAGGAAGTATCTACTAATGGGTTTCAACTTCCCATATTCTTTAATTTCTTTAGATGATCCTTTGGTAAAACTGCAATACCAGACAGGATCGGTTTCAAGACAATCAGTAAAAGAGATACTTACAGAGCAGTGGAGTCCAGCTCAAAACTTTCGTTCAGGATTCCTATTAACTCCCCTGTTCAGTCTTTTCAGGCCATGCTGTGCTAAGGATAGTAAGAAACTTTGCTCTGATTTAGAAAACTGCTCTGATTTTTAAAACACAGGAACTGTTTGAAAAGATAAAGTGGTGCTTTTGCAGATTATGAGGATTTTTTTTCCATAATGTGAGTTTAACAGAACCAAATCTTTTTTCCCAGCAAACTATTTCCTGTTGATGTTGTGTTCTACATTTGCTCTCCTTATTCCCTTGCCCCCAAGCCTCACTGTACTTTAAGTACGAATCCAAACAATTAACACCATCACAGCTCTGTTCCATTCACTGCTCAGCAGTTACAGACTCAGAACCTCCACATTCTTCTGCTATAAGGAAAAAAACCTAGTCACTCCAGGCCACAACACACCTTCAAAAACCTTCTCCTTTCAGTCTCCTCTCTCCACATGAAGGGGATGCACATCAGACAGAGTGAACACAAAAGCCTCAGACAGGACACAGGTGGCCAAGATAGGCGTGGGCGATGCTCACCATGATCCTACAGCACTCCATTTAAGATACACTCATACATATAAATCATACCAGGAGGATTTTGCTTGAGAGGGAAATTCCTTATTGAAGAGGCTCTGCACCACCTGTGAGCCAAGTTCTCCCTTGACAATCCTGGATTGTGTTGCAAAAGCACAGGCAAGCACAGCACAGGACCTCATGGGAGACACCTCCGTTTTTTTTAGGGATCTACAGGACTTGTAAATGAGCTGTACAGACTGTTGCAGGTGGTGGAAAGGGGCATTTTTGCTGAAGTACAGCATTTGAGGATGAAGTTTCCATCTTCCCAGGCACTTTGTCCTCAGTTTGAGCAGCTAAGACTTTTTTTTTAAACTTGATTTTCCCTCTAGAACAAGGTGGCCTGAAATCCAGTGAAAAATTTCCCCCCTTGGAAAAAGGGTTTGGACACACAGATGCAGATATTTGGAGCTGCTTCAAGTGCTACAAGGGCCAGGGTGATGGAAAGCCAAGGAGCATCACAGCCCAACCAGCTTCAGCAGCCTCCAGAGATGCAAGCTAAGAGGTCTGGAGCAGTCGGCAGTGGTCTGCATGAGGTATGGAGCCTGGTGGAAGAGGCACGGAGGGGCCCAGAGCCATGGTAGCAGAGCATTCAAGAGAAGCAGCAGGTGGAGGTGAAGCTCAGGTAGACTGGACCTGGGGAGGAGCCCTGTCTGGCAGAGGGGCCTGGAAGCAAGGAGGAGCTTATGAGGCGGACTAGGTAAGGGAAATTGAGTAGTTCAGACATTCAAAAGCCTTTCAGGTGGGGACTCTGAGAAACAGCTTCTGGAGCAAGAAGTGGCAGGAGACGGGGAAGGAGCTGAAGACATTGGGACTTATGTGTTGCCTAAGGACATAAACCAGAAGGAGCTGCCAATTCACAAAGGAGACTACACCAAGCGGTACCTCTGACCAGGACACTGGCTAGCAGGGGAAGGGGAGATACGTGCACACAACACTTGGCATCCTTTCTTCACCTATAGCTGTTGGAAAGACGGTTGCCCATAAGAAAGGCTATTAAATGCTCTTCATAAATTATGCTTCCCCTAACAAGTACTACAACTGGGCCAAGAAATTGGCTATCTCCTATGCCATCAGAGCTCTCAAGGATTTTACCAGCCAGGACACATGTGTCCCAAGGATTGTGCTGACCCACAACAGTCCATTTAGGACAATGGTGCTGCCTCTGACCATAACTTGAGCTCTAGGCCTTCCTCCCGCTTGGACACTTGACATCTCTCCACTCACACTTCAGCACTAGCCTGTCTCCAAAGGCAAATGAATGCACACAAGGCAAGTAAGGCAAGTAGATGAGACTAACTAGGATTAAACTGACTACAGGTCTGTGGTTCACTTCCCCGCAGTCTCTAATGTGTCAGTCTCCCTTCTGCAGCTCAGCTGAGAGAGTCCTGGCACGGGCACAATTTCCTGATATTAATTCAGGCATGTAAGACCTGATCCAAAGCCCACTAAAATAAACCAGAGCCTCACAATCACTTCATCCACACCATAATGTAAATAATTCACATACATTTTAAGGTATGTTTTTTATCCTGGCGTTAATTTGGGGTCTGAAATATTTCTCACTTGCAATCAACCATGAGTACGAATATTAGTTAAAAATCCAGATATTGGTGTCAGGATCACAAAGGCACAGGCAGGTGGCTGTTACCAGAACACACAACAACATATTTCATTGAAAAAAACCACACAAATTTTTGGTTTTTTTTTTTACAACCACCAAACATGCCCTACTAAGATCCTACAAAAATCTCAGTAGAAAGAGATGTCAAATTGAACTACAGTCTGTGAGATTTGCAGACAAACAGTGTATTCAAGAAGGAAATAATTTAATTGCCAAGGGATGTAACCAGTTTCTTCAAATTTTTAATTTCCTCCGTAGAAGTAAAACAGACTGGGTAAACATGCCTTCCACATAAATGTTAGCATCTCACTTTGTTCAGCACCTCACATTTTCCTTCTTCATCAACAGTTACCACCTTCCTACTGAGCAAAAACTGGTCATATAATCTAAATCACTTGTCACTGTTTAATTTGCTGTCACTTTCACCAATATTACCTAACACCAAACAGCCTGGATGACAACCTCTCCCTGCTGAAATTGAAAATAAAAACCTACATTAGGTGCAGCAGGACCAGAATTTGCACTTCTAATCTCCCCAAGGTCTAGTAGCCCAGGGAAAAAAAGTACAGAAAAACACCTGGGTCTGTACATGCTGCGACTTCGCTGAACCCAGAAAACAGCACGGTCAGGCTTAGCTGTCTTACCTCTTTGTCTTTTTATTTCCCTCCTTTCTCTTTTACTCTTTAATTCTGTATTTCCTGCCTACAGCTTTTCCCATCTCAGGTCAGTTGGTTGATCCCCATCCATTTTTCCTCCCCCACATCCAAAATAGCTTTTCTAGAAACTTAAATACTCAGCTGTATGGACAACAGATGCCATTTCTGCCAAGAACTAAGGTTTATTCTTTTGTTTCATTCCCTCTTTTTTTTTTTTTTTAATCTGTCAGGGTCTTTTTTTTTTTTTCCTTCTCATCTCCTTTCCTGTCTGGTATCCTATTTTTTCACTCCTCTCTCTTTCAAATTGTTCTTCCCCCTTTCCCCTCATTTGTACTTTGTTTCTCCCCTGGGGCACCTCAATTCCTTTATTTTTCTGTATTTCCCCCTCTCTCCTAGCCTTACTTTCCTCACTCCCATCTGCCTTCAGGTACCTGATGCAGCTGCACAGACATCTAACTGCTGCTCTGCCTGCAAATCCTGGAAGGAGCTGACCAGGCCAAATGCCCATTGATTTTGAGAGGAGCTGCATGTGTCCTGCAGCAGAGGAGCAACTCCCAGGCAGTTAAGGGGCTGCCTCTTCCCACCCAGCCTGCTTTCCGTGTCTGTCTGGAACTGAAGTCATTGTAAATAGTTACAGGCAAGCAAACCCATAAAATCATGGCAATGTTCTATAAAAAGGCAACAATATTTAGGTAAAACATTTAATAATAAGCCCCTTAATTTAAATGTTTTTTCTACAATGCTCCATTCCCTGTCTACAGCTATACTGTGCATTAGCAGAAGCAAAATTGAAGTTAAAAGCTAGGCATTTCATAGCAGTGATGTGTTTTTAACCATTTTCATTGTTGCAAGTAAACATGGAAGCAATAATAATTCTCACTAGCTCACTCATCTTTAAAAAGTGAAATCCTTTCCAGCAACATGGTAATGCTCTAACCCAGAAGTTTTTAAAATTTGAAAACACATACTGTGTATTATATAAAATATATTACACAATAAAGCACAGAGACATTTTAATCAACACAATACTTCAGTGAAGTCCCAAGAGTCAAATAAATAACACAAAGATGAACATTCCTCTAGCTAAATGTATTTTCTTTTGGGAACTACAGAAAACATGACACAGCACAGTTACTTGTGTCTCTCAGAGGCACACAAATATCATTTAAGCCTAATGGTCAGGGTCACCATAATGGGCCCAACCCTCACCACCCTGAAATCAACTGGGATTTTTCCTACTGATGTCAAGACTGTCTGTGCCTCAAGAGGTTTCAATAGCGGCTTGTGTGCCGAGGCCCTGCTGTAGGCAAGATTCACACAGTCAACAGAATCACTAACTTCGCTTAGAGCTGAGCACCTGATCAAATGCCCCATCAGAGCCAAAACACCCACCACCCCCTGTGGTAAAGTCCTACACCTTACAGTGCACAGCAAGGTTCACAAGTCAGGAACGTCATTCCTCAACTTTTTAAACAATGATTGTTTAGTTGCTGTACTTTGAAAAATAATTTCACAAAAATGCATGAGGGCGTTCAAGTGTTACCTTCTCTCAGGAAATTTCATGAAAAAAAAAAAAAACCCAAACAAAACCCTGCTCTCCCTGAAGGTAAACATCATTTCTCACTGCAGCACAAAAGACAAGCTGGGTCCCTACTAGCCCCAGCACCACTTGTGCTGCAGGATCTCCATTTGTACCACAAACTTTATAAATAACTCTGCTCATAGCACACAGCCTGGCTCTTACGCTCCAAAATCATTTTCCTCCAGCCCTAGCAACAGCAAAACCTTGTTTGCCAGAAAAGTGAGCACATGTGATTTACCACATAAAGAACAAACTTAAAGAAACAACCAGAGCTACCTTTAGTTACATCTCAGAGGAGAACCACCAGATTTTGAGCTTCCCATTATACTCATTTTCTTTAAGAAATGTAAGTAGCCCCAATAACAAAGTAGTGTGAAGTGGTAGTGCACATATGGGTATGCACATATGTATGTGTACACACTTTTTTTTTAAAAAAAAAAGCGGCGTGTTACAAAAAAAAAACAATTTAAAAAAAATGCATAGAAGTTATTGGAAAGTTCTAATTCTGAGTACAATTCTAATTTCAACACACAGTAAGCAGTTGGCTATGCCACTGTGCTGCCTGTATTTCCCACTTACCCATACTGTACTGCACAAGAGGAACAGTAAATCTCTTCCTAAGGACATGTGAATCTTTTGTGAATGACCTTTCATTAAATTTTAAATTCCAAGTTACCAAGGTCACCATTGCTCACAGAAATGGTAATCAATTTTTAGAGTCCTTTTCTGTGTAATATTTTTTTATGTATTTGCACACATATTTCACTATGACTTTCAAGATTTCCTTCTACAAATTAATAACTTAAGGAAACCTTTGCAGATTTTCTTCCTTAGAATAAAATGTTACTGAATTAATGTCAACCTGTTAAAATTGCAATTTTACAGAAATTACGACTAACAGGGAGGCCAAGTCTGGAAGTCTCTATAGTCTTGGGAATGTTTCTTTTGTTTCTTCATTCATGCTTAAGAAGACATTTGTACACTTAGGCAGCTTGATGAAATCTTAAAGTGATTAAGATTCAAAGGTGTGCCTTTGTGACCTTTATGAATTGCCAGGAATATTATCCAAGACCCAAAATAAAAATATACCAATTGCATTCCATATGCCAGAGCATTTCAACATTTTGAGTAAGTTCTATACCTGCTTACAAATAAGAGAAAACTACATGGTTTTGCTCCAGTTCCACTGCCACCAAAGAACCCTATCAAGAGAAGCCAGTTACAATGCTGTCATTAAACACATTTTAAAGTTGAGGTGATGGTACATTTTCACCCACTATGGTTAAGGGTGTCCAAAATACCACTCTCCACACAGACATGCGGATCTACTACAAATAAAAAACGTGGTGTTTGTGGCATTTGGAGTCCCCTGTAAGTCATTAAGTAAGCGCAACTTAGAATCTAATCTAGGTCTACTTAAAGTGTGGTCCTTTTGTGTATGCTCCTGCTTACAGGGAAAGCCAGCTCCCAGCACCAGGAGTATCAGATTCTTGCAGCATCCATGACACTTGTAAGCATTCAGTGGTCAGAACACCACTACATATCCTTCAAATGACATGGACCACTGAAGCTGGAAGGTATCTTCACTGAACCAAGCCGGCTGGTATCTCAGCAATCCACAAGGACATGAGCCCTAGCATACCCCTGGCAGCATGCAGAATCTCGACTGAGAAGGAGGTGGGTTTTGCATTTTTGAAAGTCAACAGTTTTGAATATTGAAATGTGAGGGGTCCGCACCAGCTACAACAGAGGCATCTCAAAAATACTTCATACTGCAAAATGCTGGTATGTGTTTTTTTGCTGTAGGATTTTGGAGTGAGAATCAGACAGACAACAAGGTGATAAGCACAACAAAACACTAACAGAGCGAGCTAGCCAGAGATAATAAAAGAAGGCACAGCATTTCCAAAGTTAAATCATTAGGGTACCCATTACATGAAGACATAAAGAATCCTCTGCATTAATGCTAACAGAGCGTATTATCTAAAATATTTAATAACGAACCAGTTTTTCTTGCTGCCGTTAAAGTAATTAATAATATTCACCTATTAGTTAAGAAGCTGAATAAATACAAAGTGTGCTTTGATTTCTGCGCTACTGTGCCACTGTACAGTAATACCACTGGAAGATGGTATTATCTTCCCATTTTTGAATGAAATGAAGTATAAACATATGTCTGAAAAGGAGAAAAATAAATATCCCCTTCATTTTGGGTGTATTTACTGCTCATTAAATTACACAGTGTGCTTTTGGTTCCTAACACCAAACTCATACAGTCGATCTTTGGCATCATGATTCATTATCTCATTAAATAAAAATAACTGGCAGACCATAGATGTAAGGACTATGAAGTCCCAAGTTCCCATGGACAATACGGACACCACTCGAACATCGGCAATACCGGGGTGCATGCGGGTAACGCAGTTATTTACGAAAATAATCGATTCTATTTAGGACTTTAGTGTTACAGCTTAAAACGCCCTGAAGATGCAACTCCTTGTTAAGAAGGAGTAACACCGCGGGGGAAAAAAAATAAATAAATAAGGCCTGCAGTAAATAATCACAACAGGTTCCGACGCGCGGGCTCCACTCGGCACATCCACGCGTCGCCCCCACGGACCCGGCGCGATGGCGGGGGGACCCGCGGCCGGCGCCA
>JAVJGJ010000037.1:51073336-51092844 GCA_035590215.1 Microhierax caerulescens | reverse complement strand
CCTCCCTCCCTCTCGCTCTCCCTCTCTCTTCTCTCTCTCTATAAAGAACTGTCAAGTTTTAGTGCGCATTGCTAATTAGTCAATTTCTCTCTGCCTTCACAGGCTGGCGACTTTGCTGCTGAGCTGAAACTGCTAATTTCTGTGACCAGCTTTTTTCTTAGCTGTGATCTGGATGAATGAGTAGCTGTCTCACAGAGATGACAAAAATAAACTCTAATCCCCCAAAAAATTTCCACTACATCTTTCTCATGCATAGATTTATGATCTTCAAGCGCCCTGTGCAATATGCAAACTTTTTTTGTGCAAGTGTGTGTCTGTGTTGCTGGGGGTGGGGGGGTAAGTCTGTTGTATTCAGGTTGCACAGCATTTGTTTTGTGCCTCTGCTCTCCCCCTGCACCCCACATGTGATAGAAATACTGTCTGATTTCAGTACCCAATGTATTGTCATGCACCCCCCCTGCCTTGTATTCGTATTATTGCTTTGACGGGATACATCCTCCTTCCTTGCAAGTATGATGAGGCTGGAGGGGTGGCAGGGAGAGAGAGAAAGTGAGGCTACTAAATGGTGTTAGTGGTAAAATGTTCCCTTTACATTTGTTCTCCTGCACTGTTCAAGATTTATGATCTTGTTTGAAGGCATATTTTCTCTATCATTTTGTCTGGTTAGACAACCGTCTCTGAACTTCACTGTCAGCTCTTCAACAGATAAGGGTTCAGAAGTCACATTTTTTTTTCTTTTTTTTTTATTGGAAGATTAGCATATTGTCAGATTTGTCTTTTGGTTTTGAGACTTTGCAATGCAGAAGCCTGAATCAAATGGCAGGAAAGCAGCTGCTATTTCACAAACATAACCTTTCAACTTTCTGCCAGAGCTGATACCCTATAAACGTGTACAGCACAGCCTGTGGGTTGGGGCTTTGTTTTGGGTTTTGCTCCTTTATAGTTGTAAGAAGCAGAGGGAATTCTCATTGTAGGCATTTTGGGCTTTTTCTTTCCACCAAGGGGCATTTTGGTAGAGGACATATTCTCCACACTTTATCTCATGATATGTTGCACCCTCACATTAATAGCTCTGTTCTTCTGGTGTCAAACCTCCAACTGGAAAAAAAAAAAAAGAAAAAAGAAAAAAAGGTGGAATGTGTGCCCTTGAGTCAAATGCACATGAAAGGAGACTGGAGCGAGCACTTACAGAAAGTTTTACCTGGTGTGAAAGCCATGAGCCCCATCCCCTTTCCCAGATAATACTCAGGCTCCTGTTAATTAAAATACACACCAGGAGTGGGACTTTGAATGCCGAGTCTCATGGTCTCTCTCTTTGATTTGGCCAAGGATGCCAATGCACTTACAGAGCTGGACTCAGATTGCTCAGGAATGCAAAGGACTGGAACTGAAAGGCATCAAGGCAGTTTTTGCTTTTATTTATTTTCCGGTGACCTTAAAAAAGAAGTTCTGCCACACCTTTCTGATTTTCCTCACCAGATAGCTCCTTTCCTCCTCCCTTGGTTGTCAATTATTTCTGCAAGAAATTTCCAAGAGAGATTAGGCAGCTGGTGTTTTAGGGCATGGTATTCTTCCCAAAAGAATGACACCACCATATGCTGCTTCTAAAACCGTTTTCTTTGTTTTGCTCCTGTTGTGCCTCCCCTTCCTCCCAGTTGTACCCTGTTGGCCACCCAGATTTTGACCCTGCTCAGGTGAAGAGAAACAAGAATTATAAGACATCTCAATTTCAATAGTAGCTGGTGTCTTCATGATGCGAGTTGTCTCCCAACTGTAGTAGATAGAAAGAACAATTTTTATATCATGCTTGTGCTGCTGAACTTTACTGCTGTAATGGCTGTAAATAATCCCCATGGGGTTTTGTATCAGCTTTCATTGACTGATGTGTCACAGACTCTTACACCATTGTAAACTGCCAAAATCCGTCTGTGCCAATGTGTAGTACATTTCTGGGAGTAGCATACCGATATGTTTTGCTCATTAGTGAAAAGACCTGGTTAATTTTTATTTAACTTTGCTACACCAACCCAGGTTGAAATAA
This sequence comes from Microhierax caerulescens, assembly GCA_035590215.1. Classification (NCBI taxonomy): domain Eukaryota; kingdom Metazoa; phylum Chordata; class Aves; order Falconiformes; family Falconidae; genus Microhierax; species Microhierax caerulescens. Next base: position 51,090,803 of record JAVJGJ010000037.1, on the reverse strand, counting down.
AGTTCAGTCTTACTTATGTATATGATTTATGGTCACTTATTAATTACATTGGACAAATACTTCTGAAAGTCCTGGGCATGGTGTTTTCTAAATGGGCTTAAATGCTTTTAAAGGGAGTCTTCAAAGTTTCTAACTCACTTGGGTGCTTTTCAAGATTTAACACATTTTATCTGCAAAGTAGAAAATTAAAATTTGTCTCTTACAAATGGCAGCTGTCAGCAGAAGATACCATGGTTTTTCTGTCTTCTGCAGTTACTCCTAGACCCACATCATGTAAAATTAACCATATTTTTAATTTGGAGCACAACTAGATGTGCTTGCCACATGGTTTAAGCAGGGACTTCACATCTCTAGTTTATAAGCCTAAGGCCATTACAGACTTCAGGGAAACCACTGGGAGCAAAAAGCATCTCCCCTGAGGCATAAGAACACATACCAACTCCCTGAGCCTTCCCTATCATAGTTATAGGGCTCTATCTCTAAGCAGGATTTCCAAAGAACAGCGAGCAGTGACCCATGCTTTCATCTTTTCAAAGCAAGAGGTTCATAGATGTACTTTTGTTTGTCTTCCTTTAGCTCATCTCTCTCCATCCATGCAGACTCCTCAACTTACGAGAGCCTCATTGCAGAGGCTTGTAGCAGGGAGGTCAATACTGCACAAGGAACCAAATTGCGTCTTGTGATTAAAGGAAGAGGTCCTCATGCAGAAGAGGCCTTCATCAAGACAGCATAAGGCATTGCCATTAAAATCACAGGGAACAAACTCAGTAAATAAGCAGGGTAAATACTTTTCCGTAACAGTAATTATATCAAAAAAAGAAATCTAGAACTCCTTTGTTATCTATGCTTTTAATATGAAACATATCTCTGCACAACTGATGGTTTGCAGATGTTCTGCAGATCTTGTTGTTGCGATATACACTGGTATCCTGGCACAGCTCAGAAATCAAGTTACATGCACAATATCTTAATTATTAAGAACAAAAGTAAGTGTAAATTCTGAACACCTGCCCCTTTGCCATTGAGGCTGCTGTCAGAAACAGCTTCAGCTGGCTCCCCTGTCTGGGGCACAGACACTGCCTTTGCACACATTCTCTGGCCTGCTGAACTCTCTCAACAGTCTGCATTTCTGTCACTGCTGCATTTCAGACAGTAGAACAGAGATGACAGCGCTCATGTACATGGATGGGATCTCTCACCACAGGAGAAGGAAGTCCTTGTGGGGGGCCTTCCAGAGAGGTAAAGACTACGGGTAAACTTGGATCATTTTTGTTGGGCAGCATGCCATACTAGTTGTTTGGAAAGATCTGAGCACGTAGGTCCCTTCTGTAGTACCAGTACTATACATATAGATGAGCAGCAGCGGTGTCAGCTGTTACCAGCGATGTTGTTCCTCGTCCTGAACATTGTTGTATAACCCACCCTGAAGTTTCTGACATGGAAGTCTGTAAGCTCGCACTTCTGAAGGTAGACCTGGAATCAGAACTGCACTGTTGCTGGAGTACAGGTGAACTGTTCACTTCATCCATTGCCAGACAGTGTCCACAAGTAGGACAGGAGTGGAAGATTTCAGGAGGTTGTGGTGGTGGTTGTTGGAGCCAAGGCCCACAAGTCTGCATGTCTGGATTCCCACTGCTGGCACACAGTGATTGTACTTACACCGGCTTGCACTCTTTGGGATTAGGGACTGGGAACCATCCAAAGCCTGCAGGTGCCTTGTTGTTACCTGAGAGGGCCTTTTCCCTGGAAACCAAGGAGGTGTGAGGCATTGTGAGGAGCTAGGAGGGAAAGAGATCTGAAATCAAAAGTTATCTTGGGTCTAATAATATAGATGTAACAACCTTGACCCAGCTGCATCCTTTAACATCTCTGTGCTTCCATTAACAAATGCTAAAAAGAGTTCTCGTTAGTGCAGTCCAAGGCTCTCCCAGCTTGTGGTCCATTGGCCCTGCTGAGCATATCTGCCAGCTCCATCCCCAGCTGGGTATTTTTGAATGTTTATAATTCACTTGCTACACCAATGGCCGCTGCAACCATGTGCCTCTAGAGACTGGCACAACTGCCCCCAGAGATGTCCAGTCATTCTGATCGGCCTGGGTTGTGTCCTGGTTAATCCGTGCTTGACTAGTGCTTTGAGATTCCTCCAGGAATGCTGACTGGTTTTACTTATACACACAGACATATTGTGAAGTATTGTTTCTATGCCTGAATGTATATAGAACAGAAAATTTTCAGTAACAGTCATAATATCATTAAGTATTCAGACTTTTGCCCTGCTTACCCAAAGCTCTGGTGGGGGTGGACAGGGAGCTGCTAAACGGGACCCTAAATAAGTGATCCTAAAAGCATCAAAAGACAAACTGTTCTTCCTTTTCTTGCAGTCCCCAAAAAAGCAATGGGGTAAACTACATAAAAAATAAAAAAGCCATTCAGTGCAGTGCTATGCAATCAAGATGACTTGAATAAAGTTTGTAGAAAACCAGTAGCTTCGGAAAAAATCAAAATATAAGGTATTGCCTCTGAAAGAGTTATTAAAATAACTGGAGGGGAGGGGGGGGCAGAACTCAAAACTGTTAAAAGAAGCAGCTAAGCTTGGGGAAATTGCAATCTAAAAGCAAGGTGGATTAAGCAAATCCTTCTGTACAGAACCATGCGACAACTAGGAACCCTCTAACCATCACTTGGAAAAGCTTATGCTCTGGGTCTCGATTTTCAGGCACATAATACGAGCTTTAGTGATTGTGTCTGCACTGTACTCCCAATTAAAGGATACTCTCTTGTGCTTAAGTCCATTTCTGTTCAGGAAAGCATTTAAGCATTTCTTAAAGCATATTCTTAAGTACTGTCTTGAAAGGGAATGCTTACCTGACATGGGACATGTGTCTGCATTCGCCATTCAGTTTGACTGAATTTTCCCAGCCTGGTGCACACAAGACTCATTGCAGAACTAGGAGGAGGATATGTTGGTGGCAAGTGGCACAACAATTGCTCTAAAGTCATGGTCAAGCTTTTTAAGGAGCCATCCCAAGTGGGAGAGTGCTCCATCCCAGTTGCTTGGTTTCTGGAGGCAGCATTTTGAGACACGGGAAAGGGCAGGCTTCAGAGCATCAAGAACTAGCTGAATTGCAATGGCTAGATTTTGAGTACATTTTTGTACTGAAGTAATACATAATCCATAGGTTTAATGTGGCTCTCACAAGCCCCAAGGGAGCACTAACAGTTTTTAAGGGAGAGAAGAGTTGCGAGAAATTTTTTAATTCCCTTTCAAGCAAAGTCTGCTGACAAAGACTTTTGTTCTCCATCACATCTAAGTGCTGTGGGGACAGAAATCTCTCCCATAGTGCTTCTTTTCAGCTGCTCCAAGATGGTCTCCTCCCTTTGGATGTAGCAGAGAGGACTCATTGGATGTCGACTCCCTTGTGAGGAAATAATGATTTAAAATAAAATGTGGTGTTAACTTTGACTACCAAGATACTTATTCATTAACCTCATTTTGGGGGCGTAAGTTAAACATAAGTGTAAAAAGACAAAGGAAATGTGAGTTAAGGTTTATGGCCTCACCTTGCTTTACTCCATCTTTCTAAGATAACACAGAGCACCATCTGACCTGGCTGTCTAAATACTAGGGCAGTTCTTAAATAGTCGTCTTGTTCTGCTGCAGAGGGGGAAAAGGTGATCTCTCTGTGGAGATCACGTATCATTGCTTGCTCAGTAACCAGACCTATTCACCATTGTGAAATAGTCAATATGCTGCTTCACCCCTTATTCCATAGTGTATTTTAAAAGTCAGAACCTGCTAAGTCAAGTTAGCTAGTTTGCTAAGGGAAAAAATCCCAGACACAAAACACTGAGACAGAGCTTCACGAGATTAAATCCAGGTAATCTTTAACTTTATGTAGCCAGTGAAGGTCAAGCATTATTCCCCTAACTAGTGTTGACCCTCACTAGTTGGTGAGAGTGATTTTGGTGAAACCTACTTGTGGCTCTGACTTAACTCAGCTAACTACCCAGGTAAACAAGGACCTCTGACTCATCTCCACTAGGTCCAACTACAAAATAGCAAAATGAGGTTGGTGTAGCAATATAAAAATATACTTTTTTTTTTTTTTTTTTTGTCAGTGAAGATATAACTTTAGTAGCAGATACTCTGAGTTGAGAGAAAATGGGAGCAGGAGAATAATCCTTTTCCTTTGCTGAAATGTTTCTCTGCTTTTCTGCGAAGTGGACAGTTGTGTCCAGCTTCCTGGTTTGAATTTGGCCCAGGCAGTAGAAACCCAAAAGAAGTCATCACTGAATGGCTGGCAGGGCTCTATGTGTCACCAGCCAGCTGTTTCAGGCCAGCATCTTGTTCACATAATAAAAACGTCCTTGTATTTGGCTCTGAGTGACATTGCCTTGGAACACAAGAAGATCATCCGTGGTCTGCTTTGGCGTGAAGGATATGCCAACCATTCACAGCTGGAAATTGTTCCCCCCTCACCTTTTCAAATATTTCCATGGTGCCAAATGAGGAGTGTGAGAAAATCAATAGTAGCTCTATTCCTGTTGTACCAGAGGATTAAAAGGAGACTTTAGTCCCCCCTGCTATCAATAAAGTCATCCATGAGCTGTATATGGAAGGAAAAAAGCAGGTATGAGGTTAGATACAATTAATTCTACAAAATGGAGATGAAATAGAGTAAAGTGACACATGATGTCGGAGCCCAGTCACAGAACTTTATCTCTTTTTTTTTTTTCTTTGGCTCAAATTGCCTGGGTGATTTTCAGGTACCTATTGTTCACAAGATAGCATCTTCCTTTATGCCCAATGCCTCATATTAATTTAAACCAAGATATAAATAAACATTCCAAATATCCACAGGCTGAGAAATGACACTAGAGAAAAATGGAAAAGGTTTCCATTTCAACTCCATTCGAGTACAGCTCATCAGCAGACAAAGGCTCATTGCTGATGTAAAGGGACAGTCCTAGTGGACCCAGTGCTTGCTCACACAAGCTATGAATCTAGCCAAGAGTCTTTACCGATGATAAAACAGAGAGACAGGTAAAATGAAGAACATCCCTCTGCTGAGAAATTTCATTTTTTAAAATTAGACATATTTTAGTTACAAAAGACTGTGAAAGTGTTCAAAATAATAAAATTTTAGGATTTCTGTTCTCCTTATCTCAAGAATAGCCACAATGATTTAAAATGAATATGATTAAAAGGAAATTTATATATTGCACCCTGACTTTAGTTTCAGACCTGAATGGATTTTAACTGCTAAGCGACAAGCCCTTTAAAATGGGATTAACAATGGAAATTCTGGCTTTTTTAAGCTACCATGGTGCTATTATAACATCCAGGCTTCTTCACAGCCCTTAGTCCACCGTCAAGAATTCCCAGTAACAGATACCAAGACTAAAGCTAGGGCAATGACCCAAGTTATTTTGGAAGTTACAGCTCAACGTATAAGATTTCATGCAGTAGCTCTGATGACAAAAAAACGAATTTACCACATGGAATCTCACAACATATTGTGCGGTAACTCAGAAAATAACTTGGGTTACCATTGCATACATATATATAATACGCATTAACAGCATTTATAGACACTGATCTATTAAGTCATTTTCCTGCACTACCTTCAGACCTTTTGTATGAAGCAGAAAAACCATCATTAAAGCTATGGTTTGCCAGACAATTACTTTGTCAAATCTCAAGAAATTGCATAATAAATTGTATACATGCATCAAACATGAACAGCAGAGGGGTATAACAAGCTGTGTATTTCCAGTCCACTTGTTCTTTCATCTAAACAGTAGCTTTTGTTTTGAAGAGTAATCCTATATTCTTTTCAAGGCATAAAATGTGCATATACATTTATCTATCAAACTAAGTAGAAATAATTGAAACACTTAATATGCACAGTAATAAAGAAACGCACGAACAACTTCATTATTAATGTCTATTGATTATTTATGTTTTCAAATAGGCAAATGTAGCTCCTAATATTTTATCATGTTAGTCTATATGTGCATTTTGGCTTTACCTGTTTATTGGCAAATTTACTATCCACATTATGGGTGTTTTTATTGCTGTACACTCATTTGCTACGCGCATAACTGAGGTCAGTTTACGAACTGACTAGTGTTTACTCAATTTGATTACTATGTAACATTGCTGAGACTATTCCCCCTTTGGAAAATTAACTGTATAAGGAAGCCCAGTAAATCTTTACTTAAAAATTCCAAACTTTAGATTGATTTCAGCAGTGGGTCTGTATTGATCTAAAAAGCTTTGCGTTCCTAACTAAAAACTAATCTTTATTTCACCCTTTAGTGACTGCAGCCATAAATATGTTCACTCGTACTGGAGTTTAGTGGATTAATGGTTATTGGAGATTGTGGCTTCCAACTGAGGTTGGTAAACCTTAACCTCTGGAGGACAACATGAAGGCATTTACCCCTTGTCATCTGTAATAGCCGGGTCCCTTTCTGACAGTTACCTGAGTGTTAAAGAGGAGGCAGAGCAGGGGATTGGAAATAAAGCACCAGCGGCTCACTTTAGCTATTAATCACTTATTAGACTGGACCTGACTCATTTTCTGATGCAAAGGCATTGAAATGAAACAACTTGTTTTGTCTGTGACACTAGAACTCCAAAATTTCCAAGCACTAGTATTAGTCATGCCTCAAAATTAAAAGGCAGAAGTATGGTGTCTCCTGTTCTTCCATTTCACCGTGTTTGTGGGCGATGCTCCATGTGACTCAGGACAGATCTTTCTCACTGTCTCTGACAGCGGATTTTTGAAGGCAGCTGGCAGGAGACATTACCTTACATTCCACTGCAATGACTTATTAGTTATTACCCAAAACATAATTATACTAATTGTTATAAAAACCATAATTGCATTAATGTCCTAAAGTAGGGTTTATTCCAGAATGTCATGTTCTGAAATAGATGTCAATTAGCACTTAAGTTATGAACAAGCCATCCCTACAAAACTTTAATTCACTCAAGTCAGCTTAAGTTACTCAAGAAAGTAATGTGAGAGTAGAAATTATTCCCACATGTAAGGACTGAAAGATCTGCCCTAACTTTTCATTAAAGAGAATAATGATTATTGAGAACATAAAAAAATTATTTCATTAGCAATACAGAGAAGGTTTCTCTGGAACACGAAATATACAAAACGGTAGATGTCAAGTGATTATATTAACAGACACAATTCAATATCCATTGTTCCAGAAAATATACTGAGCTTAAAGGAGAGATTTCTTCTGCAAGAAATATTGACTCGAGCCTGCCTAAATTCAGGGGAGAGATTTATTTTTCATAAGCAGGGTACCATCTTGTGACAGTCAGTTCTGTAATTACTCCCATTTGAGAACATAAGGAATACTTGTGTCAAAAAGGGTGCCTGGTTTTTGGAAACTTATCTTATTTTAGAACCTTTTTTCCTGTTTCTATTAATTCTTCTATTTTTGCAAATCAAATTCCCAGGAAGGGAGATTGCTTTTGTAATAACATAGAATTGCAGTTGCTGGCAGCTGTTGCAAATGATTCTAGGCAATTTACGTCCCTCGAGACATTTCCCCAACATCAAGGTAATCAGGGCCAGTGGGATATAATCTGGGAACAATTCTAACAACAGGTTTCTCACCCTGGACCAAAAAACACAGTCTCAGGGGTCATGTAGATTGTTCGCCGCGCCTTGACATTCACTCCTAACACTTAGCTGCAGAGTTTGCATCTGTTTTGTTTATTAAACTAAGAGCATTGATTAAAAACATTTAAACAAAAGTAACAAGACTGTAGGAATACTGAATATCTGCTAGGCAGGTCATTGTCCTTATTTTGCCATTTCATTTGTCTTACCTTCTCCTTGTTTCTTCAGTTCCCTCTGACTCATTTCCCAGTTTTAGACTGTGGTAGATTTCACCCAAGATGGTCAAAAAGCACAGCAGCACACAGGGTGGGACCCCACTGTTTGCTGCCCTTGTCAGAGATAGAAACAGGATTTGTGGGGATCTTCTGCAAACTTGGGCTAATAGCAACAACCTTGGGGGCTTTGTAATGATAATCTCAGTTTTAATAATAAAACATCAGCTGTCTTAAATATATTGGTTTCTAGAAATCTTTGATGATCTGAAGTTTGTTTCCCCTCAGATGGCAAAACAAGCCTTGAAAAAGTGACCTAACTTAGAAAGAGTGGAAAGAATAGAAAATAGCTACAGAATTAGCTACTTGATTATAATCTATATGATCTATATAGATATGATCTATAATAGAATATTAGCTGTATTCTATAATAGCTATAATAAAATAGCTACAGAAGGCTGAGGCAACTAAAATCTGCCTCCCTCTCCCCTCCAAGCATACATAAAGAATGTACACAAAATGGTAGCAGTTAAGAGTATTCTAAAAGCATTAGGTCATTAACAGTCCCTAAAAACTTTGTGCAATATAAAGGCACAGTAATTACAGATATCCTCTGATGGCCCCTGGGATGAAAACAAGAAGGAAAATTTACAGCTTATGGCCAAACACTAAGGCAGATCTCTCTAGTTTACATTTAAAGTCCTGTCTGAATGCACATGTGTCACCAGCAAGAGGAGTGAACTTGGTCTTTTTGGCCCAGCATGAAGCAAAAAGTGTGTGTACTACCATGTACAAGACAGAAGAGCTATTGCCTCTCCCTTCAGCATCAGCTGTAGAGATCTTTCTGGCATTTGGGAGATACCTTCACCTGTCTGCATGGCACTGTCAACCTGAGGAATGGAAGGAAAAATGAGTCTGCCTCTTGAATACCTATTGCTGTGGCAGGGCGGACCCGGCGGCTGTCAGGGCCACCACTGTATGGTTAGTGTTGGCAGGAGAACTAAGTGCCCCAGGAAGCAGTGGTAACAGGAGACCACCAAGCTCATTTCTACCAATTCGGCTTTGCAAAACAGCTTCTGGGCAAGAAGACAAGCTCTAAAAGCTACCAAGTTCTTGGGATGAGCAAGTGTGATGGATCAGTGGGGTAACGGCTCAAAACAGGGGAAAGGAGAGTATGGACCTGATGTTTGCTAGATGGGAAAAGAGTATATGGGGTTGGCATGGCTTTTTGCAAGAACATGCCCATAGAGCATCACAGGCATCACAGAGTGAGAGGGGAGGTGTTTGTGGGAACCTTTGTTAAACTTCTGGAAGCTCATCACTCGTAGTCACCTAGCTGAGATCACCTAGAGTAAGACTGCTGTTCTCCTCAGAGAATGCCAAACTGCTTAGAATATTATAGGAAAAATACAAAGAAATTAAAAATGACCACATCATTTCACACAGCAGTAAATATGTCATAAGGATTTTTTATCACATAGACTTGATGCACATTGGGCAGGGAGAAAATAGATTTGATCAACAGGAATATCTGCTCTACAGCTAATATGATCTACTGAGTCACAAATCCTCTTTTTCATAATGCTTAAATACGGATTTACATGATGGACTGTAACAACTCCAAATGCACCATTTATGTTTATCATGTAACTAATGATGAGTTTTCAAATTAGAATGCAGATCAAAATTGCACACTAGTTAGTCAAATGTTTTCTTGGTTCAGAAACTCACTTTCTGAATAGTTTGAAAGTATGAATTATTTAGACTGTGAGCGTACGTTACTTGAGACCCAGGTGAGTAAGGTGTACGTGAGAGTGGTCCTGCCGAAATCAGTAGGTTTGCTCAGCGTATAAAGTTACTTATGTCTGTATGCACCTACAGGAGAGATGCCAAAGTCAGTAAGGACACTATTTTTTTTTTGTTGACTTCCAAAGATTCTGTGAGCTGGTCACTAAGAACCTATTAGCATTCACTATTTGCTGCTGAGGGAATAATTTCTGTGTCCAAAGCACATGCAAGGTGATCACTAGTTTGCTAGTTTTTCTACCCTTCTCTTCTTCCACAATGCAGTACTTTAAAAAATGAAAAAAAAAACCTTGCCAGGACCCTGTTTAAGTGCACGCACCTTCAGAAATGCTCTGCTACCCTCTCTCAGCCTGTCTTTGCATGCCTCAGCTGCATACTAGCCCTCCAGCTCGTGTGTGCATACACACATGTGGGCGTCTCGGGGAGTCAGGATAGGTCCTGCGTTTGACATTTAAATCTTTAATAGTTAAACAATACATTGTTCTCTGGATTGTCCAGTGTTGCTGGACAACAGACACTCTTTCACCTTTGATACTAGGATCTCAGCCAGGGGTGGCTTTTGTAGTTCTTCAAGGCTTAAAACCAGTCTTGTGCAAAAGGCCAGTACAAAGGTCTTACAAGTCAAACTATTCAAGCCCTCCCTCAGCCCTGAAAATTAGCCCTGATTGCTGCAGTTTGCGGCTGACAACAGGCTTTGGGCTGCCTCTCAGTAGAAAGGTGAGGTCTGAAAATAACCAAGCTCCAAGCGCTCAGGGGATGCTAGAAAGCCCAAAGGTTATTATATATCTTTTCCCATTCCATACCTATCTCCCCCTAAACAGACAGAGTCCATCCCCTTCTACTTCCTCTGAGTTAATTATAACTTGCATTGAGTAGTGTCATGGAGAGAGACATAAAAAGCAGCAACACTAATAGTACTCAAGGGGAATTTAGCAGCTCTACAGCAGAACAAAAATCTCCCAGCAAAGAGTTGTGGCAATAAATGAGCCAGTTTGATACCAGTCAAAGTCCACATGCAGATAGATTTATTTGCTCTATATGGCCATGCTTTTCCAGCTTCATGAGATATGGATATTTCTGCCGGAAGGATTCCATGTTTAGATTGAGAGGTAGCATGTCCCTGTAACATAAAGCATTCACTGGCCACTGCACCGGTACAGGGACATTGGAGTTCAAATGAGATTTTGCAAATCCCCAAGAGGGGAAGAAAAAAAGACTTGGGCACTGCTTGAAAAGAAATATTTGGACTTACATTTCAGCAGAGTTGGGGGAGAGGGGAGGGGGGGGGGTGCAGAGGAGAATGCCTTGCTGTCTCTGTGCCTGTTTGAGAAAAGTCAGAAACAGCCAGAGGCAATGAGTGTATGAGCAGTGTGATGTGAGGGCTTCCCCAGCCTGGGTGCTCCAAGCTGTGTGGGTGATCTGGGATCATGGGCAAAGTGCAGTACGGAGATGATGCAGGGGGCAATGCAAAACGGACTTGTGGTGCCAATATTTAACTCCTTGCTTTTGTTTAATTTATTTGTGGTGGTTTAGATGTCAGGCAAATTCTCAAGGTCAATAGTGCCTTGCTCAAATCAGCAGCTAGAGGGGCCAATATGATTCCAACAGCTGGAATCCCAACCAGCCCATCTACCTCCTTCCTCTTGATTACTACTGGCTTGTCCATAGTATTGTATTCTTCCATCTGAAATTCAGCTGCAGTCCTTGCTTCCTTCTCCCTCTCCCTCTCTGATGACCCCTGTCTCTTCTCAGCAAGTAGTTGTCAGCTTTCTTATAAATGGTCTGACTGTCCTTTTGGCCTTCTGGTTGATTCCACCTTGCAGAAGGAAAATGGACATCCTTTTCATCAAGAGAGTCAACACGGTAGCAGAGCTGTACTGAGAACTCACTGGGTTTATTTAACTATATTTTACTTCAGAATTTTCCTTTGTGACAGCTAAAATCCTATTTGTAAAGTGTGTTGACCATGCTTCTTGGTAAAATGTAAGCACCCTGAAGCCAGTGCTGTGGATACCATCCCAGTTCAGAATCTATATCTTTGAGATATCTATTTCCTATGGGATCTCTTCATATAGCGAAGGGCTTGAACTCATGCTGTGAGCTCATGCCCATGGCCTGGATCAGACACAACAGATAAAAGGACAAAAATAGTTCTGAATATGCACATAGTTGTCCCCTAACACCAAAACAGCCTTTAGTATTTAATTCTTGAAGATCAGAGAAGGTAAGAATGATGTCTAATGGAATCTGTAGCCTTAATTTGCTTTGCAGGCTGCCTGTTTCTGAAACATGCTGCCTCTGCAGTGTAGTTGATGGAGGAGTATGGTCTATCTTAAGAAGGTGCAAACCATTTCCTTTGGCTAGAGTAAAGGCAGCAGAAAGCTTTGCGAGCCATGGATCTGTGGGGAGTCTGGCTTCATTTGTGTGTGTTTCCCTTCTTTTCTGCAAAAAGATAAAGATTTTTCTCTTGGTACTTAAAAGACCAATTTCTACAGCAGCGAAGACATCCAAATAGTTTCTCCAAGTCTTCCAGACACTCCATAGGCTTTTCAGCAGATGGAAAAGACCAATTTATGCAAGAAAGTGCTGAAAACTCTGATGGAAAGGAGAAAATGTAGGGAGAAAAAACCATCCTAAATGCTGATTAAACACAGAAGTGCACAAGAATTTACAATGATTTCCCATCCCTGTCTTTAAGTCAAACTGAACTTCTTGACTACCACTTGGTCTTCTTCAAAGGTTTATGGAAAATAAATAATCTTCCTGTGAAATTACATTGAACAAGCACCAGATACAGAGATCCCTTCCCCCATCACCTTTCTGCACCACTGCAAAGACTTACTTAATGATTTACATTGTTCACAGAGTCACTCAAGCAGGCAAAGTGGAATTCCACCTGATCGGTAACATAGGGTACTTCCTATCTGAGCTGGCATGCGAGCTGTTTGTCAGCTCTCCTAACATGTGAAGAGCTGTATGGGAACTGCTGAGGTGACTATAGATTTTAAGGGCAACAATCTGCTTTTTTTGCAATGGCATGAAAAAAACACCATACGGAGTGCCATTAAGACAGGGAGAAAAGTGAAGTAAGCACACCCAAACGCATTATCCAGCCTCAATGGCACATGGTACGTTGTCTCCATTATCAGACAAAAAAAACTCACAAGATGCAGAGATCAAAGGGTTAGCTTTTCAGTGATCTTGTCATGCAGCTTCTTAAATGATAATGTAAAGGTTTTAAAAAACATTTACCGTAATTTCTGCTAAGTGTCACAGCCTAGTGAACCATTAAAAGTGAAACAGCTCACTGAACCGCGCGGAAGCGAACAGATGGAATTCCACCCTCCCTCTGCTCCAGAGCCTCCTCGAACAATGCAAAGTCTTCTTTCAAATCTCCTCCTCTGAGCTCATTACCCAGGGCAAATATGTGGCAGGTTCTACCGCCACAAAGGCTGGGGTTTGCTCTCCTCTGTGGCCAGGCTGTGCGGTAGGATTTAAAAAAAAATTAAAATCACTCTGGTTTCTACACTTGTGCAATCCTGTCTTTGTTTCTTACTTTATATGGATGCTATGAGGACATCCTGATTTGAGCTTGCCAAGGTTTTATGGATCACCCTCAGTCTTGCTTTCCCTAGACTTTAGTTTTAAACAAAGGGTCCATTTTCTTTGGGAACAGTTGTTCGCACGTCTGTAGTTCTGAATTTTCTGGAGAGAAAGATGTAGCCTTGCTGTTGTGTTTGCTTCTGCTCCTTTTACATCCTCCTCTCTGCTTCCCTGCCTAGACAACAAGTAATTCTCTGCACAGGTATGCATGATCTTGCACTCTCACCACTAATTTTTTAGAGCTCTTTATGGGCTCATGGAAATTTGGATCATTATCACAGGGCTGAAATTTCCACCGAGCTTTGTGGGTTTTGTGAGCACAGTGTGAACCATCTCCTCAGGCCAACTTACAGCAGAGCCTAGCAGGGGTCCTGCAAGCTCTGGTGGGGCATGTGAATCAGTGGTGCAGCAGCCACAGGGAGAGGAGGCTGTGAGAGGAGATGGGGGATGTTCAGTCTTTGATAGGTGCCAAAGTGTTTGAGGGGAGAGGATTCATGCAATAAACTCTGGTTTCACTCAGGACCATTCTCTCTCTCCAAGAAGTCTCACTGATGGGTGAGGGGTGGCACACAAAGGCTTGATCTTGCTCTTATTTGGACATCTTTCACATCCCAACCCAAAACTGCAAGGTTCCTGTCTACAGCTTGGGGACTTCGTAAGCTTAATTTGGGCTGCGTCTGTTTCCACAACATGTAACTGCAAAAAATCAGCTACTTTTCATCTTTATCTTTGAAGCCCAAACCGGTTACTACCAGGCTGTGGGTTGTGTCCGATTCCTCTCTGTCCTGTGTCGTGTTTACTGCTGTGTAAAACTCTTGAATATAATGCTGTTCCTAATTCACACTGAACCATTGCAGTGTGGTTCAGGAACTATTCATGGTCCTCAATCTGTTCTTGCCTTTGACCTTCATCATGGAAACTGGGACATGGGCTTTACTGTGCGGTTCAGTCATGAGAGGTCATTCAGACCATGAAAACCAGAAACCATCTGCCTTCAGGATTCACCTGGACATGATTTCAGCATTTTGCAAGGAGGTTTATGTGTGAGAGCTGGTGCCTCCTAAAAAGCCCTCTTTCTGTTAACAGTGGTCTTGTGTTCTGAAAGTACCTGGTAAGAATGGAGTACAAAATTTGTAGCTGAAGAATAAAACCACTTAAACTGGTCCTTTTCTAGATTCTGGGGCTGTTTGTGAGTCATCAGTGCAGCGCAGGAAAAGTCACCATTTTTTCCTCATCTTAAGCATGCTGGAAAAGCAGAAGAGTGGTCTTGGAGCTTGAGCGCTAGACCTGAGGCCTGCACCTTGAAATCTTGGGTATAAAAAGCACACCCTGGCATCACGAGCTCTCCACTTTGCAAGGTTGAATTGAAATAAGTAATTCCAGCCTTTCTGGGTACTAGAGAAGGTGGGGGTTCAACTTCATGGCGTGCCTGGCCAGTGATGTGGGCTGAGAAATACGTGGCTGTGGGGAAGGAAGGAGGAAAGCTCTGGCACCTCCTTCCCCAGGAGAAGCAGCAGTCCCTGTCACGGGCTCTGTACAGCAGCAGGAGATGCTGCCAGCTGAACAACACATCCCTACAGGGGCACAAAGTGCTGCTCAGCCAGGCATGGCCAGCCCCGTCTCTGCCTGGCCAGGCTCTGTGCTGACTGCAGCACGCTCTCACCAAGGACACCCTGTTTCTCCTCAGGAAGAGGCAAAGTACCTCCCTCAGCACATTCCCCTTACCCACCACACAGCCTCTTGCTTTCACAAGCTTCTGCCATCTGTCCGTCTCTCTGCTGAGACTCTTACTAGGCAATGTCTTCTGGTTCCTTCCCAGGTTAAGGTTTAGCCAGGTGACTCTGGCCCTCCCATCGCCAGCTTTGGGAAAAGATACAGTTTGCTCAGAAATGGCAGCTGAAAACATAGGTAAACTGGGAAGGACCGAGTTAGCTTTCTGGGAGAGGTTACTGCCCCCCTCAGCTGGAAGCTGTGGCTGTCCCAGGAGGGGCAGAGTACCCAACTGCATCTCTGTGAAACGAAATACGTGTGCTTGAACCACCTCTCTGATCACTTGACCATGCCCTTGGAGTGGTTTGTATGGATCAAGATGTACTTCTTCCTCTTGAATCTTCCAGGCTGTCACCGTGAGAATACCCTGCTGCCAGGGTAGACCCTGCACCAACTCTTACACAGCCACTTCTACGTGGTCTGCAGCACCGCAAGAGTGGGATCAGACCCTTCCGCATGGAAGCTGTTTATCCTGATTTCCTTCTACCGGCAGTTTCCTTAAGGGTGCACTCCCTGAATAGCCCTCACTCACACCCTCACTCTGCTGCAGCCACAGGAGCTGTGCTCTGAATGGAAGCCTGAGCACTGGTCCTTTTATTTGTGGAAATAGATACGAATGAGTGTTCCATGTTTCATTATCATCTTTCTTTTTTTTCTTCTTCTTCTTTTTTACCATTTACATTGCATGCATACACTTGAGCAACTTGGCTTCAGTCTTGATTGAAATATTTAATGGATATTATTCATTGTTGGTATTCTCTCGATGTTGTTCTCATTCATTTTAAAACTGCCAAACCTTCCCATTTTTCAAGGATGCCTGGCCTTTTAAATAAGGAAAGCATTTTGATACCTTTATTACATTTTTGAGGCCACATTAGCTTGTTTTTGCTATCATTTTGACTTTGATTCTAATAAACTGAATAGAAATAGCAGTCTCCCCATTTCTTAAATACTACATGCCTTTCCATTATTGTCCACAAACAGTTGATTCCAATCAACTTTCTTCCACTCATTCTGTCCTCAAAATAATTGTACTTTTATAACCATTCACAAATATTTTCAGAAGTGTTTCCAATTTGATGATATTATAACCTAGCCCTAAGGGTTTATTATCTTCTATATTATTCATTTCACCTAGTTTCATTTCCTTGGACTAAGTCCAAAATAGCCCCTGGTCTTGTTGATTGCTCCTCAAACCAAAAAAACAGTTTGGTACAGCACTCAGAAACATGCATCCATCCTTAATGACTCCACTACTGCTATGCCCATCAATGTCAGTATAATTGAAATTCCACTATAGTCACTGCCTCTGCCTTTTTACAGCTTACCCCTTATCTATGTAAGTGTTTCCTGATCTACTACTTTGTTTTAACCACTTCCCAGGTGCATGCCAGTTTTCTTCTTGGATTGTTTCATACCTTTAAGAGGTCCTTATTCATGCTTCACATTTGTCAGTTATTTGACAAGCTGAATGGAAAAGAAATAGCATTGTAAGGAACGTGTTACCTATTTTTGGATTTCCCCTCAATGTGGGAGTAGGGCATGTCTTAGAGCATTTGCCAACTATTCCAAGAATGGTTACTCAGGTGCAAATGAAAGTGGAGAAAGTAAATAGAGGGAAAGCATTTCCCCTCCATATTTAAGCCATATATATTCTTTTCTACATGCAGTTTTTCTTGGGAAATTCTGGAGGTAAAATAAAGCAGAACATTTAGGATGCTTCAAATAATACAACCCTCCTCCTGGTGAGCAAACCATGAGGGGGCTTCCTGACCCTAGCAGTGTTGCAGTGCCAGCAGAGAGAAACTACTCTTCCGTTGCTTAGGCATACGCTCAGCCTTTGAGAGCCTAATTTGGCTTTTTATATAAGCAGATCTCCCTTAAACAGAATTTTGAGTTAGCAATGAGCCCTTTACACTGTAATTCTAGGGAAAGTAGAGCCTTTCCCCTCATTTATTAAAAAAAGTAAGTTTTACTCTTACGTGGCATGCTGAGATCTTAGATTATTGAGATGGGTGGGTAGAATAGTTTACTTCCAAAACTGCATAATCTCAGTGATGATATTGCTAAGCCGTGTGAGATTTTGAAGGGTGTCTGGTGCTGCTGAGACTCATTGAAATGAGACCTTCACAGGCCCTGAGGTCCCCTGAGCACTGACCTTATCAATGGGGGGACCTAGGGGCCCCACAGGTTGCTTATAAAAGCCAGCCCTCACTGGTGACAATACAGGTAAGATAAATACCAAACAAGTTTTAAGGGCTTGAGAAACCTCACTGTGCATTGCTGCCAATGAGCAGCAAGGCTCTGGCGTATCACTAAGATGCCCGGCCGATTGTCATCCCAACACATCCAGCCCACAGCCATGGGAAAAGAGCATCCGCCCCTCTGGATGGGGATCCTGCTTCCCCATGGGGCTGCGTCCGC
>JAVJGJ010000037.1:51060593-51073236 GCA_035590215.1 Microhierax caerulescens | reverse complement strand
GAAAAGAGCATCCGCCCCTCTGGATGGGGAACCTGCTTCCCCATGGGGCTGCGTCCGCTCAGCCCTTGTCTTGCTCCCTCCAAAATGGAGCTGGGCAGCGACTCCTGGGGTCAAGCTGACACAGCTAACAGTATTTCTTTTGCCTGCGTGCCCTTAACTTGCACAGGGATGCTGCGCCCGGCAGGTGTTTCCAGTGAGCAGCTCACTCCAGGGTGCTGCTTTCTCACTATCTCAGCACCTCTGGAAGTTGCTCATCAAAGGCTTGCAACGCTCCTTCATTTTTCATATGCCTGCCAGCTTAATATTGTACCTAAACCTCACATTTGGGCATCGCCCATTCTGCGGTGCATGTCTAGTGTTTATTTCAGTGTCTGTCAGAGACCCAGGGTTAAAACTATTGGAGGTCCAGATGACATCTGGCTTCTCAGCTCCTCCAGAATATTGGCTGCAGTGTTTATCAGTGCATTATTCATCAAAACTGATGATGCAAAGTACAACATGCTGTCTGCAGCTCAGTGTAAGAGTGGAAAGAAGTTGGCAGAAATGCCTAGTGTTCTGTGAGCAGCATGTAATCAATAGTCTGGGTGCTTGTTCACTTTATGTTGATGACTATTCCCTCTGGTACATCTTTGTATATTTTTGGGTTCTCTGTATTACCAGCTGCGTGATTTTTCTCTCTTTTTTCTTGATACCAGCCTTGATAGAAAAAGAAGGGGCAACCCTTTGTGCAGTAGGTGTCAAATCAAATAAACTATTTGCACAAAGCCTGGAAATGAGAGTCAGAGAAAAAAGATTTAGTTGAGAATTTCCATGACAGCCTGATAGTTTGATAGTTCTTTTTTTTTTTTCCTCCTTGGTGTGCTTTTTTTTTTTTTTTTTTTTTAAGGAAAACAGAAGAGGTGAAATGTAGTAGAGGTAAAAACTGCTTTAACTATCATTAAGGTTTCTAACTGAATTCTGCTTTCCAGGTAAGGTACATCTAGCAAGACTCCAGAGACCTGAGTGAAGTTACTCCCCCTTACACCACTGTAACAAAGCAGAATGTGAATGCTTATCTTTAATGCAAGAACTTGCAAAACAATAATCAGATTCTCAGCTGGGGTAAGTTGGCAAGTTTCCATTAAAGTCAATGGACCTAGGCTGATTTACACCAGCTGACGATCTGCCCCAGTATCTGCTGTACTAAACACACCACATGCACACACAAGTCACTGCTTATTTATTTTTTGTGTTAGACCGGCATATGAATTTGATGCTACAACAACTAAAGAGCAGTGGTAGGTGAGTCTTATTGAAAAGACATATTGCAGATAACAACAGCATTATTTTTCTTACAGATCTGGCCTTAGAATGTGTGTGTCAATCTGCAAAGTCTTACTATTCCTGTCCAATGCAAAAATAATAAAGAGGAATGGAACTAAAAAACACTGTTTCATTTGTGACCCAAAGCAAGATAGCAATCTTTGAAATTCTGAAATGGAGACTTAGCACTAATTTTCCTAAGCCAAACATAAGGGAAGCAAAGCAAAACAAAACCTTGCCACCTCATTTAATAGCTCTTCTTAAGAGGGCTGTGTGATTTTGTTTTCCAAAGGGGTTCACAAATGTGTTGGCCACACATACGTGGATCAGTATGCACCATGGCAGAGGGGGGCTGCTGTTCATCAGTTATCTGTGTTCTCTAAAAGCCACAAACAGTGCATAGAATGGATATGAGGGCTGCTAGGTCTGAGTGGTGGGTCAGACCCAGAGTGCCATTTAGCCAATATGCTGTATTTTTTGTATTTGAAAAAGGCAAGATAAACACTAAGTGTTGGTATGGCTGTCTAGGTAAGAGGAGTTCAGATTAGAAAATACAGGAATGTAACTCAACAGTTTATTTGCTCCTTCAACAGAGATCTTCTGTTGTGCTCTCATGACCGAGAAATATGCTGTAGGGTGGTCTAAGGAAAAAGTAAATTAGAGGCATGATGAGTTTTGGACTTGAGGATGTTTGCCTCAGCAGTGTTACTGGAACTGAAGTTGAAGCAACGCTGGTGAAACTGTGTAGACTCAATAGGTACCGTCTACAGCTCTTCTGTCACAGCACGTGCTCTTCCTGCCTGAGACAGAGAAGTGAAGTAGTAACTTCAGTCCTGTCATCATAGCGAAGTAACCTTCCAGGACTCACTAGGGTCACAAATACAGGCCTTGAGGACTCACACGGAGATGTGAGTAATATCAGAGGGTCTGTCTGTCTTGTACCTCCTCTGTCTTGGGCACTTGGAAACATTTTTTCAGTAGCTGCAGAATCCCCAGTGTTGGGACCAGAGAAAGTGACAGGATAAGAAGCATTCTCCCACTGAGAAGGAAGGAAAGGAAGAGATTTTGTACTTATAAAGGTTCTGAGAGTTAGGTCAAAAGACAAACTGTCCTTGAGGATGTGCAAGACTGAGGGAACGTTGGTTATGCTGGAGTTGGTATCTCTGCCTTGGCTCTATTCCACATGCTTTCTGCAATATGTGGAGTATGTCCTGGAAGCATAATCTTTCCTAGAGGAGAGTTCTGATTAGCTCGTCAGACTGACCTGCTCATCTTATTTGTCTCAGTTCAGTAGGCATGCTGCTAAGCTCAGGCTTTTTGGATCTCTCTGAGTCATGGGGTGCTCTGGCACAGCAGATCTTCTAGGCTGGGAGTTAAAGAAGTGACAAGGCTAGAGGCAAGTGATTTTCGAGAACCACAGACGAGAGGAGGAAATAAAGAGTGAAAGTGGGTCACTACTGCTGTATGCTGGTGTTCAGATCTGATTTTGATCACAGCCTGTTGGCAAATTGTGCCACATTTAGCCTTGTCCTTCAGGGGACTATGGTACCAGGAGAGCTTGCTGTGGGCAAGAGGAAGGAAACAGTGTTACTGTGGCTACCCCTAAAACATTCAGCAAGACATAATTTTATTGCAGCAACTGTTTTGCTTGGATGCAGACTGCAGGATTTGGACTGGAACAGTAAAAGAATTTGTTTACAATCATGTAACAGGTCAGGAATCGGGTCAGGCCAAGGACCGAGAACATGTGATAGGGCGTACCATCTTGTAATCATTAAACCGTTTGTCACCCCTTGCTCCTGCACTTTTCAGGCTTTCAAAGACTGAGCACACCTTCAACAAAATCAATCAGGAAGCTCATCATGAACCTTGCAGCCTCTAACTAGTGGTCTATGTTTGTGTAGTCTTGTGGCTGTCCACTCTCCACAGTGTTCTCTGCTGTTTAGTGAACCTCTAGATCTGTGTGACATGATCCTCCTCTTCATCCCCACTCCCCCTTTCTAGGACACATATGTCATAGAAATATTATGAATAGTGATGTCTGAAATATCCTCGTTTGCCTCCAAGTTAGCAACAGAATCATGCAGGGGTGCTTATGTATACAAAATACTTCTTATTCCAAATAAAAATGAAAATTCCCAAACTGAGGTGCTTGCTGGGGTGTGGGATTGGGTTGTTTCTTTTCTTGCAGAAGAGAATTTTTTTAAAAGTTCTGGTTTAGCAAAATGCTTTGCAGATGTTTTGCTTGTTAGATTGAGGGAACATGGGCAAATCGGTAGCTTTGGGAAGCTGTGGGTA
Source organism: Microhierax caerulescens (assembly GCA_035590215.1). Taxonomy (NCBI): domain Eukaryota; kingdom Metazoa; phylum Chordata; class Aves; order Falconiformes; family Falconidae; genus Microhierax; species Microhierax caerulescens. The sequence continues at coordinate 51,069,636 of JAVJGJ010000037.1, read as the reverse complement.
CACATGTTCAGAAAATAAGGTGGAAAAGCTAGTGAAAACCTCTGGGACATTTTTTGTAGGAAGATGTGATGTTGTGGAAGTAATGCATTGCAGTGGAAACCTGCTCTGGTAGATGCTATGGTCAGGTTCATTTCAGTATAACTTCTTCATGGGACAAATGAGACTCTATCATTGCTGGCTGACTGGAACATCATACTGCAGCATTACGCTGACTGGACAGCCCCACCAGCCCAGTGTGGACAGCCAAGATTCATTTCCATCTCCTTTTTGTGCATGGCTTGCATAGCTCACCAGGGCAACACCCTACGCCTTGGCATTGCTTTCCCATTCAGTGGGAAGCTGGAGCTTCCTCGGCATCACAGTGCACTGAGGATTCCCAAATCATCTCCCATCTGAGTGTGGACTGGGCCCCTCTGCTTGGCTGCTGAGCCTGTCTGGGTGGTAGGACAAGCTGACACCGTGCTGCAGCCTGCACCATGGACCAGTGGCACCTCCTGGCAGCTGCATCAGCCTCTCTGCCAGGAGCAACTGCCATTGCCTGCTTCAAGCATCGAAGGTTTTCTTTGCAAGAGTACAAGTCAACACTTGCTTAAATAACTGGAAACAGGCTCAGAAGGATGACTGAAACATTTGTCTTCATACCTATGACATCCTGGTTAAACCTTTCTACTTCCCAAAAGGGTCTCTCTGCACCATGCACAAGGAGACATTTTCTCTACTTCACAGATTTCCAGATTTGTCAGGTTAGGAATATTGGGCTGGTGCTTTGTACTAGGGATGGGAGTATTCACTGTCATCTCACACACCTGTCACACACATGTACACACGTATATGGGCACACAAATCCTCCGAGTCAATAATATCTCGGATGACTAGTAGCATCATAGCTGTTGTTTTCTGAGGATTAGTGAAAGGTAGTCAGAAAAAGGATAGTCCTTTCCATAATGTTTTGGTTTCAAACGAAATCTGAGAAAAATGTAGAGTAAAGACTAGAGAAAAGAAATAATTTTTGATTTTTAGGACTCCTAGGTCCAGCTTCCATCTCAGGTCCCCCAGTTTTCATTTGTCACTTGCAGTCTGACTCCATTTCATGCTGTGCTCTATCCACAGCTGGTCACCACTGCCCTAGTCATCTCTGCCACTTACAGGAACTGCTGCTCCACCCAACATCTGTCCTGTAGGCGAGGGACCCCTTCTCTTCCCACCCAACCTCCTCGCAAAGCTGGCTGCCATGCAGCCACGGAGAGGTGCGCAGCTCCCACCCTGAGCACACATCTCTTCCCTGTCACACATGAAGCTTTCCAGCATGCCTGGCGCAGCAGTGCCCACCTGCAGCCTGCAGTCTGTACCAGGCTTTCTGCCCAGTGTCCCAGGGTGGGGTCTCCAGCAGCTCCCTGGCAGCTCTGCCATCCCACTCCCTGTCCTCCAGCCTCTCCATCATAAACCTGGCTGCACGGTCTTGGCTTCCCCGCATGTGGTTTATGACACCCGGTTCACCTCTAGACTAAGAAGGTCTGAAGAAAAAGAGAAGCAAAAGTTTATTTGGTTCTTTTTACACTTCATTGTATACCATAACAAGTTTTGAGCTGAAGTTCAGAGCACCTCCTGCGTGGTATAATCCAATTGCATGGCCACTAATCATGGTCACTAATCCAGCTCCAGGTGAGCTCAGCATCGGTTTCCAAAGGTGTGTTTATCACATGTGCTCTAAAATGAAAATGTAGCTATTGGTCTCGTTAATCGTAAACAAGATTTTAAACATTACCACCACGGGTCATTTACTGGCCAAATACACACAAGGATTTTAATTGTGAGAAAAAAAGCTGGCAAAATTATTCATCCATATTGTGCTGTTCACAACCTTGGGTCAAATGGTATAGTGCTATAGGTAAAATAACTTCCATTAACTTCAAAGTGGGAATTGACAATGAATTGAACATACGTGGAGCAAGGCCCTCAGAAATTGACCCTTTGGATGTACTTTGTCTAATTATTTTCTAATTGTCTAAAAGATTATTTAAAATAATCTTTACTTAAAGCTTCTCATAAAGCAACCAAAATTCATTATGCTCCTAATAGCATGAGTATGACTTACTATCAATAATAACGTGAGTATTTTGGAGTCTCAAGTCAAGTCATCTAGCTTGCTGATATATTAAAAAGACCCTTACAGAAATGAGGTCATACACAGAATTTTGCTGCAGGACCAAGATTTTTGGGGGCAGTAGTGATTTTGAAAGACTCATGTTTAGAAGTTCAGAGCACTATTTGGTAAAAAAAAAACCAACAAAACAACCCCCCAAAAAAAGTTAATTTCAGACACTAAATAATTTAATTGCTGTTTACTTCAGAAATATTAGTCTGTTTCTCCAAGAAAGGAGGACAGAGATTCCACACTTACTTTTTCAGGACAAATAATCTTCTAAGAATATTTCTTACGTAGCAGTAGAATTGCATAAGAAATATTCACTTGGCAAAACCAAAGAAACAAACAAAACCCCCAAACCATTTGAAAGGCTTCTGCTTGCAGTGGTGTAGCTATGGAATGAATCAGCATTAAAAAAGGAAGAAACCTGATATCTTTTTTTTTTTTTTTCCCTTTGTAAACCGATCAGTTTGGATTATCCACTTTTTTAAAAAGCATCTGCACATCAATTACCCAAGCAGTTTAGAATGCCATAATCTCATTTTGTGACCAGGATGTGAAATCCAAATGTCATCCAATTCTATCAGTAAATGACCTTATGGTGCCTTGTGCTAGATATTGCGCTATATCAAAAACTCCCCAGCTTTTTGTTGTTGTTTTTAAACACAAAAATACATAAGAGAAAAAAGGTATAAAGATTTCTTTCATAGATTCATCAGAGAGTTAGGTGGCATTGGTTTTGTCTGAGACTGGGGGAAGACAAAGAGATTTTTAATTCACTTTATAAATTCACAATACAGCACAAACTCAGTGTTGGGCAGAAAGTGTTGCAGGTGTAATATTTCACATGTACATTTTTGACACGTACACTCAGGTATTTTCACCTGCAGATCTGTAGACACGGTTCTGTACGGGCAGAAATGGAGTCTGCTAAAGGCACAGTGGAAAATTTATCCCTAAAATATTGATTACTTTCCTGGTTGTTAAATCATTATTAAAGCAAGTTGAAAACTCGTTTGCAGTCTCTTCTAATACTACTAGTGTCACAAATGACATCACTTTTTAACAAGATGGATGTTTCCAACGCTGGGCTCAGAAATGCCAAGTGGAATTAGCAACTTTAAAAAAAATGCATTTCACTGTTTATTCATGGTGACAAGTCCTTCTCGCACTGTACTTTCATGCTGCTGGCCTCTGTAATGTGGCTGCAGTTTTCTTTTAACTCATAAGCGCAGGGCAGCTCCAAGGAGGCAAAGCAGAAGAAAGCTTGGCAGGGCACAGCCTGGTGAAACATGTGGGGGGCTGAATTCCACCCTCCTCATCGCTCCAGTCCAGCGAGCCGTATCCTTCTGAATGCTCCCTATGCTGTGGCCACCAGAATTACAATAAAAATATTTGCAAAGTATTCTTGAGTTGTCTGAAGAAGGGGACTTCACGCAGAGAAGACGTCAGGCAGAAATCTTAAAGCCTTTAAAAAATACTAGTGTGGGGCAGATGCGTGCATTCAGAAGCCTCTGTTCTGCTGTTAAGAAAGAAACAACAAACAGACACAAGCTTTACATAGAAGATGATTTGCTGAAATGGAATCAAATGGTCATATGTCCCTTCCAGAAACTGGAATGAAGTGTTGGGTTGTTATTCCCCTGCTGTGGTGTCCTACCACTTAAATTGCCACATTTCTGTCATGGGCAAAGTGATCTCTTTGGAAAATATTTTAGAACCCTTTAAAATCCTTTATCCCTTTCCAAGGAATAAAGTTGTCATGCCTGTGTTGTCTGTTTCATCTTTTACTTCCTTATTGCCTCTCATGACAATAAGTTGGTGACGGCTCTGAAGAGGGGGATTCTCCTCTCAAGCCATGCCTGGCACTATGCTTGTTTTGTTCTCTCTGCCCCACAGGTAACCAGAAAGAGGTGCAGGCAAGAATTCGTTCCCTCGATTGATGAGTGCAAGGGATCTGTAATTCCAATTGCTTGCCCTTGGGTAAACAAGTGGAGGGGGACAGAGAGGGCCCTCTAAGGAACCAGTGAGAAATGTAGAATACCACACATGCACAACTTACTGCTATTTCGTGTAAAGCACTATGAAATTCTGAAGAATGCTACGGCATGCGAAACAAAAAAGGCTCCTTTGGGAATGATTCTGCATTCAGGACTCCCACAATTTTTTGGTGCTGCCTGTTGGGCTGACTTTCCTTAACTGGCAGCAGCCTTAAAATGCCTTCCAACATGCTTGCAGCGGGAAAAGTGTTTGTAGGACATGGCAACCAGCTGTTAGTCAGACATTTCTACCTCAGACTCCCGCGCTGCCCCTGAAATGCACAAGATTTTATAGGCCTACCTTGAAGTGATGTTTTCTTCTTCATTTGACCCTTAGCTTTTATTGCCCCAGGAAGTAACTGCAGCTCTGTTTAGTGTTCTGTGGTTTATCTAAGGTCTTGGGTAAAGAATCATAGAAAGAAATGCAACAAAAATATTGAATAATATGAAAAAGAGCAGAAGGCAAATGAATACAAGCAAAGAGCTTTTAAAAGGGACTTTTTCTTATGGCTGAGGACAAAGAATTGAGAGATGGTGCCTTGGAGCATGTATTGTTGCTCTTTATGTGTTGCAGTGGGGAATCAAATTTACAAGAACAGTAGGAAGGGTGGAAACAGTGAAACCCCAAGCAACATTAGTATATACAGCTGAGCCACAGCACCCACGAGACCAGAATCTGGGTCACAGCCTTGTCTTACCTTACAACATGATGAAATGGCCTCTGAGGAGCACAACCAGTGACCAAAAAGCAAGGAGAGAGGAGTCTGGATACTCAAAAGCCTTGGGAACAGGACTGCGCTTCCTGTCTCTATAAAGGGCATTTGAAAGCCCTAAAAGAGGGAAAGCATGTCAGGAAAGGAACATCCAGACCCCTCCTGCCCCCAGTATAACATGTTTCTGTCTACTTTTCCTTGTGGCACCACACAGCACAAAGAACACTGGCTGGATTTGTGGAGTGGTTTTGATACACAACCACACAATTCAATGAACCTGTGACAGTGAATTGCCTCCTGGCTAACCCCCTCTGGAAAGCATGGTTTGTGTGGTGGCCGCCAGGCGCAGCCAGACCCTGCGATGGCCCTGGAGCTCCTGCCCTGCTCACCTGAGGCAGGTGTCAGCCCCTGCAGCACCCGCTCCCTGCTCGCTGGGGCAGAGATTTCAACAAGATCCTGTTGGCACCAGATTGCCCTTACCTGTGCCCCTCCTCCATCCCCATACAGGAAATGTCTTTTCCCAATATACTCATTTCTACTTCTCTCACCTATTTTATTTTTTTTTGTCAGCCCTCCCATTGCTCTTTTTCTTTTTCCTTTCACTGTTTTTTGACTTTTCAGTGTGTCTTGCATCAGGTATGAAGCTTTATGCTTTATCATACTTGTCTGTGTGTAAAAGGTACCTGCATTTTGCCAAAGCGTGAGCTGAGACACAAAGGCTGTATCTAAACTGCTCTTCATGGTTATGTTTAATTCAGCTTGCATCTCAGAATCAAGAGCCATAGGGCAGTTGTGTCCATACAGCATTTAAGGACCGAGCTCACATGGTGAGTATGATACTACGTAATTTTCAAAGCAGCTAGATGTCTGCACCTACCTTAAACTTCCAGAGGAATTAGAATTGCTCAGCACATCTGGAAGAAGAGAGATGTTGATGTTGTAATAAAGTCTTTGAAAGAGCCAGGATAATAGCTCTGACTAAGTAATTTTTTCCTTATTAACACTTTTCTCCCTTGCCAGTGCAGAGATCACCACAGCCCCTTGGGCACAGCTAGCACTCCTCTTTGCCCCAAACAAAGCCTACAGGAAAGCAACAAAGCCTGTAATCCTGTATATGTATTGCCACATAAGCTCAAAGCTGACCTATTCCTACCATTCAGCTTTCTGCCTATTTTAGTTAGCAACAATAACATGTCAGGTTTGCACAAGGCTTTCTGCCTCCCAAAGTTTGCCTGTTTTGTTCAAGGCATACTGTGCCCCTGGTATCTTCTGACCTCAGGGTGACACAGTTCACAAACTGCTCCTGCTGCAGTGCAGGAAAGGCTCTGTGATTTTCCAGCACAGTTTCCAGCCAGAGCTATTGCCAGAGCTCCATCTCCATCTCTAGCAAGAGGTGCAAGACAACAGAGGGGTTTTTCATCAGTGTGCCTGGGCTGCTGTCATCTCCTTGTGCTTCTCCACCTCACAAACCTGCGGTGTCCTCTCTCTGCTCCCCCAGATCCATGGGGGGACCAGTTCCACTCTTTTACCTTCTCTGATGCTATTAAAATCCACTTATTTCCTCATGCTTTTTCTGCAATTGCAGTTACAAAAAGTTCTTGTCTGCATCACGACTTCAGAAAACATTTTGGTTTTCCCCTCTCCTGCCTCCCTCTTTACCCTAATGTTACGTAGGACACCATTGTACCTGTCACCTGCTGCTTTCCCCCTGTGGAGACACCTTCAGCTCTCCGCACTTAGATACATCCACTGGCTCTCTTACAACTGCATCTTCAGGTCCCATTTTGTCCTAGGCCTTTTTGATGTGCTTCTTCCTGAAGGAAGGGTTAGTGCTTTTCTGCGACTCATGTATTCCTCCCATCTTGCTGCCTGCTGACACGCTCAGCTCTGGCTACTCACTCCCTGCTCTTGCAGATCTTCTGCTTCTCTCATGGATGTTTTCAGTCATTGTAGTGATGTAATATACACCATAGACCTAATGCTCAACAAAGTCAGCACCTTTAACAGAAGGATACTGTTAGCTTCCACTGACTGCTCCTTGAGCTGGGCTGTCTGCCTTTATGTCCCTCGACCACCATGTGTGCTGTTAATGCACAGTCAGAGGGTTATGAGGCAAAACGTAATTCAGGTTTCCCACTGAAAATTTGTCCAGCTTTGTCTCACACCTAAACTATCCTACAGAAGCTGAGAGACCTGGGTATCATGTATGTAATGGCAAAGCTGAGCCTGGAAGATAGCTGTGATTTTGGTTCAAACATCTGTTGAAGAATTCTGGATGAATTGTGACATTGCCCTCACCGAGTGTGCCTGGAAAACTCTGCCCAGGACAACTTCAAGCAATTCATGTCTTGTTCAGTTTGCCACACAGAGTGTGGTCAGCTTCACAGGGTCTCTGCCCCCCAGGTCAGTGTTTGACAATACTTCTGTGCCTGTTCCATTCTTTTCCTCTAGCCCGATCCTTGCAGAACACAACATCTCTGTTCTGTGCTGACAGTGGTGCTGGAAAGGGTTAATTTCACACTGTCTGTGATAGGGAGACTTCTGTGTTAACATTGCTGACATTTCATCACTGGGATTTGTCACAAGCCAAAATAAGATCATATTCACCAGTTTACCAGCCCTGAGGAAGTGTCACTGGCATCTCTGTGCTCAGGGCTGCATTAGTTTCTCTGCTGCAGATCTTGTTTTCACAGATTAAGGACATCCACAGAAAGTTCGGTATGCACAGCTGAAGCTATTTAAGAACTGTGTTTTACAGGAAATGTGAGGACAGACTAGAAAAATGAAAAGCAACACATGAAAGAGGATAATAGCAGTCAAAAAGGATATATTAATAAAGTACTCTCCTACAGAAAGGAATGGTCTTCCTTAGGCTTGCTTAGATGGCAACTCAGAATAACCCATCACCAAAGGCAAGGTGGGGCTCTTTAGTCCCTTATATCCCCTTTTGCATCACTGCACCCAGACATATGTCAAGGATTTAGGGTGGGTGTCAGGGTGGTGTGAGTAGGTCCCTCAAATGAAATGCAGCTTTCTAATGCACTTTGCCTGGTTCTGTACCTGGATTTCCAAACGGAAATCATGTTGGGAAGTGAAACAGCTCCAAGCTGTTATGACTTTCTGGGCACTCCCTCTGACTTCTACTGTACAATTAAAGAAGACGAGGACAACTGCTCAGCAGCTTCTCTTATAAGCTGCTGGAGAGAGGGGCTGTAAACTTGAGGGCAGACATTGCCCTAATAATTTTAATGGCTGGCATTTAAAGCACAATATAAATTTAAAGCAAACAATATGAGCTAAACCAATACAATATAATCTATCATTTGTAAGTGTTGTTGCTAGTTACTCTTTTTGTGCAACTACTGTAAAATGACAGCCAGCCCAGGCTAAGTTAATGCCAAAAGATAGTTTGTGCTCTGAGCTCTGCTATGCCTGAGCTAATCTTCTGGGTAGGGAAAGCATAAACACTACAAGTATCCAAGAATGAGTAATGCTTCTAAGTTTTTTGGGAAGGAGATAATGAGACAAGTTCACCAGTTGGCTCATCCTTACTGATCCAGACACGGGCAATGACTCCTGGCAAGCGCAAGGACGAGATATAAGCAGCAGGTCACAACTTTTAAGCTAACAGATCAGAAAAGTGGGATTCAAGGGGGAAAAGTCTGGGGTTTGGGTATCCAACTGTCTGCCCAAAATAACATAGGTTTGTCCTAAGCCACAGAGAAGACTAGGCTCCCATTCTGAGCCCCCACAGGCTCCCTGCTGCGGGCACTATCACTTTTGTGGGGAAAGAGGGCTCATTCTGGGAAGTCATTAGGTCTTCTTTTTCCTCTAACAAACATTAGGACCATCACTTGCTCTTTGCTTGTGGTAACTCAACCTGAGGCCTGTAGTCCTTACTAGGCAATGGTCACAGGTTGTAGCGATCTAAATAGCTGCCTATAAAATGTAAAAATGAACGCTGAAGTGCATATTCTGCTGAAATAGTCCCAGAAGGGAGATACATCAGGATCTGACACTTTTGGCTCCAAGGGGAGAAATTTTGTCTTGGCACCCAAAGTAGACTAGTCCTGCAACACCCTAAAACTGCAACCCCTGCTCTACAAGAAGGCTGGATGGGGCAGTCCCATAACCACATAAGTAAA
>JAVJGJ010000037.1:51023287-51045634 GCA_035590215.1 Microhierax caerulescens | reverse complement strand
GATCTGAACAGGAAATATAGGGTGGATGTTCTCACCAGCATATGAAGAAGCTAACAGACTTCAAGGATGACAAGCACAGGTGTAGCACACTGACCTGCTGCACAGCTGGGCAGCTGCTGGTTTAGTGCTTTGGGCCAGGAGGGAGAAGAGCAACAGCGCACCATGACGATGCTTACTTAGTCTACTCCGTTAATAAGAGCTCTAGCCATCTTACCCTCCAATACCATTTGTTTCACTCATCTAAACTACCCATTGCCACCGTGCAGAGACCAAGAAAGCCTCCACAGTAGCGCTTCAGGCACGTATGTACTGGTAATTGAATCAGCACCGGGGTGCTGGCTTAGCACTATCCACTCCTGTCCATACTCTTTCACTGTTCTCTGGCATGAGCATGATGCCAGCAAGTGCTCTCCTGGGCAGTCCCCCAGCACAGCTGAGGTGGCATCATGAGCCAGAGGCCACACCTGGGTACAGCTATGCTGTCCTGGATGGACAAGAGCGTGGAGAGAGCCCAGGTGTGCAGATGCAAGCTGTGCCATGCTACGTGGCTCTGGGACTGAGAACAGCTCATGTCCTGTTTATTTAGAATACAGCTCTATCTTCATGTCGTTCCACACAGCCTTTCAAGCTTCCTTCAGCCTCTGTCACAAACCAGCCCCATCCTTTGCTTGCATCAAGTTCAGCTGTAAAGAAATGTGGAGGGAGCAAATAATGGAATTGAGCTTCAGGTGGACAGGATAGCTAGTACATGGCACTCTTAAACACCTTGGGGCCACTTATGGCCTCGAACGTAATCTCTGCTATCTCTAAGATCTCTACAGTCTCTAACAATCTCTAGCAAGAGGGTCACTCCTGCTTGCTTACAGGAGATTTGGTAGAATAGGAAAATTGCTAGAGCACAAAGACACCCTCCTGCACCCTCAACTGGCCTGAGTGATGAGGTAATGAACTGGCCATGGGTGACGGTGTTTTTAAATCCAAATCATATAGAGTTGAATACATGTAATTTACAAAAAAAACCAACAACAAACAAACAACCCCAAACCCCTAACCCCACCTCTTCATCCTTGAGGATTGTACTGGAGAATTCCAGAGGTGACTTTTTCAGCCATCTACATGGCCAACACTGTAAACCTGCTACTGCTGCCTGTCTTTTCATACTTTTGTAAGAAAAAAGGACAAGAGCAAAATAATCTTAGAGACACTAAGAGGGGAGCTTTGAGGACTATCTCTGCATTTGGATTTATTCAATTTTGTATGATTTGGAGAAAAAAATATTTGCATCCTTCAGCTGATTTATAAAAAGCCTTAACGTTCATCATTACATTAATTTGATAGACTACAACAAGAGTGAAATATATTTAGAGCTTCCCCTGCAAGTGATGGTGCTCATAATACTAAAATATAGTTTACACTTTATGCAGCACCTTTTATGGAGAAGGACTCTAAAGCATTTATAAAAATAAAGAAACAAGCAAATATGACTCTGCTTACCATTGAAATGCAACCTGGTGCTAGAGGTAAGTATGCAGCAGTGCACAACAGAAGAGGAATTTATGACAGAGCATAAAGAAAAATTTTGCACCTACCAGAAACTGCAAGGGAAATTTAGCTAAGTGAGATGAAATTCCTTAAGTCAGCATCTGGAAAGGACATCCTGCTTATGTATTTTTCCTCCTGGAAAAATGTCTCATTTCTGGCTCTTCACACTCAGCCTTTTAGACCATGCTGAGTCACCATGAGCAGTGGAACTTGGAGAAGATAATAGGAGTGAAACCAATGGGATTCAATAGAAATTGCTCTGAATAACAGATGGGATTTACTAGAGAATTATGTAAATTCTGGAGAAGTGAAGAGCTAACCTATTGAACCAAGCAGCATTATATCTCACACTTCTTCTAGTATGGCATAGGGTGATGTAAACGCCCTGTGGAAAGAGGCATTACTATGTCAGATTTTTCCAGAAGAGCAGCATTAAGAAACCTATACATAACTACCTCACACTCGTTATGATGCCACTGTTAACACCTTCGTGATCCTCCTCTCACCAGCAATCATTACCGCTGCTCACAACACTGGCTGGTGCAGCGCTGCTGGGAACAGGGAACAGTGTCTGGGAGCATGTCTGACGTGCTGGGAAGGGTCCTGCAGGCAGGGCAGCAGCCTGGGGGTGGTACTGCAGGCATCATGGCACTGCTTGTAATAGGCAAAGCTTTAAATGGCAACGAGAGTGGAAGGATCGCTGGACCCCAGGTGCTGCAGTGTGATGGCTGGTGATGAACAGGGAAGCCGCTGTAAAGTACTTGAAATACGTCTATAACAAGAAAAACTGTAACGACTGTACAATCATTCCTAAGAGCTAAGCAATTTTTAAAATAACAACTATAAGAATAATTTATGATTCATTTATTAACGCCTGTTTAGTAATTACACTCTTCAAAATTATTGTGATATTTACTGAATTGCTAACATTTTGTCCTTTTAATTAAACACCTCTTTAACCCAAGCAAGGTTGAATCTGACATATCCAAGTGAAGCATGTAGCACTGTGCAACCCACTAAAAAACCCTCAGAGGTTTATTAGCAAACTCTGGTATCTAAACCTGGCAGACTGCTTGCTTTAGCACCTTGTAGGGATGTTGTGCCACTATTGCCAAGAAAAAGACAGGTATAAAAGACATCAGAATAAAAGCAGAAAGAGCAATAGTGAGAGAAGAAGAAATTTTAACAGAAATCTCCAAGACATCCTCCTCCTGGCCTCAATTACATGTACCAGAGTAATCCACGAACAGTATTTGGTATTGCTGCCTTGCAAGTCTATACATGTTGTATCGCTTCTTTAAGAGTGAGGGGCCCAACTTCTGTATTACCTGCCCTTTTACATTCACACCTTCAATGTCACATTCCCATAGTTTTGTATGTTTTCTGTTTTAATAGGGAACACCAGTTTTTTTTCTCCATTTCAACCCTCTTTTCTCAAACTTCACCCCTTTCTCAGAGGGCAACGTTAGCTCAGCAGCGAACTATGGAAAGCCAAGATGGCACATTGCTGAGGGAGCTGGAAACAGCACCAATGGCCATCTCAGCACTGAAAGCCATGGATAAAAGCAAGACAGTAAGTGTCAGGAGGAGATAGGACATCACCCCAGCAAGCAGGGAGGGGACGTGTCCATGGGGCTGGCATTACATCTGAGCAGATGGCACAGTCGTGCAGACCACTGCAAGGGGTGGCACCCTCAGTGCCGCAGGGGGCAGCGCTTTCCTGGAGGGGGACAGTGGTGGGGCTTCTCTTGCACCTGGTGGCCCCCATGGCATTTGTCCCTCCTGTGGGTCTTTATGCAGCGATTGTGGTGGGAAGGCAGAGTCCTGCAGACCAGTTGGTGAGCTGCAAGGTCTCCACCAAGAGCTAAAGAGACAGGATGTGCCCTGCAGTGCCTCTGGCTATGCGTGTGTGTCTCCCAGCAGTGAGTCCCATGGAGACTCCAGCCGTGTGCCATGGCTGGCAGCAAGAGGCTGGCAGAGATGCTGGCAGACCTACTGGCAGACAGCCTGTGGAAGGACACGGTCTCTCTCAAACCCTGTGCAACATGCCATGTTGTTTCCCGCTATCAGCCATGAAGTGCATGAAGGACCTTTGCCTGTGGTTCTGCTGAGCCCAGGGAGAAACCTGAGATGCTGCAGCCTTCAAGTAGCACCTGAGACCTATGGCAGCAAAGTCATACATGGCCAGAATGAGAGCATTTGCTGCTGAGATGCTACACAAGAAACATGATATTTATTTGGTATCTTACACAGGTGAGTCAACTTGGCACAGCAGTATTTTCCTCCTGTTTGCCAGTGGCCAAGCGCAGCTTGGCTTTCCCTGGGAAAAAATCCTAGGATTCCTGTAGGGCAGGGAAGAGCCACAGAGGAATGCCAGTTTGCTCTTTTCTCCTTCTCCCCTCAGCTTTTTGCTGCAATGACTTAAAAAGGGGAGCAGATGATCAACATAGGATGGTTTCCAGGCTAATTGTCAGGAAAGTGAAGAGCTCAGCCCAAGCTCCACTACACCAGGTTCAGCGTGTCCTGCTGCCACCATCAGTGCTGCCCAAAGAGGAGGGCAACAGCTAGTCCTACTAATTCCTTAGCCTCAGTGGTATCCTTAACCCTGTTCATAGCGAAGGTGCTGTGGCACTTGCCTGGTGGGAATGTCCCAGAGCTGCAGGACAGGAACAAGGTGCCTTTGTGCCATGATGCTGGTGTGCCCTAGGGTGCTGAGAGATAAATAACATAGGTTGTTCAGGTACTCTCTAAAGGTCATCGCAGGCACAGGCACACACACTTCGATGCACCGCCAGGGATATGACTTGAAACTCAGGGAAATACATGCTGCCTATTGCCTGGTGCCCTTGGCTGGCTGGGGACTGAGGCTGGGGGTGGTGGGGCAGCTCCACTGCGAAAGAGCCCCTGCAGTGGAGAAAACAACACCGATCTCATGCTCTCCCTTCCCAAATACTTCACTGAGGGGGTTATGAGAGACTTGGCTCCTTGCTGCGTACTGTGGTGTTGTCCCTCCCTGTTGGCAAGAGTTTAACCTGCATTTGAAAAAGAAGTGAAAAGCAGCAGAAACAGAAGTTCTTGCAGCTTCACTTGCGTGTGCTGGCAGACACCTCCTAAGCGTCGAAGCTCTGAGTTAGATCCCAAGCCCTGAATCAGTCAGTCTTTAGATTGACTGTTCTTTGGCCTTTCCAGCAATTTTCCCATCCAAGAGTGTGCATTTTCTGAGGAGTCAGTGAGCCCACTCCAAGGATAACCAGGGTCGCTTTCAGGTGCATCCTTTTTATTCTCCAGGATTTTATTTTTCCCTGTGGAGTTTAACCCTTACATCCTCACCCTGGGAGAAAGGGACCTGCACCTCATCTAATCTTGTAACCATTTGTAGCATCTGCTACAAAATTATGAGTTGGTCAGATTTCCCCAGCATTAAGAACGTAAGATTCTGAGGAAATTCAAAATGTATGGTCAGTTTTTAACTAAGTACAATGAATAGACAGTTCAGGTAGTGCGATTTTATTATAGAATTGTATTCTTAATTCAAATCTTAATAAAATGTTTTTAAATTTCTCTCAGCAGTTTTCCTAAGTAGTCTGAATACTTTTTAATCAAAACCTATGGATGGGGCAAAATAGCATAACTTTCAAAACCATTCTCTGAAGTCAGCCACTTTGAAATGTTAATCTGAGGTCATAACCTAATATTGTTAGTTAAATCAGTCTTTTCATAATATATTTATTCTCCAAAATTTTGACTGCATCAGCAATTATTACAGGGGAACATTGAGTAACTCTAGTAGATTATCTTTATAAAAAATATTTTAAGGGTACCAATACTTTGTGAGTTATTCTTACATATACTGTCCTGGTAATGACGATCCAGTCTGCCAAGACAGTATCAGTACTATGATCATTTTTGTGTAGCCATAAACCAGTTACTGACTTTTAAAGTTACTGAAAGTCCGTAATGACTTTTCAGCACTTCTGGTTTGAAGGACTACCTATGACCTGAGGTATGTGAAGTCCAGGAATGAAATTAGAGGATTTTTATGCAACATGATTACTACCATATCTTGACTCTGCAAACCTGTAAGTATGTGCTCAGCTGTAAATCCACAAGTGTCATTGTCTTTAATGGGACCATTTGTGTGCCTAAAAATCAATCAGGTATACACATGCAGAATTGGAATCACAATAACAGAAAACAGATGCAATGATTAGTTACCCAATTGAAAGCTGTTCATAAACAGTGTCTGACAACTCTACAAATCCATTGAAATTTGTGTTAACAATAAATGATCGAAGCCTAATACTAAGAGTAGAGCCTAATTAATAGGACAGGAAGTGATAAATTCGATAGGTATTAATGAAGACTACATTTAAACATTGGGAAAAACTTTCTGGAAACAAGTGCAGTGAAATGTAGTCACAAAGTGTTCAGGGAAATTATGAAATTGCCACCATTGGGGACTTTTAAAGAAGAAGTCAGGCAAATTTCCCATTTTTTTTTTCTGGTATCACTTCTCTGTCTTCGGGCAGAGGAACAGACAAGGTGATCACTGGAGCTCTTGCACCTGGCATGCTGGTGAGTTATTAGTGTGGCATCCCTGCTACCAAAACACCGTTTCCCATTAATTAACCCTGGATCAGTTTAGGAGCAGGTCCCCAGATGCAAAGATCAGATGTGAATCTGGCAAGGCACACAGCTCACTCCTGTAAGCCTGGTCTGAAAGCACAACACAATGTTTATACCAGCGTTGTGCAGGACAGACAGTGTCTGATCCAGTATAAAATTAGAGCAGTATGTAAGCACCTGATTCATCAGGATCTAGATTATATTGACCTGCCTCCAATATTTGTGAACAAATTTGAAGCAACTAAAAGAGTTTGTGCTGGCTCAGTGCTTTGTATCATGGTGTAACCACCATGTATATATTTTGCAACCAGATGTGAAACTGCATCTTCAGGATATACAAACACCATAACACTTTGGAGAAGTGAAGTATCTCTGCCTTTTGACACTGGTTCTTTACAACATAGCAGAGGCTGCATGGGGAGCTGCTTGGCGCCTTTTTTTATCCTAGGAAGGGCTACTATGAATGAGTTGAAGAATGGCTTCTTTTGGAGACTATTTACTCTGAACATATCAGGTGGTCTAAGATCTACTTGATCTTGATCTACTCATTTCTTTGAATCATTACCACTACAGCAATACCACTGCCAGAATGACAGACCTTCCACGGAGAATACCGTGCCTCCAAACATTGCCAGCTCTATGCTGAGTCCCACCAAGAGACACAATTATTGCAAGTCAGGATTAGTAGTAAAGGTAGGACAGGAAGGTAATTGTGGCCAATATACCACTTCAAACCATGCAAATATTTTCAAGCAGAAAGGTAAAAATGATGGGAAGCCACCTAGAACAGCCTTGAGGACTGATCAAAAGGAGGGGGTCTGCATGATGTGTAGATCATGGGCTGTGGTGGGGTATTTTGAATTGCGTCAGTTATTGCCATGGGTCTACCTAGGGCAAACATGGCCCAGTTGTCTGGAAACCTTGCACCACCTGGATACTCAAGAGGGATGAGGATCTGAGCATAACTTGCAAGATTTCCTTGCACGCTGTTGGTAGCAGCCTCATAAAATGTAGCATGACCTTTATGACTAGCTCCCTGAAAATTGTTGCTTTTTCCTGCACAGTATTTTTAGTTCTGAGCCAAATTCAGCTTTCTCAGAGCTGCTTTTCTGTTTCTTCACTCAGCATCTGTGGGTAGAAGGTGAGTAGACCTTGATCTAATGGAGTGGAAGCTGGACATCATCAACAAACACATGGGTAGCACCAGAGCCTCTATTGACCCCAGTGACATCCCGCAGAGCAGAAGTACCATGGAGAGGATTGATACCGACGAAACTATGCAGGTCAGACCTGTGAAGAAGAGGAGCAGCTACCCGCTACCACACTCTGGGGTCTGATGAATACAGCCACATTGCAGCCATCGTGTCTCTGCCTGTTAATCCCAGCTGGCAGTGTGGGAGGTGTACGAGTTGCCCAGAAGTGCTAAGGTGTTGATGGACACAAGGGTGCAGCCCACTTGCACTTCAGTCACATTTACTCACTTTTATCATTCATGGTCTTCACACATCCTGGAATGGCCTCGCCTTTTCTTTCTCCTCAGTTTTCTTTCATACAAATACGAGTCCAAGTGGGTGGTTATCAGTGAGTATATAATTTCTACAAGTACAGGGAGAATGAGAGGGGCTGTGCAGTCTTTTGCTTCTGTTGTGGTATTTATCCAGTATATATCCAGATATTTTCCAGAGACTTTTACCAGAAAAGACACTTCTAGCCTGTGATGCAGAGAACCCCAACCTGCCTACATCCAACACTAGTGAAAAGCTCTGAGTACTTTATCCTGAGCCTTCAACTATGCAGTAAGAAACATACTTTGTCCTTTCTGCATTCACTGCTTGTGAAGATCTGTACTGGTTAGCAAAGGTCTCATGCTATGTTTTTAATCTGCTGGATTTCTGTCCCTGAGAATCAGTGCATACGGCACAAATTATTCTTCTCTATCTCCCACATTGTCATCCTGTTGGGCACTGTGGCCTGGGCTGGTCTTTGTAGGTGTACCAATGCCATAAATAAACCTCCATCTATGTACTTTTCTCAAAATTTCTGCCTTCCAAACCAGTCTATGACGTCCTACATGCCCTTCGCCCTGGTGAGATGTTGACTGCTCCCCAGCCCACGCGAGGAGCTCCACTCACTCAGCTGCTACATCCAAGGAAGCACTTCCTCGCTTTCCCTGTTGCTGTTCTTCAGTCTTGAGAAGAACACTATGCAAATATCAGCGGATTCATGTCCTTGTTTTCTTTAAGTTCTTTTTCTCTCAGGTACTATAAAAGTTGGCACCGATTCTGTGTCTGCTAGGCTGAGAGCCCTGCCTTGCCTCTAAAAGTCCGCCACTATGCAACATCCAGCCCTGTGATGCCCCTCTCCTCTTAGCTTGCAGGCTAATGGGGCTGTGATTCACTCACAGCTCTGCATTGGTACAGCATCTAACATGGTGGATTCAGGACATATGTAGCCTTTAGGGGAGACAGCACTGCAAAGAACTGACAGCCATGTATGAAGAAAGTAGCAGTGTATACATTTGCAACGTAATGTATTCGACACTACCTTCTGGATCATCGTTAGGTTTAATAAGCTGTAGAAGTGCTTTGTAAGAGCAACTTTTAGCAAGAACGAAAACTGTTCAGTGGCAAAAGTTACAGGTTTCTGAAAACTAGAAAGAGGGGGTGTTGAGCAGCTACCGCTACTACCTGCTTTTATGATGTTTTTGTTCTCTTACCAGAGAAGTCCTGACATCATGAAAGAATGGAGATCATCACAGTGCAGGTTTGTATGATGTTTCTGTGCTTTGCCTGCTATTCACTCTGTAATGGCAACATAGTTCACTGGTACGGTGTTTTGGATATTCCTGTCTGCACAGAGATTTCACAGTCAAATTACCCCAGATGCCAGAACTATGCATAAATGGGACTGTGAGTTCCGAAGTTTTTGATTCTTAAGTTTATGGAAGTTCTTGAAATAATTAATATTTGTGCAAGGAATGGAGCACAAAGCATTTCTCTCCCTCTAGTCAGAGACGTGCCAGATTGCTGTTTATCTGTGATCTTCCCAGCAATCTATGAAATTTGAAGCCTGGAGTGATGCATATTTAGGTCTTGGAATCAGAAATTTCAGTTTAATGCCACTTTCTCATCAAGTGTAGAGTATGGTGTACATCTCCAGATGGCCTATACAAATGCTCTGCCGTACTTCACTCACTTTTTGAATGTCAAGCATCTCTGGGATTCAGCACATCAACAATTAGCATCTTATATCCATTTGACAGAAATGATTCCTCATTATTTCATACATTTATTTTTTAATAATATTTGCACACTGAATTCCTCCTCTGATAAAAGAACAGGATATAACTGTAAGATCAGGGACTGTTTGTAAAACATTTTTCTTCTGTGCTGTCCCGAGTTGTTCCCTTCTTTAAGCTGATGGCCATTCTGGGTGGAAGCTCTGTCAGTGAAGGACAGCCATCTTTTGGTCTTGCACAGCACTCAGCAAACACTCAGTTCTTGCAGTGTTAGCTTTTTCATTACAATATTAACGTAGGCCTTACCCCAATGGTACGTGCACCTACAGACAGATCCTCTCCCCCAGGAAGCAAAGGATGTGCAGGGTACAAGAAACTGCACCTCCACTCAAAACTGCCCCCAAATCCCCTCCTGTCTCTAACTGCTTCTCTGAAATCCACATTTACCCACAGTCCCTGAAATGGTTACAGCCGCCATCGCTAACTATGCTGTCCTGAAACACGCTTTTGTATGCGTTTGAAGAGCTGACGTGGCATGCCTTACAGCAGCCTACCTCTCCACAGTGCACACGTTGCCTCCACACACACCTTAAAGCGTGCACGTGCCCCTCTCCACATGATGCCCAATAAAAGAACCACAAATATAGGCACAACTAAGTATATATGACTCCTGATATTGTGATGCTAGAGCTTTTCAGCTACATTTTCGAATCACACCTGCATGTGACAGAAACCAGCTTTTATTCAGAAACCCAAGCTGCTCACATAACCACCTGACTCCAGGAAGGAGTGTTTTCAGGGAAAATCCATGAGTAGGGTTTGCTACAAAGCTGGCAACATTGGTGACGTTGCAGTCCAAATCCTCGTTACGTGGGCAAGCTACATTTAGGCTCGAAACTCATCCATGGATGCGTAGAAGTAATTAATAATGTATGCTCTTCTACTGATTGCACTATTTAGTTCTGCACACGTGTGAGAACATAAAAACCCCATGGAGGTATTAAAGAGGAATCCAGAGTGCTGCAATGAGTGAGAAGGAGGAATGGTTCCTAAGGACAAGGAGTGGCTGCAAGTCCCCAGGAAGTCGCAGAGTTGAGCCACATTCTGCATCAGCCTGGTGACAGTATGATGACACTTGTGCATGCAGACATGGGTGGGGAAAGGGGGTGAGACTGCTTGCATGTATTTTTTAATATGTAATCATTTGAATGGTAGCAAGAGAAGTACAGGTTGCTTTTCAAAAATATAAGTGTGTAGGTGACTTTTCTCTGTACTTGTTCTTTCTACCCTCTCTCTCATGATGAGGATGGCTGAACATGTATGTTCAGCCACATGTATGTTTATCCACAACACAAAGGTCTGGTGGGTCAGCAGCTGCAGGGGGAACAGCAGCACATTCAGAAGACCTGGGGCTGCCTGGAACTATTCAGTACCTCACACCAGCAATGTAAGCAAAAACTGAGGGGAAACTTCCAGTGGCACTGCACTTAAGTCCAGATGCCAGCCTGGGGTGATGCTGTTCATGGCATCCCCAAATCATCTCCCCAGATGAGATGCTCTCACCCCAACATGGCCCGCAAGTACGGAACCACAGCGCCATTTGCTCTGTCTGCAAAAACCACAGGGTATGATCTCATCCAAGAGAGAAGAGCATCCATCAGTATTTTACAACTGAGTTCTCCTCTCCCTCACCCTCTCCCCGTGCAGCTCAGGCAACCCGTGGGTGCTGGTGGCATCTCAGTGTCCTCTGCTTTCTGCCCACGTGTACATGGGTGCATGCCGCTCACCCTGGGTATGTGCGGCTGGTGGCACGGCCGTGCGCTGCATCTCTTTCTGCTGAGATGCTTACTCCTCACTGCTGTATGAAAAGCAACCGTACCCATACACTGTGTCAAGGCCACAGAGCAAAAGCTGCTGGAGGGAGGCGCAAAGGGGATGGGAATGCTGGTGGTGGCATAGTGAGGCAACAGAGACAGGACTTCATCAGCTTTCCCACTCATTTTTGTTTTGTTTTGAAACAAACAGATCATGAGCAGGCAGAGAAAAATAAAATGTTTATATGTGACCCTGTGCTCAGCTTCTCAGGTAAAAAATGTAAAATGTATGCAAGCAGTTTTTTAAAATGCATATTATGTTTCTGATAGACCAGAACTGCTGGAGCAGATCAGATCTCTCAGTTAAATATGCATTCACACATTTAAAAAAAATGTGTAATATTGACTATATCAGATGTAATGGCTCCTGTAGAGTCATTACAGTGCACAGTGCAGGCTCTTTATTTGGTATTGTATCAATTTGTAGGGTGGACTGTCATGGTGTTAATACAGATGTATGTTAATAACAGTATGGAAGCAGAGAAAATGCTGCATGTCAGTAACCAGCTTTAAATTCCTGTATTTTTAGCCTTTAAAAAATATATTCAAGCTAAATTCTCCCTCCCCCTCTGCCTGGTGAGCAGGGTCTGAAGTGTGGCCCAGGGTCGGTGCTGCATGTGGGTCACCAGCTCATGCTGGGGGAGGTACATGCTGGATGTACAACAGGGAGCTGCAGCGCAGGGTGGAAGAGAGGGAATTTGGCCTGAAAAGATCAGATGGTTCGTGTCTTCACTGGCAAATGAAACTGCTTTAGGGTTGCAAGACAGGATGTGTGAAAAGATCAGAAAATGGCTTGATTTGTATTTGCTTTGACATGAGATAAAAATGTCTAATGTAATTGCAGTTAAAAGATGAAAGGAAAAATATATTTACTGAGCTCAGAGACCATATTGCATGTTTTGTGCATGTGAACAATTTTTACAACCAATTTATAAATACTTAAAAAACTGGTTTTCTGTGGAAAAACAAACAGAGATATAGAGAAATAAACAGCATTTCTACAATAATTCTGTAACTTCATACTGATGTAACCCACCAGCTCACAGAAGAAGCCCTCCATGTAAAGGAAACCAGAAAAACTATAATGATTTTCAGATACAGTTGACAAGAGACCATTTAGTAAACTTTTATTTTTTTTAACTAACAGTATGCAGGGATGTTGTATTCTAGGCTGCTACTAATAATCTCATCAGAATGCAAAAGCAGTGACTGTGTTATAAAATCAATGATCTGTTATATTCTGCAAGAATTTACAAAAGCCTAATGTCATTTACTACACCATGAGAACCATACTTGGATTAAAAAAACAAAAAACCCCAACAAAAAACAGAATTAAAAAAAAGCGATTACAGCTGACGAAAAAGCAAACTGTTTGCTAATGCCAAGTTTTAAAGGTATGATACATCTTAGGGTTAAAAAAAAAAAAGAATGTATCCACAGTTGAGAAAAGGGAATGGTCTTTGTGTTTGGGAAAGTGTCACCCAACAAGTCGATCCGATCCACACTCACACCACAGTTTTCCTATGGCTAGTCAGTCTCCATCACCCTGCCGTGGCAACTGGGTTCGTGCTCTGGGCTCAGGCTCAGACGAACTTTGACAATGAAGTTTGAGGGTTTTTTTCCCCTAACACTTCTGACATAAGAATGAAAGCAACATTCCCAGAAATAGGTTTTCAAATGACTGCAAAGGAAGGACTTTTTTTTTTTTTTTTTTTTTTTGTATTTTATACAGAATAAATGAAGCAAAACCTAGACAGATCCAAGATCTTGCCATGCACAGAACACATCATCATCATCATAATGGTTATTCCCTTTCACCAGCAATAAGATGTGTTTTGCAAACATAAACTAATTAAGCCCCACAACCTTGGAAACGAGTCTGTAATTTCCTATAAAAGGGGAAACTTAAGCGAAGGCCAGATTGTGACACACTTACTAAGTATAAGTGCTCCACAAGTAGCTCCATTGACTTCCGCGAGACCCTTTTTGGTGTAATGTGTAGTTCAATGAGAGGTATCACAGCCTGGTGTTAAATGACTTGCCTGGAGGCGCACAGCGAGTCAGAGCGGGGCCGGCACCGGGCTCTGGGACCCAATTCCATCACTCCCAGGGATGTAAATTGTACTGAAGTCGATGGGAGCTGCGTGCATTTGCCCGATGGGACCGAAGCCCCCACCCCCACCCCCCCAACTCCTACCTGCGAGCCTTGCTCTCAATCCCTCCGTCCAGGCTAGGGAAGAAATGAAACTACAAAGAGCTTCTTGGAAACAGCCTGTGACGAGTTGTGCCGCTTTGGAAAAATTACAGGTGCTGTTCACCCTAGTGCCTATTTGTGTTGCAGGCTGAGGTCAGTCATGCCATAAAAATCAAGTCCTTATTTTGGCAAATGGGACCGCAGAAGATGTTGGCCTGAAAAAAGATTGGAGACGAGAGGCAGCCAGGCTGTGCAGGAGGGCTCAGCCCCTGAAGAGCTGGGGCTGGGGCTCTGGGCTGCCAAGGGGCTGGCACCCAGTGGGCGATGGGACGACCCTCCTGCATGGCCCTGAGGACAGCCAGGTACCACAGAGTGAAACTGGCTCCGCTCTGGCACAGGCTGCAGGTGCTACAGATAGCACAAGTTTGGGACAAAGAACATCTGTAAAAGGGAAACTGCACTGCCCACAATGAAAAGCAGAGTTGCAACATGTCCTGCAATTACAGGACATGGAAAAATTGGAAATGTATGGTGTAGTTGTACTTGAATCATGGTTTGGATCACATGCTTTAAAAACAGAGAAGACAGCTCCACGTTGCACAGTAAGGACCAAACATCACACTAAGGAATTGCTCCTTGGGAGCAGTAAACACCAACTGCCACTGATCTCATCTTAGAAAGAGCTCCCAGGCAAGACAAGTGGAGGCTGCAGCAATGCAGTCACACAGGTAGGTCAAGCAAAGGAAACCAGTCTTGGCATTTCTGAGCTTTTGTGTTTGACATCGGCTCTTCACTGAGTGTTCTCCTAACTATATTAACTATAAATATAAAACTATACAGTTTTCCCTGTAACAATATACAGAGACTGATATTTCAGGTGATGTGTCTCTGGAGAAAAGACAGCCTACGGTGTAAAGGTGGTGCTTTTGCACTTTGTGACTTGCGTGTTCTAGACATGCCAAGGTGCTGCACACCGCTGCCAGCAGAGGCAGCTCGTCCTTTGAGGTCCTCATTGCTATTGCTTCATTTCAGAAAGATTTTGAAGAGCAAGTCAAGAAAGGAATATTGACTTGTTATCCTAATCTTTCAATGCATCTGGTTCACCAGTGTCATGAGTGAGGGGATGCATTTAACAGTGGTTAGATTCTCTTTGATGGCAGTAAAAAAAGAATACATTCAGTCTTCATGCAAGCAGGCTAACAAAACCAAGAGAAAAGACTTTTGCCTTTAAAATATACAGAGGGAGAAACACATACATTATTCAAGAAGGTCTTACTTTAGCCTGCACTTTTGGGTCCATTTTGAGGTTTTTTTTTAAACAAACAAAAAAAAAAAAAAAAGTGGGTTTTTCTTTTACAGAACAGTGGTGCAAGCTTTGCTTGCATTTCTTTCCATGGCGGAGGCACAGATGACAAGAAGTGAAAAGATCAGGGCACCAGCAGCTCTGAAAGGCTACATTCGCCCCAAGCCTCTGAGACATGTTTGTCCTAATGTCCCTTTTCTCCCTCCTCCACTATTGCTATTTTCATTTGCTGACAAGCCCAACATTAAACGTTTGCTGGAGTTTTCATATCGATAGTACGTTATATTGCCATTACTGAACAGTTTGGGGCTTTGTGGCTAGCTACCATGACAATAGATGCACAGCCTGGAACCAGTTTTAGTTAATTAGAGTCAATCAATCCAAACTTTGCTAACTTACTCATGTGAAACAATAGTATAATGAACCAAAGTCTGCAAGATGATTGGGAAACACAAATTATTGCACCCTGATAAATTAAATGTGACTATTGCAAAACCTTCCTTCTAAATGAATACTCGGAGATGGAATGTATGGGTGAATAAGCATAATTTAGAATACAGAAAAAAAAAAAAAAAGAAGCTGTTATAACCCCACTTCAATGTTCTCATTTTTCTTTAAAAAAAATAAAAAGCCAGATTATTGTATATATGGGACCAAATAGGTATAACATTTTTAAGATTACAATTTTTACACCAAGTAATCTTAAAAAATTGACCTTTCATCATTTACAAGCTAATTTTCACAATACACGTGGTCTCTGAAGAAGTGGAATCATTCTGTTTTGTATGTCTTTCACAACTGCTTATTTTTCAAAGCTATTTCCTAAATGTTTGACTGACCTTGACAAGGGAAAATCCCAAACCTCTTCAAGCCGAGATGCTGCTTTCAGACAGCCTGTGAGCAGGCAAAAAGACTTTTTGCCCCCATTTTAGGGTCATAAATATTTCCCCAATTCTTGGAGTTAAACTTATGTACCAAAAGAGAATCCCCCTTTCCTATCTGTTTTCACTTGGTTTTCTAGAAGTGTTTTTGTTAGAATAAAAGGACCCAGCTGATAAAAACAGTACCAGGATGGTGTTTGAGCTTTTGTATTAAAATTGCAATTTGGGTACTTAAGCTGGCATATAATAAGCTACTCCCATGGTTTATGGCTTTCACAATGTCTGAGTTTTGTCCACTGTGCTTTCTTACATTTTCTAATTCACATTAATTCATGTGCTACAGTGTACAAAGGAAGACACATGGCAAAGTACCAAGGCCCTGTCCTGAAGAAGTTAGAGTGTAGAGATGCAGTGGATGAAATACAGTGTGTGCATGAACCAGCCAAGCCACAGAGGATCCTCAGAATTCAGGCATGAGGGATTTAAGGAGCAGGTTTAAGTGAAAGTGAGGAGAACTCTTCATATGATGGCTTCACAAACCAGCATGAGAGCTGAAAAACTGGATGTATCACCCAATATGTCTTCCGTAAATATTTCAAATTGTCTGATCAAAGACCACTTTCTGGAAGCAGCAAACCATGCTTGCACATTGATACAGTGACAGAGGTTTGGAGGGGAAGGGGGTTATGTGGGGAACAGGGCAGAAGCTTACCTATTCTCAAAAAAACAATTAAGAAGCTCTTGAACCTTATGGGATGGGAAAGAGTTTGTGTTTGAGACTACAGCTGTTTCCCAGATGTTTCCTAAATAATGAATCCTGAGGTTTATGAACATTTGGATTCTGAATCACAGGTATGTTAGGTAAGAAATAGTGGTATCTTTTCTTCCCTGTGACAGAAGTAACCACATTTTTCCTGCCCCGTCTATTTGTATATTATTTTCCATGAACTGTCTCAAAGCTGTACATTGTTTAACCATATGAGGGCATAGTAGGAGTTGTTGCAGAGGAATAAAGTTGACGGATACTTTCTCTTCTACCTATTTCAATGTTACATGGATTCTGCTTTTCATTTAGAGGCTAATCTGAATTTGGTTTTGAAGCACTTGACCCTGTGAAAGAAGATAAAAATCTGGGTGTTTTTCTACATGTTGTTAGTGCCCAGCTGCTCTTCTACCAGCAGTTCTGGATAGACTGGAAAAAAAGAAAAAAGAAAAAAGAAAAAAGAAAAAAGAAAAAAGAAAAAGAAAAAGAAAAAAAGAAAGAAGGAAGAACTGAATCATTTAAGACTGCGAATTAGGTGTTTGGCTGAAAGAAAAACCTGAGATATCGTTTTTACTTATCTGTCCTGATTTCGGCTGGACAGAGTTAATTTTCTTCCTAGCAGCAGGTACAGTGCTCTGTTTGTATTTAGTATGAGAATAATGTTAGTACAAACTGATGTTTTAGTTGTTGCTCAGTAGCGCTTACTCTGAATCAAGGACTTTTCAGTTTCCCAAGCTCTGCCAGTGAGCAGGTGCACAAGGAGCTGGGAGGGAGCAGAGCCAGGACAGCTGACCTGAACTAGCCAAAGGGATATTCCGTACCACAGAACATCACGTACAGTGGATAAACTGGGGGAGTTGGACAGGAACCACCGATCACAGCTTGGGGACTGGCTGGGCAGCGGTCAGCGAGCAGTGAGCAACTGTATTCTGCATCACTTGTCCTTGGGATTTATTTCTCTTTTTGATGTCTCCCTTTTCATTACAATTATTATTCTTCTCATTATTATTGTTATTATTATAATCATCATTATCATCATCATCATCATCATTATTACTACTACTCCTCTTCTTATTTCAATTATTAGACTGCTCTTATCTCAACCCACAGGTTTTACCTTTTTTCTGATTTTCCACCCCATCCCACTGAGGGGTTGGGGAGGTGAGTGTAAGCAAGCAGCTGCGTGGTACTTAGTTGCCGGCTGGGGTTAAATCGTGGCAATATCACAGTTGGATTCTTAAAGCTAAGGCTGTCAGCTGTTAATAACTAATTCAATCAAAACCAGCTGACACATATTTCTCAAGTTGTTCAAAAGACCTAAAATGGTATCTTTCTCTGCAATTCAGTGAAGGGGTCAAGAAAACTAATAAAGTAAAAAGGTAAATGTTAATAGGAAAATTTTATTAGCACCTGAAATAATTTATGGCATAGGTTTCTCAAAAATTGTCCTATAAGAATTTTTCTACAGTAACTCCACTGCCTTTCTTTCCTTTCACCCATGGTCTGAATTTTCCTTCCCATATTCAATTGCAAACACATCTGAAATATAGCTATATATTAAATAAGTGAATTAGAGAAAGTACTCACCTAATACATTCAGTAAATGCATAGGCCTGGTTACAGATAACCAGTATTTTTCATGTCTGTTCTACCATGACTATGTATTAGTGAGGCATAGGAATTATATAAAGCATACTTCTGCTGTTACAGGTATTGGTAGAGAATTTTAAAAAGAAACAAAGGAATAAAGTACGTGGAAGCCATAGCAAATGAAATACAGCGTTATTTCATAAAGTAAATCTTGGAAGGTGGATCTCAGAACTTGGGTCAGTTTTTTGTTAAGAGCCTAAAATCAGGTCCTTTAACTCCAGGAAGCCAAGGTTTGATTTAATATGCAATGTAAATCTAGACAACACTGTTTTGTACATGTATTTAGAGAACAGTCGCTTCTTTAAATATCTCTTGGGTGGGAACTCATCTGAATCCAGTTACCTTCACTGATATGCCTCTGACTGAATAAGCCGCAACATGACCTTGCAAATTTAATTCTTCAGTAGAATAATGATGAGAAATTAAACCATCCATTTTGCTCTGACTTTTCTGTATTCTTCATCCTAAAATTACTGCTTGGCATTCGGCCCCTCTTTCCCCTACACACAACAGTTTCTGTTTAGTTTTAAAACACAGGAATAACGGTACAGCCAATTATTGCCTTTTTCTCAGATGGGAACAATCGCAAGTGCCTATCAGTATCCCAACACCGCTGTGCTCTTTATATATGCCTTTTTCCTTACCCGTCATTGATCTGACCATGTCCTTTTGCAGTTACTTAATAACTGTGAAGTCTTCGCTGATAGCATGCTGTTCACAAAATAGGTTTCTCAACCTTAAATATACAGTAGAAATACTCTTTGTTTACTTTACACTAGTCATACCAATGAACGCAACTCATATTTGCATCTTAATTTCTATGCAGATGCAAAGTTTCGTTAGCCTCTAGCAATGTACACTAGGAATGGGACCAATGATTATGCAAAATCATACCGTCGTTAATGACCATAACCAGGAAATGGGTGAACCTGGTTTATTTTCTATAAATCACACTGGTTCTTTTGCTGCCTTCTCTTCTCTGTCAAAAATCCCCGTGTAATGCAGTTTAGATCCAAATGACTGTTAACAGGGGGTCAAACTGCTATCTAAGTAATTCTTCCATCTTGTGACAATTACGTCCTTTCTTGAATAATTATCACTTAATACAACAAAGGGAGTTTACTCTGTTTTCTAAAGTTCACTGAGGGGCCTGATCCAGATTCATTTAAATTTATAATCATCACCTAAGAAGACCTGTCGTCTTGGTAACTTCAGCCAAAAAGTTACTCCTTCAAAAATGTTGCCATGATCTCCTCAGAAACCCTAGGAGAATTCAAACAATCTTTCCTATATTTGAAGATCTGCCCTTGGGAGTAGGCTGTGCCCGTTTTCCTTTGGTCTTTACCCAATGCAGACTAGAAACACTAGCACAGATAAACTGATCAAAGGAAGAAATGCCCTACATTTTCAAAGCTCTTGCTTATTTATTTCTTCAGTCTGCTGGCAGATTGCTACCATGAACATGGTAGTTCATATGCGTGATGTTTGTAGCCAGAATGAGGAGGAAACTGGACAAGGTGCTACAGTTGCTCTGGAAGGTCCTGGCAACCTCATAAAACATTAGCTGGGAATCTGCCTGCACAAGTGACTGCACCCAATTCCCACTCACACTGCTTTATCCTGTGGTTCTTTCACCCCTGGTGATGGATGACTCCTGGTCTTTCCAGGCTTTGTTTCTTATTGTGCAGCTTTGTAACTTTCTTTTCACCCTCACAAGTACTGAGGCAGTGCCCAGCTGGTGTATAAAGCACTGTGGTGTCCCAGTCGTGAGCTGTGCCGCTGTTTCTTCAAACAAGCAGGTAGGAGGTACA
Source organism: Microhierax caerulescens (assembly GCA_035590215.1). Lineage (NCBI taxonomy): Eukaryota > Metazoa > Chordata > Aves > Falconiformes > Falconidae > Microhierax > Microhierax caerulescens. The sequence continues at coordinate 51,025,752 of JAVJGJ010000037.1, read as the reverse complement.
GGGCAGAGCTGCAAAACCCTTCAGGCCAGAGCAGTGCCCTGGTGCAATGCCCAGAGGCTCTACTCGGCTTGTCCTCCCCTCCTTCCAAAGGAGGGGACATGAGTACCCCCATGGGTATGATGGCATGCTGCAGTGGGAAACACTGAAGGTTGAATGCACTTTTTAACCACGATGGGACATTAGGAAAAGCCGGTGTGGTGAGAGAAAATGTTCATAGTCTCCTGGTGCTGGTTTCCTGATTTTCACCCATCTCCAGTACCAAAGTCCCCAAATCTGTTGGCTGTAACTAATACATTCTGTAAGAGATTGAAGTGCATGATAAACATTCCTAAGAAAGGATTTATACTGCATAAACCCCAAAACATTTTAAGTACTTCTTTCCTATTTCACCAAAAAAGTATTTCATGCACATATTTCATTCCTGAAGAACTGCAGTTATCATATATTTTCAGAACTTAGGGAGCCTTTTTTCCCAGAATGTTCATGCAATATATCACAAAATACCAAGAACATTAAAAATAACATCAAACCAAAAACTGGTAGAGGAACATCCATAGATGCAAGTAATAGTTTGGTGCTTTAATATTTTGATTAGTTTTTAAAAAATGAGGCCAAAAAGTGTAATATTAAAGGGGGGGGAAGTCATTGATGAAATTTCAATATAATTCACTAGAAGTTAGAGCACAAATACGTTTACATACATGAAATGAATTACTAAAATTGTTTAAAACATTTATATAATGGGTTCTTAGTAAGCTGTAATTTGAATTTTTTCATTAAAGGTAAAAGCATGTAATTGGAAATGGAAATGTGGAGGATCATAGTCATGATCCACTGACTATTGACAGCAAGAGGAGTTAACTTCAATGTCTATTGAATCAGCCAGTCATTTATGATTATTATTTATTCTTTTTGCTAAATGGATTCATTACTCAGTTTGATATATGCAACAGTTGGCCCTCTGTCTCACAGAAAACCTTGCTGTCCCATACATGACGACCATTCTATTTTCTGCTCTGCAGCAGAAATAAATGGAAAGTTTAATTCAAAAAGGGAGTATGAGGAAAATTAGTGTGGAATTTCAAAATACAGGTACAGAAGAAGTAATATGTTATTTTCCTCCTAAATACTATCTCGTCCTAAGTTAAGCTCAAACCTGAGAATGAGACATTAGCAAACCCACACTTTGGTCCTACACCAAACTGCGCACTGTTTTAAATATCATATATGTATGTAGCTATGTTGCTGCACTGCTAGAAAGCCTCTCCCATTTCACTCAGCATATAACAACAGATGGGGCTAATGCCTTATTCTCACACTGCAAGCTTTGGTGAATATATGTTCTTTTCAGCTTATCCTGTTGTATGGGATGTTACTACACTGATCAAGATTTGATGGACAGACCTAGAGCACAGTAACTCCATTCCCTTAATCTATTTTAGTATATTTTTAAGGTCAGGAACAATGCTTGTAATACCTTTAAGAACACTGTCATCACGGAACTGTTAATTTTAGGTGAAGATAAACTTGCAACCATTTCTGAGTGCATGCTGCTCCCTATATTTACTGCCATCGAAATCCATGGGCTTCAGTCGAACCATCAGCCAGAGCATGTGGTTGTGAGATTGAGTCCACAGATGTCTCCCATCTCATTTAAACTTCAAAACCAGGTTTTAGAGGAAATATGTTGTATGTGCTAAGACCTCACATCATTTCTTAAAACAGTCAGATGATGGTGACAGACACAATCTGTTAGTTTTTGGTAAATGGGAATCAGTTCTCTTCAAGTTACTGTAAGAAACTGGTTTCTTTGAGGATGATTTAATTTCCCAGGTCAACTCTTTCTTAGAGTGACATCATAACATTGTACTTATGACAATACAACTACTATCTTGACTAGAATCATCAGATATTATAGACAGCTGTAACATTAAACAGTTGGTAATGATACATAAGATGATACAGGTACAAAAGTAAAGCTATACAGTCTATTATAACAGAATGCTTTTGCTCAATTTGAGACACAATGATTGATCAAAACTTTTATCTGAAAAGGAGCTAAATGTTGTCATATTTCTATTCAACTACATATAAATGAAGTTTTCTAAGCCTTTGGGTTGTACAATAACTCATAGAGTATTTTGTCTTGGGAAATGTTTGCTTGCCCCACGTTTGCAGCTGAATGTTGACTCTTCTATTCCTAAGCTGGCAATGAAACACTTGAATATCTTTCTAAGCAAGTTGTTGCAAGTAATTACTGTAACCAAAAAAACATTTTCCTGTTACATACTCTCCAGTTTGACTGGCCATTACAGTAATCTAGGACCAAAAATGGGATTCAGATTTTCTAGAGGTTCCTTGCTAGGCCACAAGTTGTTCACTCACCATGGCTTTTTTTTTTTTTTTTTTTTTTTTGAGAAAATTTAACTCAAACTTGCTTGAGGCGAATGTCTCAAAAAATTACA
>JAVJGJ010000037.1:51010268-51021759 GCA_035590215.1 Microhierax caerulescens | reverse complement strand
GGAAGGAGCCTTGGGGACTGTAGGTGAGTGCAAGGAACTGCTAGAATTGAGTGTGTGCTACTGTGAAGCCCTTTTAGGACCCAATTTTCATGATGACAGAAGCAGACATTATGAAAATGAATCACAATGTTTTCTTCATATGCTCGAGCGTGTTCACTCCCCATCACATCGCAAGGCAAGAGGCACGGAGCGCAACAAAATTCTTTACAGCAGATTTCTTTACTAAGAAATGGTGATGCATCTGGGCTCAGTATGTCCAGACACATCTTGTGGCACTTCCACAGTACCGCCTGGCCTGGTGACTGTGTCTCCTCCCACCTTCTACATTTCCACTGTGCTTTTGTGTCTCACACTCCCAGCACAGCTGGTCTGACCTTGTCACGCTATCTCTTTTTGAAGAGGTTTATTGCTATTCTTTTCTGCAGAAAAGCAAACTTAAAATACATCGTGCTGCTCCTTAGAATTCTACCAAATATCATGTTGATTTAGGAACCAGCTTCTGACGACGTAATCAAGCAACAACCATGACATGCAGATGCTCTGAGTGATCAGAGCACGTAGGGTACACAGAGTGCCAGATGCACGTAGGGCAGATGCTACAGTAAAACCCAGCTCTAAAAGCCACGTTTCTTTGCCTGCCACTCCCAGCTAGGCCTGCTTTACCATGAAAAAGATTATTTCAAGAAGAAAAGGACTCTGCTGCAGGGAAATTACAAGGAGGCCTCCTCCGAGGAAATTTCCTCCACAGACGTTTGAGGCCACTTGTTAAGCCTGATTCCTTCCAGCCTTGTCAGGAGAAGCTTGAACAGGTCAGTCTTCACTAGATCACACAGAGGCAGCCCAGTGCTGCCAATTTTTACCCTAATGAAAATTGAATTGTTTAAGAAGATGTCCTACACTGAAGCAAAGGAATGCATAACTGGCCTCTTGAGGTCATTTCTGTGTTACCATTAGCTGCTGTTTATTTGTTTTGTGTTGCTTAAACACTTGTATTTTAATGTACAAAGCCCAAAATATGTTGCCTGTCCCTGTGATAATTGTACTTACTTAGCTGTCTTGCAGTCTTAAAAATACAAAAGAAATTTGGAATAGTCTGGCTTATCAGCCAGCCCCAAAGGTGAGTTCATGAGATGCCACTTACGCTCTTCCTCTTTTTTACTATCACAACAGCTACATATTAAGTTCTGAACTTAACTGGTATGATTTGGAGAACATGACTTAAGCATCTAGACTCCCTATACAGCCAGTCCTAGAAGCACAAATACAAATTCTGCGGTTTGAGCAGCGAGGTTTGTGAAGTCAGTCAATATGAAATGCTAAACATGTATGTGTCCTGTTCTTCTCTTGAACTTGACTGAATGAGGAAGGACCTTGTACTAGGCACAGCTCAGACTATAGCAGCTGCTGTCCTCTTCTGAGGCTAGACACTGGCCTGAGTGGGCCGTACGTACCACTCTTGCGATAATTTCCCTGGAGCAGCCAGGTTGATATGCAGACAAAACAACCACAAAGCAATGCAGGTGTCCAAACGAGTACCCCCTGTGTTATTAATCTTATGTGGTATATTACAAATAATAAATTTATAATTGGGAAAGAGGTGCAGCTTTTAAAGGATTTTATATGCATTTAAAGATATAGCTTAATGTGTATGGATGTCTGGCATAAGAACTGCAACAACTGAAAAAGCCCTGGCAATAGCTTTCTTTCTATACAAAACATGCCATGCACTAAAAAGTTGCTCTGGAAGGGCTTGTTCATTCATTCCTTTGTCATATGTTGTTTTTCCTCACATAAACCTTACGCTGTATCCTTACAATCATGTTTCAAAGGGGCAGTTGGTACTCGGTAAGAATTAAAATCCAAAGGGGGAAAAATTCAAAGTGTGTATCATCCATCCATTAATGCTTGGGTATGTACTCAGCAATTTGCTTTTCTTTTCTTTCCTGTGACCACATAAAGACTGAAAAAGGTGTTTTGGCAAACACTGGCAACATTATCCCTGCTAAATAAACGAGGTCCAGAGACTCTTTCCTGATTATAAGGCCAACTAGCCCATAAAGATGAGTCTTTCTGGACCCCTTCTCCATACCCTAATGCAGGATTATTGTTCTTTGTGTGTGTTTTTCATTCAGTACATCTGCAGCCACCTGAGGACTATTCACAGCAGTGCAGCCCATTAGAGAGGTGCTCTCAAGAGTATAAAAATGGGAGAATGTGTTGTTTGCATGTGGATATGAGGAGGGAAAATCAAACGTAAACTGAAAGCAAATACACTGCGTCACTGTCCCTAAAAGGATGAGTGTCATGGTGCTGCAGCCAAATGCAGTACTAATGAGATTTGGGGTGAAATATCTAAATGGATGAAACTTTTAAGAAAGGTGACAGAAAAGGAAGAGAGGGTGTTCATTCATTGACTTACTGATTGGATTTTCCAAGATTTTGGGATTTTGGTGAAGTTTTCACTCAGTAAAGATGCTAGCATTGGAGCCAGTGTCACTTTTCTTAGTGCTCTGGTTTCTTAAGATGCTCTGGAATTGAGTGCAGTTCAACAGTTCAGTTGGTTGGGTCTTTTATAACTAAAACAACAACCACCAGAAAAATCTTTTCTGAAGTATCAATACCTTTTATTCGGATCTGATGTACTGTCTTTTGGTAATAAAATTAAGGTAATATTAACATATATTGTAAAATTAGATGAATGACATTTTTAATAACTAATGCTTACAGGTAGGAAAACTAATCATCAAACGATAGTTTATTAATGACACTGAGTTGATTTCCAAGCAGATTTAGTAAAACATTTAAGATCAGATTGAACTGTCTTAAAGGAAAATTTTCTGTGTTGGCTCATTGACAAAATTATACTGATATATCTGTATAGGGCCAAGGTTTAACATGCATCTAGCTTCCCATCTGACTGAAAACTGAGAGCTGTGGATGTATTATGTCACTCCTGACATAAGAAGAAAAACAAACAACCTGTACATTATATCTCTCATCTCATTTCCTTGAGTGACTTAAATCAGTGGACTACATTAACGTAAAATGAATTCTCAAATTAGGCTGTAGAATTCTGTGAGACAGCAATTTGATTCTCAGCATCATTGTTACTGAGGAAGTGCTTCATTTTATCCAATCGCATGCTTATGAAGAACTTGGTCATGAGAAAATTTCCACTTCTTGCTCTAAAAAAGTTCAGCTTGTTAGAAAGGAAGCTGCATTTTACAATGCACTAAGTAAATTTAGTTTATGACAGTCATATGCTTTATTAGTGTTTCAGTGAAAAATGAAACATTTCATTTTAGAAACTGAAAATATTTATTTTAAATATACAATGACATAAAATATGGTCACTCATCTTCAGTTTGCTCCATTACTTTGAGAGTATCATATGCTAGTAGGTCTCAAAGTAGAAATAAAGATGAAAAATACAATGCAAACTTAATGCTTGATTTTCACACAAACGTAAATTAGGTACAACTGTAATGAAACTAATGGATCTACAACAAAGAAAACTATCAAAATCAGGCCCTCAATCCTTAATAGCCGTTACTGGCTTTTCATTTGTCAGCTGTCCTACCTAACGTATTGCAGGAATAGTGAGGGACGACATGTAGATATGTCTGAGCCAGACTGCAAAACTTTAAAAAGAGGCAAGTAACTTGATTCTTTTACTAGTGAAACATGTTTTATAACAATTCTTCTCTTTGGAGGCCTAGGAGGGCTGCTGGAGGAAAGAATGGGAAAAAAGAGAACAGGGAATGAACTTTAGACATGTAAATTCCTTTCTCGAAAAATCATGCCTGTAGTCAAATAATAACTGTCTATACAGCACTTGAAGCTCAATTTCCTGTAAGATTTATCCTCAAACATTTTAGCTTGGATGTACAAAAAATTATTTTTTGATTAGTATTATAACTTGGAAGTATTTTAATATTAATTCCTGGAGAATCAGCTTCTTCCTAGGTGTGGTACATATCCAGTTACGATCCAGATTTTGTACAAACTTATTCTCTCATATGGTACATTTTAAAATCACTTAGAAAAGGGTTCCTGAAAAATAAATAATGTGCTTCCTGAAGGAACAAATGAGTAACAGCTGCAAACCACCTTTTGATGCAGACTATCTGAAATACATGACAACACAGTAAATCAGCAAGATAATCAGCAAAGTATGCACAAAAACTTAGAAATAATCATAGGGCTATAAAGAAAATGTGAATGTCATGTTGGAAAATGCATATATTGCCTTAGAAGCCAGCAACATTAGTGTTGAGGTTCTCCTTTTTCCGTAACACCGTAACATACAAACTGCAACACGGAGGCAAACCCATGGTCTGTCTATCCCACCATTTTGTTCCCACCAATGGTCATGATGAGAGGCTAAGCAGAGAATAGTATAAGGGCAGAATAAATATTTAGAGTGTTTCTTACTAATGTTTTCCTACCCCAGAGCAGACAGATGAGAACAGACTGAAAAGAATTTTTGCCAGATTTCCCCATGCTTCAGCAAGTATTCTTAAATTTCAGAAGACCTCCCTGCAATCTCAGGGTCATGCTTCTTAGTTTCCACAGTGTCAGATTATTTCTCCTGTTGTCCCTGTAGCACACATGGAAACTCAAGAAAGGAAGGCTTTGCATTAATCTAGAAACAGCTAGAAGAGCTATACATCCACAACTTGGCAAATTCATTCATAGATGTTAAAGCCTCTCTGTAGGACTGAGCAGCCAGAAAGACAACCTGTACTACTCAAGGCCAAGGAGTGTGGCAGGAAAGGGGAAAGTCATGGAGTGACTCACTCAGGTTTCTCTCCATCATGACCCCAGGACATTAGTGTCCAAGCCACAGCTGCCTCCATCATATAGAAGGGACAGAAAACTGCAAATGCTGCTTCAGAGGCCACCCACACCCCCCTCACAGGCTTGTCTTGCTCCCAAACGAAGTTGATTTGGCTCTAAAATAATTTGTACTTCTGCCAGTGATTTGCTCCAATAAAAAGATTTTTTTAGTTTTGAGAAGGAAAAATCTTTGGTATTCCCTAATAGAAAAATGCTATTTAAACACACAAGTATACTTAAAAGGTTTTTTAAACTATTCCAAATCAAACAGCAGCCCAGACATCCCACTGTTCTGTATGTTGATCTTGGTAAACCAGAAATCATATTGGCGAAGCTGAAGTGTACGACTCCTCAACCTGAGTGGTTATTGGGCAGCATTGGATCTGTCAGGGTGACACTGACACTGTCAGGCTATTACAGATTGAGCTCCAGAATTGTATGCTGTTTGAGGTACTGTAAAGCAATCAAAAATTCTGATGGTTCATATACAGGAAATTCTCAGTTCTCTGGTGATCAATAGAAGAAAGACGACAAATGGCTTTTTATCCTTGAGACACAGGGAACTCAGAAAATTAAGAGAAACCAAAGAAAAGCTGTAAATTCTTTCAGCAGACTGCATCACCACTTCGTAGATTGCTAATCTCGAACGCTAATATGGCCTATCTTTTTCCTCATCTCCTCTAAATTTTCCCTGTTTTTCAGACTCTACCTGTTGAGAAGAAAGAAGTAGGAATTAAAAAGAATGAGAAATAAATTGAAAATAAAGGTAATAATATAATACCAGTAATGGCTAAACTCATCATCTGTATAGGTCAAAGGAGTCACTACAAAATAGGGAGTATTATTACAGCGAGTTAAGTACAATACTGAGATCTAAGAAAGACCAGATTACAGGTGGAAGTCTTTGCTGCATGACTATATATATACATTTTAAACAAAGCGATAATTAGATTATCAATTAACTTATCACTGAAACTAAGAACATGATGCTCAACACCCTCCCAGATAGTTATCAAAGACAGAAGAAATTATGCCATCAGGAAGGGCTTACGTACTCAAAAGCTTGGGTTCTTTCCAGTCTAATAAAAGATAGTGCCTTGCCTCATGAAATCTGCCTTGCTTATATTCTTACGCCTTCAAGATTGTAACAAAACTATGATCACACCGCTTACTTGTAAAACACAGATGTAATTTTAGCCCTCAGAATAAAAGTTCCACTGCAAGGCAGCATAGTGAGAGTATGTATGTTGTTCTCAGATCGTTCTGATTTCACTCTGGGGGAAATAGCCCTGTATCTAGGGAAGCCAGCCTAACTTCATCATTCACCACAATGGGACCAGTTTTAGGTAAATTTTTTGTCTTGCAAGACTTCTTAGTCCTAAAGATTAAGTGGAGTGAAGCACGGCATTAAAAATCCCCTTGTTTGGTGTACTTTTTCATTTTCTTATTTTAGAAATCATAGTAAAACTAAAACTTATAGCTTTGAAAAATCTGTGCCAAATGAAGAAAGGGGATTTTCTGTAGTTATTACAGATAATTAAAACAGACTAGTAAAATTCCACGATAGATAGGACAAGTTGGCATGCTAAAGCAACTCAGTATAACTGTGGTGACCCATCACAGTTCTGGAAGAGAGTTAAGTGTAAGAAAGAAATCGCTCCTTCTGAGTCTTCAACTCTCAGTTTATTGCTCCAGTGCCAGTAGGAGTGCCAAAACTGATGCTGAGTCAAGGGATGATACAGATTGTATACCCTTGTAGCAATGCTGAATATTATAGGAATGAGAAATACAGCACTATTAAAAGAGAACTGCTTCTGTTCTCATTTTCTTCAAAATTATTCTTGAGAACCTAGTAGTTCTCTAGGGTGTAACCCCTTCCACCCCACTCCCGCCTTGCAAGAAAAAAAAAAAAAAAAAGAAAGAATAATTTACAGGAAAAGATTTCCCTGTACTGAGCTGCTCCATCACCTGAATTTGCTGATAGTAGCGTTTTTTCCTTTGTCTCAAATATGGATTCCTGCTTTGCTACCACATACATACTCAGTTACATACACAGTACTCTGGCTCAGAAAAATATCCCATTTGTTTTGGAAAAAGACACTTCTTATGAGAACAGTTGCAAATAAAGACCTAAATTTGATCCCTCACTCCGCAGCCTGGAGTAACATAAGAACGTGCTTATAATGAACAGCCTGTGAGCACAGAGACCGTAACGTGATTTACTTAGAACATTGCTCGAAGGAGGAGTGGTTCTCATCTCTAGCTTAAGAACACCTCCAATGCAAAATCTGGGAAAGGGATAAGGATGGGAATACTTCCTAGAGAAACCATATACCTACTACTCAGACAGGAAACAGTGAGGGGAATTGGACAGTAATGTGGTGGCTTGTACCAAAACGTGTATTGTTAACATTTTCATTTGCTTTCCATTTATGACCTTAATTGGCTCCTTCTGTACCGCTAGCAGCAGCCCTCCAGAGTATGCAGTCAGATGACAGCCATGCTATGTCGATCCTGTAACAGATGTTTACTGATTTGTCCTCAGGAAGGATTTGGTTTCTAGATCTATCTTCCCAGGCACAGGCAAAAGATATGATATGGGAGGTTTTTATTTTATTCCTGACTTTGTCCTCACATGCTTCAGGTAGCTATTTATTTCAAAAAAGAAATGTTTATGTCCAAGTTGTTGCCAAAAAATGTTAACCAAAAAAAAAAAAAAAAAAAAAAGAAGAACAAGTTTAGAAATTAAAGCCAGTATCCTGGTAAGAAAGACTAGGTGACTAGGAAAAAGGCTGGAGAAGCAACAAGCTGAGACATCACATCTGAAACCTGATTGTTTCTAAAGGATGTATTTCAAGAAGGTAATGACTGGATTTGAAGAAGCTGCTCATAGTGAAACAATGTAAGGCATTTGACACCTCAAATGCAACTTTGGAAGATTATAGTGCCTGTTGCAAGAAGTTTCTTGTAAGGAGTTTTCCATGGGTAATGCTTGATTGAGTCAATCAAAATACGGGATAATTATTACACATTTTGTAATTTTGCACATGACAGACAGGATTTCATTCTGGTAGGTCATTCGATTCTCTGCAGGTGGCTCTGTTGGTTTCTGGAGTAGTGTACTGTGAATTACATGTTGCACAAATGAAAAGCAGTTATAATTCTGGATAACATTGTATTTGATTCTACAAACATCTTTAGGCCTAATGCAAAGATTCCTTTGAATAATTTATCCAGCTAAGTGTCTGTGGTCCCAAACTCCTAATTTAAAAATGTTGATAAATGAAGTATCTCTTTAGCTAATAAATGAAGTATCTCTTTAGTTATCCTTTGTCAGCAACATTCATTTTAATGGAAAGTGAGTTTACAGGGTTACATGATTGAACTACTGAGCCAAGTCAGTGTTGGCAAATGATGGGCTAAATTATTGATGTTACACACTAATGAATTCTGATGAGAAATAAAATACAGACATTACATTTCAAGTGGTTCATAATTATTTTTGTACTTTAAAAGCAATTTTATTCTTTTTCCAAATCATACTGGTTCGGTAAAACAAAAACATAGTTAGTGATTATAACTAAAATTATTGAGTTGGAGGCAAAAATGCTCCTGTAAGTTTTCTTATGCAAGTGTAATGCTGTTCACACTAGGATTCTGATTTCTTCTTATACTTCTGGGAGAGGATAATTAAATTAAATGTCTAAATTTTTAAACTGCTGTCTTTAAATAATCTACTTTGCAACCATGAACCAAGAGTTCAGTAGATGAGTTTATAATCTATGATATATCAGCATGTTTACTAGAGATGCTCTGAACTGCCATAATTAATTCAGGTGACGACAGAAACAGAAGAGCTGCCAAAAAGGAGCTTTCAACATGTAAACATTTCATCATTAAACCTGTGTTTTGATATATGTTTAAAATGGGTAGAAGGAGGTTACCAAACTTCAGATAGCCCAAAGTGATGTTGCAAGGTTGAATCATTAATTTAAAATGTCATTTCTCTGATTCTTTACTCACAGTACTGGATAAAGAAATTTAATTTCTTAGTTTTTACTTATAAAACCAGAGCTAAGCATTTGCTAATTTGGCAACAGTATAACTTCATAAATACTATCCTTAATCCTGGCTTCCTAAAAATGGGCTTTATTTAACTTAGCTTAATTATACACTGAAGGCTTCTGTCAATTGTTGGAAAAGCAAATCTATGAAGTGTCATTTCCTTTTCTTTTTGACACTTAACAACTGAATAACTGTCTTACTTGTCGGCTCATTGCTGTATTCTCTTGTCATTCAAAACTACCATTGTCTTCTTGAAGGACTAAATACATGGTAAACTGTTTTGGTTTTACTTACAAAAGGAATCTTATGGTCAACCTTTTGAGAGGTTTGTTGTATTCTGCCAAAGTCTCAGCACAGAGATGCGTGAGCTACAGAATCATCATCACAAACTTCAGTGTTACTTATAATTTGACCTTCAATTTGAACACAGCACCCAAAACTGTATAGTTTTTTTAGCATATAAGTCTCAGAAATTCAGCATTTTATATTAAATGGAACTATTTAGAAGGTTGTTTGCTCTGTTGCTGTACAGGTATCTATCAGCACAGCTGGTGGAAATATAATATACACGCAAATTATATTTTCTCATGTTTAGCCAGTACTGCTTAAGAAAACTATGTTTTTTCTGCTATTCAGTACTATTGCTCCAGTCAGGACAAAGCATGATTTTAAAAAAAAGATGAGAAATGGTTATGCTTCTCTGGAAGAAAAACCCCACAATCTTTTCACAGAACCATAATTAAATACTTTGAGACATTTTGATTATGTACGTGCTTTCCCATATTAGCCCAGATACTCATAACACACCTACTCAAACAAAGACAGCTAAGCTCTGCAAAAAGAATCAAGAACTCCTATACATTTTGCTAGGAAGAACTTGAATTAATTATTGCTGGATTTTGAACCACTGGTGTTTAATCCATTTCCACTAACTTTTCAGTAAAAGGAAGGATTCTTTTGAAGTGTAAGTAGGGCTGAGACCATTGTATATTATGAAAGTTGCCAATAATTTACTTTTATAGGATCCACTATAATTTTAGGATCCATTATAATTATTATTTTTTTTTACACCATTTATCCAAAATTTAGGCATTGGGCTAAAATGTTTGATTTCTTTAGTAAATTCAAGAAAAGACAGAAATGGGTTGTACACTAGTACAAACAAAACTTCAGAGCCATGAGGCTCTGAAATCATAGTTCACCCATGCTTGGCAAATGTCAGCTTGAGCTTCAGTAGCTTTTAAAGTTACATTTTTACAAACTTGAGACTTGCAATAGGTAGGTCTTCTCCAGCGGTAGTATCTCAGGACTGCTGTGGTTTGGGTTGGGTTTAGGGGCTTGCGAGCAGAGGTGTCCTGCCTGTGCTTTCATTTTGCCTGGGTAGATGCTGGAGGAGGAGGAAACTGCTTGATCTGAACATGACAGGACAAAAGCCAAAATGGAGCAAGAGTTAAACTTAGAAAAGGCTTACCAGGAGATAAAATCAGGTTACAGAGAAGGGAAACTGTCAGTAGTCTGTCAGGTGAGGGTAAAGAGTGGAATTGGCAGGTGTCAGAGGCTGGGAGGTGGAAGAATGTGACCATTGCTTGGAAAAAAAAAAGATGGGGGCTGGGACTTGAGGAAGCAATAAGGGAACAGATGAAAATGGAAATAAGTGGGTAGTGCCAGAGAATAAGGTTGGAAAAGGAGCTTGAAGGAAGAGCAGAAATGGCTGGGCCAGAAGTCTGGGAATTAATCAGGTGCAGGAGAGAAGTCTGACATTCATCTGGGATGAGATGCATCACCAACACCGGATTGGGAAAAGCAGAGACTATACACCACGGGGACTTTGATTAGGTAAAAAGACTGAGCAATAAATTACTGAGTAAGAGATAGACAACAGCCTACTACAGTTGCTATTTACTCCGTTAGTTAAAGTGGCAGATAAGTGTATTGGCACTCAATCTGCTGATGATCAAAGTAGGTGTCAATATAATGGTTTATACAGAGTTTGAAAAATGATCTTAAAAGAAAACTATTAAGATTACAAAACCAAGTTACTCAATTTAGAAATGTTAGGATTACAGTTATTTCTATAAACTTAATTCAGCCTATTTTGTGAAAACATTTCGACACAGATATTAGCTGCTTAAGTAAAAAAATGAAATTTATGCTACTTCAAGAAATAGAAATCCAGTAGTCTTCAGATTCTGGAAAAGGCATCAAGCACAACAACTTTAACATTTTTTGACAACTTTTCTATTCATGATACAGTGTTTCAGCACATTTTTCTTGCATCAAGTTTTAAACTGAATCTCTGTGCCAGGGAGTACAGAGAATAATCTCAGGTTTAAAGAGTGCTGTAGCAGTGACATGACTCAGTGGATCAGTTTTTAAGAAGGTGGAAGTCACACAGTTCCTCTTTTCTTGTCTTCTAAGACCTACTGGTTTGAGTAGCCCTGCTGAGAATAAAAGCAGCAGAGATGATAAGCTTGCCAGTTCCTCAGATTTGACTGGAGTTTGGAATGTTTGGCCCACAAATGGACGCTATCAGAGTTACAGGTGGAAAGAACATGAATCTATAGACTGAATTTCTGGATTCTGTCTC
>JAVJGJ010000037.1:50991386-51001756 GCA_035590215.1 Microhierax caerulescens | reverse complement strand
GCACCGCCCCGCCCCGCCCCGCCACCGGCACCGGGAACAGAACCGGAACGGGACCGGCGGGGGTCGGGGCAGGGGCGAGAGGCAAGGGGAGGAGGAGCGGAGGACACAAAAAGAAGGAGAAAAAAAATATTAAATTCCCAAGTCAGAGTAGGAGGGGAAATTAATGGCAGCGTTCAAGAAGAATGATGGAGGGAAATATAGAAAGCAGTCAATAGCCCATTCTGCGCTGTACGGACCTGACAGGAATTTCACAGTCTCTTGGTTTTTCAGCCCACTCATGTGCATTCATCAGAATCCAGTCACATCTGGCTGCCAGGATGGGGGGTTAATTTTCTCTAAATGCCTCAGCAGTTTTGTTCTAGCTGAGGCAAACTCTGTGACTGCAAAGCTGATGAGTAAAATATTTCTACTTCACCCAGTTTAACTCAAAACCGATAGCCTCGGGACATATTGAACCTTTCTTAAAAAAATAATCTTTTGAAGCTTTTTGAATGGCACATCAGGTCAGGCCAAAGTTTAAAATGCAAGTTTAAGACTTTGATGGACACAAGGGCTTTTTATTTTTTTCCCCCTGTGTAAAGCTTATCATAGTTTGGCAATGTGTGCTTTAGTGCATGACAAAACTAAAGAGAATTAACTTAGCCATCAACTGCCCAGGGAGAACAAAAACAGGAAAGAAATTTCCAGATAGAAGTTCCTATTAATCTGCCCAGCTATAACCACATGACATGAAAGCATCTAACAGCGCTGAACTGCACTGAACGCGGCAGCTGAGAGTGACACTACTTAAAAAAGGGATTTTATGTAGATGTATGGGAAAGATAACGCGTACCCTAGGAACTGCATTCGGTGCAAAGGATCCTGGCTGCAATGATTCCAAGTGGGAGTGCTTACCTGATAGGCTTTTGCAATTTGCTAACAGTAATTATTGTTACAATCTACAGTTAAGACTGGTTATCAGTTTTTCCTTAATCTGCAAGTATTTGGAAGTCATAAACATTGTGTGGCAGGTCTCGGTCTAGAAGAAAAATATTTTTATGAGATCTGAAAATCTACTGACACATAATGTCTTGAAAACAGCTGTGGGTTTTGGCAAATTCTGCAAACATTGCTGCATACATTAGATGTTGTAATTTAGAAAATGGAAATTTAAACAACCTAAATCATTGCTTAGTGGAAATACACAGATTTGTGTTTTGCCAAGTTAATTATTTCAATAAATTCCATAGCTATTGTTAGAATGAGGCTTTCAAGAGTATACCTGTCAACCAGATTAACACAATGGATTGTATAATTCCTTTGGAAATATTACATTTCATTAAGGTCAGTGCCACAGGTCAATAATTGGATCAGTTATAAAGAAGCTTTTACATGATAAGAGATGACTGCTCTTTAGGAGCAAGCGCAGTGTACCAGGTGAAAAATACACTTTTTCAGAAGAATGTAGATTATAGTAATATCAAGTGAGCTATTACAGCCTAGAGGGTAATTAATGCACATTTTCAAAATTAATGGCCTGATTTTCAGAGAAACTGAGTTTCCACAAGTCCCATTAGATTCTATGGAAGCTGTGAGTACTCTGCATCTTTGTAAATGAGACTGTAAAATATTAAAACAGATCTTCGTACATAATTTTTTTGAGTCCTGCCAATGTATATTAAAAATAATATAAGGGAAGGTAAAAACTCAGTGTGAAAATATAAAAATATCAGTTTTAATCAGAGCCAAAACATAAACCCAAATAGGAATATGTTTTCCAGTTTGAAGAATCTTTTCTAAGGACCACTGCTCCTTTCCTCCTATTTTAAGAATTACTTCCTGAAATCTATCTCTTTCTGTAGGTCTGCTGTTAATTCAACTATTTTCAAATCTCATGTTGTTTGATACCATTCTGGAGTCTGTAAAAGAATGCAGGTGAGAGAGAAATGAAACAGAACAACTTAGGACATTTTAATGAAACAACCTGCTTCAGCCCTAGAAAAAAACTTAACTAGAAAATCATCTCATATTTCGAATACATTTTATTGTGCCTAGCATAATCGAGTCTAAACCCAATATTTATTAATTTTACGATATTAATTGCAACATAGATAACATCTTATGCACTCAGTCAGAAATACACATCTGTGAGAAAGTAACAACTTGATCAAATAATGTTACCTTCAAGCTTAGAATAAACTGATGCATTCATTAACCTAGGAGGGGCCATGCAATCTCCTGAGGTGACTGCAGCTGGGGGAACAATTTAAACCAGAAAATTCCCAAGTAACCTAGCTAAAAAGCACTTCTAGCTCAAACGCAGCCTGTAGGAGGTTTTGGCATGATCTCCTTGTCTGTGCAAGCACCCGTACCATTCCCTTAGATCCTCTTCCAAAATTAATCCTGCAAGGATGAGCAATAACTTTCAAAGAGTTGTGTTTTTTGTTTTGGTTTGGTTTTTTTGCTGGGAGGGGACAATTTTTACACCAAGTGGCTTCTCTCAGACCTCATCCTACAGATGTGAAGATGGTGGGCTGATAGCTTTGCTGGATAGGCACCTGTGTGAGCTGCTGGGAAGAATGAATGAGGCTGCCAAGGCATTGCCCTGCTGTTTTGGGCTTCAATGTCATTCTCCTTTACTTGTGTTGTGGCTCCCCTCTGTGCCTCACAGCAGAGGGGAGCACATGGCTCTGTATTTGTGTAACCCCTTATTTATATATGGTACTAATATCAGCAATAATATCAGCATAAATCTGGGAAAAGGAGGTGTGAACTATCTGCTGTTGCTGTCTTACTAGAGAGGAACCTTATGATTCGGGTATCTCGTTCCGTTCTCACCTTTAAGTTTTTTGTTATGATAAATCAAGACACTTCTATTAAATTCATGCCTGATTTGCAGTAATATGATAGAAATAAGGCATACATTTTAATCTGTAATTTCTAATTTGACAGATCAAACTGAGATAAAAAACATATGATATGATTTGAAGCGGAGGCCTATTCAAGCCTAATTCATTATTCCAGTGGTAGTTCCTAGGCCCTCATTAATTAACGCTATCACAATGTTTGGATTCTCTATACAGTAAACAAAAGGTAAATTGAAAGAAAATCCCACACAGAGAGAAGGAACTGTATCTTAGACCAGAATGCTATTTTACTTTTGTTTCCTGGCAGTTCACAGAAACCCCAAATTTTCACCTGCTTATCTTTTATTACACATTCTAGCTGCAGAGGACTAAACCAACTCAGGTTACAGACATATTTGACAATGAACCCAAACCTAGGGGTGTTTACCTGGTTAAACATCAAATGGCATGTGCCCCCATTACGAATACAAAGCGAACAGCACTTTCTGTTTTGTTTTGTTCTGTTCTGGAACCTAGTCGTGATGCTTTTTCTTGGTGAATAACATCCTACTTGGACTGCTTCAACTACAGGTTTTGGCCAGTGACTGCATGCTAGCATTACTCTAGGTGACAAACCTGATTCTCTTCTCTCCTTTTTTTAGTTAGGGTGCTTCAACCAATCTGAATATAACTGTTCCTGTTTTACACCTGAGAATGCAAAGAGAGAATCTGACCATCTGTGAATACAACTTAATTTTATTTTCCACAGTTGTAGTTATTCATATTACAAATGCATTCTGCATTTAGAATACATGCTTCCATGTAAGATGTCTGAGCCAGTAAAACTACAGGGTTCTGGGTTGCATAAAAGGTAGCAGATACTATTATAGACAGAACTAGTATGCTGCTTGTCTCAAAAGAAGATTCTTAAAATTTTGCCAAACTTTAAATATTTGATCTAAAAGTGTGCATGGCAGGTGTTTTCCTCAGGCTCAATTTGTTTGGATAGCCCAAGAGAAGTTTGCCTTTTTTGTGAGGTATTTTGGGCAACATTCGTTATTCTGCTCCTGTTAAAAAAACGTACTGGTATTTCCTTTATTAGATACAGTATGCAAAGAGGACTCACGTTTCAAAGGGGACAGCTTTTTTTGTATGTGATAGGACTTTTTCATAAAAATAATCTGGTGAAACTGTGTCTTTGGAAAACTATTGACTACAGATAGTCAATAGTAAATTTTTCATTTTTATCAACTGAAATTTTTAAACACATTGTCCTCTGTAAGCATTATTGAACCTCTCTCTCACTGGTCCTACAGTTGATCAGATGTTTACGTACCAGCCTTGCTGAGCAAGTAAGAGTGCTTATCTCTGTACAACTCCTGTACATAAACCATCTTCACAAAGCAATTCATCATACATTATGAATACAGCACTGAAATTTGAAATAATGTTGTTATTTTGGTCCAGGATGAGGTTCATCACTGCCAACAATGTGCCTGTCTGTATCAGAGTAAATATCCATCTATTGGTGCTCAGCAAGCCTGGAGAAAAAAAAAAAATCTTTGTGAGAACTGGACACTATATTTGAATCAAACTGTGAAGTCTGTATGAAGGATGCCAACTGGTGATTAAGAAATCCAACTGCTAATAAAAACTGGTGTAATTCTAACCGTCATAGTCTAATTTAGGCTTTACTTGGCCATGCTAGGATACAATAACATTGAGCAAGGAGATCCAAGCCTAGACCATAAAAATGGAATATTAATTGCAGTACAATAAGATTTTACCAGAAAAAAACTGATTTCATGAGTTTTCTTTCAAGTACTAATTCAAATTTCCTTTTCCTTTCCTGAAGTTTCCTTCAGAAACAGCTTGAAAATCAGGAAGCAAACTCAGCTACACAGCTTGAGGAATGGAAATTTCTCTGATTACAGAGAAATAACATAGTTATTTAATAACATAGTTATTTAATAACAAGTTAGAGACATAACTACTTTGAAGAGAGGGTGATTCCAGACTGAAAACAGTCCAAGGAAATACATATTGAGACATAGAAGAGAACTAGCAGCTGAAGATGATGTTGTAGCTATAGTAGGTGGAGTGAGATACTCACCAAATGATTAAAACTATTTGTGGGTATTAAAATGAAGAAAAAATGGACTAAGAAGCAGCAAGAATAGAAGTATATATGTAGCTGAGGCAGATGAGAGAAACAGATGGGCAGAGCATTTCCAAGAAGTCTCACTAGGCTCAGCCCACCATCAATACCATATTTTTATGAAATATTATGAACCTAAACCATGTAACATTAACAATAACCAGTCGGGACATCAGCAATACACACAGCAATCCAGAAGCTAAAAAATGTCAAGGCAGACAGCAATGATCTTGTCACAGAGAAATGGAGCGCTGGATCGAACCATTTAAACAAAACTCACAAAATTATTCAGAGAAAAAAGCTCTTCCCTCCCTCCAACAAGAGAGATCAGTTGCAATGCAATATCATACAGAATGTAAGATGAAGTTGGGCAGAAATGTCAATAAACAATAGTCTGGATTCAGCTCAGGTGAACACAAATGAGTTACAGATAGTATAGTCATAGGAAGTACCATCATGTAACAATACACTATCAATTCTCAAAAACACATGGAAAGCTTACGTACACCCGCAGACATACACTGATCATGAATCAGGCTCCCGCTGTGAAGAAGGCAGAGAAGAATGGAAGACCAAGTACACTTCAGTATCAAAGCTCCTGAATGTCACCCTGCAGAAATGTATTCTATTCAGATCTCTGCCACACTGTACCCATGGCATGTGAACCACATCATTTAAACTCGGCTTTCCAGTGATAACTGGGAATTCTGTGCTCTCCTTTTTTTGGGGGGGGAATCCAATTTAAGTCTTTAATTTCTAGAGCTGATTAGCAATGACAGATACATCTGAAGACAGCGGGGAGTCTTGAAATTATAGTGTGCCATGAAGAAGGGTATATTTCTGACATTACTGTAGCCAGGGCTTGATCTGCAAAAGGCTTTAGGCATCTGATTGCTATGTTAGGCAGCTAAAACTACAGTCATTCTCTGGTGTTGGCAGTACAGGAAACCAAGATTATTTCACTGAATTCTTTTATTAAAACATGACTCTGCTTTACATTCAGTGAATATAACTCTTTCAGCACCACTCTTGACTGACACTGATATAACTGGTACCTGACCTTCCAGCACCTGACCGTCTGGATTCAACATAACATTATTTTGTAATTCTGAAGTAGTCCCTCTTGAGACACCAGTTTATTACAAAATGCAGTAAACCAAAATGAAACTAACAGAAGAAGCATTAACTACTAGTCACTGCTATCGGTAGTAACCTACTACAACTTTTAGACCTAAGCAAATTACCATTACAGGTTGAACAGAGGCTAATATGTTACTTATAAATCTACGCTTTCTCTATTTTCAAATGATGCTAATCTTATATCAGAGGATCCAATGTGTGTGTCATATTAATTCAACAGTGCGCTGTGAATGCTAAATTCTATGTAAATGACATAAGCCTTATCAGTTCCACTCATTGTTACAACTCAAACAACAGCAATTACAACAACTCCACAGATTTTGGCGCTGTAAGAGTGGCAGATTTGTTAGAAAAATCCAGTTAATATTTATCTTTTTATACTATTCAACTACTAAGTTACACCTGTACAATATACAAAGCTTCTAGGTAATGAGATATTTCTTTATTGTCAAATCTGCTCCACAGACTGCTGGTAAAGATTACATATCTCATTTAAATAAAGCTCTTTTGTCAACAGACTGGATATACTTTAAAAATGAGTAAAAGCCTCATGAAAAAACCAAAACTCAGCTGATGTGCAAGTATACATGAAAAGATGCACTTGTTTTTTGACCTTATTCCAGTTGTTAATGCTTTGGTAAGCAGATTAGCAATGTTAAATTTTAAAAAAAGGAAAACTGTATTTCAAGATCCACTGAAAAATAAATGAAGAAAAGCCTGAAAAATCAGAGTACAATCTTCTACTAAAAGTATCAGTGAATGCAGACAAAAACATCAGTTAACGGAGGAAGAAAAAATAAAGAAAAACTGGTATTATGATTTTTAACTGCCGTCAGGAAAGAAATAGAGACAACAGCATAAGATCAGGGTCTCTTTCTGCTTATTGGGGCTACTTACTCAAATACCAATCTGAAAATGAAATGTGCTTTCTATATTAGGTTCCTGAAAAAAGCCTAGACTTTGATACTGAGTAGATACATGTAATGTTATTCTTTCCTCAAAGATTTTTACACTTGCCAATTTCTACTGCTATAGAAGGGACATATATTTGTACCTATCCAGATGGCTTGCTCTATATCATTTGGTAACACTGATAATCAAACACTGGTATTTCATCCCCAGGAGCCTAAGGCAATGAATGGAAACACCTTGAAAAGGTGCCGATAATTGCACCTACTCCAAACTGAAGGTTTAAATTTTTTTTTTTTTTTTCCTCCAAAGTTCTCATCTGAAGAAGCCTACAACTTTTCCAAACTTTTGTTTGGTATTTGCACAAGGCCATTAGAGGAACATGTCAGACAGCACAAGCTGATGTCTATCAAAACCCTGCAAGTAAACAAGATTGTTCCAAAGAAATTCCTGACCATTATTTTCTCCTGTTAAAGCAGTCATAATCTCTAATAATTTCTTTTACAGGTTCTACTGCTTACTCTGAAGAGAAGAAATTGCACAATAAAATACCATATCTCATCCTTTGTCCCCTCCTAAAGGATTTCTGGAGTATAATTGTTAACACATTTTCCAAAAAGTAAACTAGTGCTCTTTTGGCATTTAATGTTGCTGAGAATTTTTTTCTTGAGCTTGTAATCTTAAAAATAAAACTAATAAACTAACACTGGTATGAATATGTTACACTACTTTGCCATACAATTTAATAGTGTGGTCTAAGATAAGCTTTATCTTTGTGAATGGTGAATTCATGCCTTCTTTACTACCTTTGAAATTTGTGAAGATTAATTACTAAAATGTTCTTCAGTTGTAGATATAGCAGAGTACAGAGACCCTGCCTGTCTTAGCTAAGGAACATCAAACTTTATGATGATAAACATTTATATTAAGCTCTTGCTTCTGATTCATATAAAGTATCTCCTGATTATTGCAGAACAGTAAAATGAAATTCAAATGAAGACATTTTATTTTTTTTCTAGATGACACATACATTTATCAGTAATCCTCTATAACTTCATGAGAATTCAAGGATCATAAATCAAGAACAACTTGCTTTCTGGCCAGAAACCAGACTGTTTTGACCGGACAGTACTGCCATTTCCTCTGTGTTCTGGGTCTTTGGCACCTGGCAGTGGTGACACCAGAGCTGTTAGTCACCAGCCTGTTCCTAGGCTTCATGCAGCATGACCGTGAATCGCAATAGCCCAGGTCATACAGCAGGCATCTCTGCAGTTGCATGTGCTCCTGGATGCTTGGCAGAATTCTCACCAGCACCCCCTTAACCATGGCAGAAATTTGACTTTCAATTAGCCATTTCAGGAATGGCATGGCCTACAGCTGAGCTAAACCAAGCTTTGCACAGCGACCTCCCACATGGGTTTGCACAATGCAGCACCCGGCCAGGAAAAGCATCCCGGAGGCTGGATATTCTGCAGGGCCAACTTGCGCACACAGAGGTGAGTGTGCTTCCTGGAAGGCAGTGAATCAATCAGATGAACAGCTGGCCCATTAAGATGTGCATAACTTCTTGCCAGATGCTACCTCTGTGCTGATGGCTGACTGCATCTTAGAGATGCACATTGTTTCTCAACCCCTGGGGCTACTTTTGTATCGTTAAATAAACAGAGCTAGGAACCATTCCATGGCAGTAAGGCTAAATGGCACAGGCTGGCTTTGTCCACACTATGTAGTCCACTACCACTTCTCAGTCTTGTGTGATCACCTCACTACCCTAAGATGCAAACAGTATTTTCGGGGGAGGAGGGGTTAATGGCTGAATGACTGAATTAATGTGAAGATTGCGTTTCAGCCTATGAAGATGAAACAGAGAGTTAGCATTACATACCCTTGGGTATGGCAAAGCCTCTTGGGATAGTGGTGGAATACTGTATTGTGTTGAGGGAACTAAGGCTGGTGGTGTCCACTCCGTGTTCCCTGCTTGAAGCAGTCCCCGGTGCATGCTACTCCTTGACTTGTGTTAGGCCTTCTCTTGGAAAGTGTTAGCTAGCACAAGCCAAAACAGGACATTGTACCAGAAATACACTGTACAGGGAACTATGGAGCAGGTCAAGCTAGGCCCCTAAAGCTCTTATTTTGCAGACTAGATGTCACCTTCATGGGCAACAGTATTGTCTTGGAAATTGTCTGAAATTGTCTTGGAAAGAGCCAGATGCACGCATGCTCTTCATAAACATTAAGGATTGAATAATAAGAATAAATAATAAGAATTCATGGACAGGATGGGGTTAGAAAGGGAACATGAAGGTTGGAGGGGGTCCAGCTTCAACAAGTAGGTGAAGAAGCCAAATGTATGTGGCTACAAGCTATTACAATAGGTCAGGTTGCAAGCTACACTGTGAAGAGAAAAAGGGGTATTTTGAGACTCATAAATTGAAGTCTTTAAGTCATCAACTAACTTGAATTTGACATCCTTAGTCTAACCAAACACCCTTTTTTTCTTATCTAGCACTAGAGATCAGATTTCAGAAATCTTAATGAAAATTCTTCAACCTAGTTACCCCCTTCCTGACTTTGACTCTAGCTCTGATTTACATCTTCAGGCTAGACAGCTGTTTTCCTTCTTGCTTCACTCAGAGGTCAACATAAGGTGACAGAATGCCCTTTCTTGCTTACTAAATATAAGCATCTTTTGAGGTTTACAAAGACTCAGATTCCCATACCCATCACACCTACATACCACCTCAGTACAGTCATTTATCCTGTATGATTCTTGGTAGCATGCTGAGACCTTTAAAGAGTTACTTAATTCTCTGATCCGAGAACATAGTATACAAACAGGCAGTCCTAGTTAGGATTTGACTGTGTTTTCCCACCACCATTATTTGCCTGTCTTCAGTCAGGATGGACATTGTATTGCAAAAATTAATATTACAGGGAAGGCAGAAATTAAAATGGTCTTCACAGAATGGAGTTTACAAATAGTTAGGCACCTAGCTTCAGGTTGCCATAATATGTATTATATTAACTAGCCTTTAAGATAATTGAAAAAAATATTGCAGGCCTTGCCAGAACGCTTTGTCCTCAGAAGGACTTAGGGTTTCAGCCACATTTCTGTAGGAAGCACAATGTGAGCAGCAGGAGAAGGCTAAATGAAGTCACACTATCAGTAATTAAATCACTCAGTAAGTACTAGTGATAGAATCATAGAATCATGGAATCATTTAGGTTGGAAAAGACCTTTAAGATCATCAAGTCCAACCGTTAACCCAGTATTGCCTAGACCACCATTAAACCATGGCCCTAAGCACCACATCTACACATTTTTTGAATGCTTCCAG
>JAVJGJ010000037.1:50969604-50991061 GCA_035590215.1 Microhierax caerulescens | reverse complement strand
TCCCTCCTGCAGTGACGGGCCCAAACCTGAACACAGGGTTCGAGGTGCGGCCTCACCAGTGCCCAGTGCAGGGGGACGGTCACTTCCATCATCCCGCTGGCCACACTGTTTCTGATACAGATCAGGATGCCATTGGCCTTCTTGGCCACCTGGGCACACTGCTGGCTCATGCTCAGCTGGCTGTCATTCATACAAAAGTCTAAAATTATAGGAAATACCACAGGTGCCATGTAGACTCAGATAATGTGAGGTACTGTAGGATCTAATGTAAAGGAGAAGTTTGAACAATATTCCAAAAGCACTGATTCATTGTACATTCTTCCAGTTCTCCGAAGAAGATGGAGAGGAAGGAGAAAGCTGAAGAAAGATGAAGAAAATTAAGAACAAGAATAAGAAGAACAAGAAATAAGAAAGCATGTGTCTGAGAAGGCAGAACTGAGCATTCTCCACCTTGACAGTGCACCTCTATTTCAATCTGCAATATTCCAACCTAATATTATGTAAAGGAACAAAAATATGGAAAGAATAGTGCTGGAAAAACTCCCAAATACAGTACCTGTAGTAACTCCTTAAAGTGTTTGAGTGAACAAACCAACAAACAAAAGGTTTCTTAGCTTTTGTTGTTCTGTTTACTCTTCTATAGTCCACAATATCTTCCCCCCTTCAAATGCAGAGAGCTCAGTCAGTAAGCAGATAGTTTGCTATTGCGTTTACAGTCTGAATTTCAAAGTGTAGTCTGTGCCTCTTCTAGTATATGGGCATGGACTCTGAACAGGGCAGAATAGTCTAAGTTGATAGGCAAATAAAGTAAAACTGTATGCGAATGAACTGAAATTGATTTTCTTCAACAAAACTGCCACAGATAACAGGATGGATCCAAATGGACACGGGTCATAAAGAAGTTTGAATGGTATGGTACACAAGGTGGCTAATAATGATATATTGTGCTGGTAACCAGCACTGAATCAACTGCAGCAGTGTAGTGTAGTGCTGTTTTTAAAGACAAGGAGAGACTAATTTGCGCACTCCCAGATTTCATTGTTTTGTGTTTATTTAGTCATTGCATTGCTCAAAATGTTCTTCAGCAATTCTCCATGCTTTTGCTTTTAATCTTTTACTCAAGCCAGATTCCATTGTTTCCATGTGCCTATCATATTTCCCTCACTTTTTGTCCTCAACAGCATGCAGAGATTGGCAGTCATCAATTAGATTGTAATGCTATTGTAAGTTATTTATCATATTTTTTCATAATGATAAAGCAGCACTTTATGTAGCAGTAAGATAAGGTCTCTGGTATAGTCCCTGATAAAAACATCAATCACAGGGTCATATTTTACTTGTCACTTAAAAATGTAATTGAAAAGCTAAATAACTTTTCATTTCCTGATACATTAGGAAGTTTCCAGCCACATAATCCATTTCTAAAAGAAATGGCACTTGAGGGCTTTCCTATTTCCTGGAAGTATCAATTTTAAGATTCACCTACTCATTTTTCAGCTGCAGGCTATGAGTGCCACTTGACACTGCCCTGGTCCCCACATCGGGAGGACCCACAGAGGTGCACCGCCTTTCCTCCCGGTCTGCATGCAGCAGTTTCCAGCACAATACAATTTGGGGCCCTCATAGGGCTGATGTGTATGTGGGTCTTGCCCTGTTGCCGAATGGGGAGGTAGCCAGGTGTGCTCCCAGAAATCAGAGCTGGGTGTGCCTTGTTCCAGAACACGGACAAAGCCTGCAACAACCACAGCTCAATCTTGTGTTTCACACCCTGCTTTCAGGAAAAGGGGAAGAGCCAAATAGTGACGTGAATAGTGAAGACAGTCAAAGACAACAACTGTATTTTCAATTTATGAGAAAAGTAAAAACCCCAAAGCAACAATGCGAGTAAAATTAACAGCAGTTAAAGTCAAATTTGCTCAGCAACTGCAATGGCCCCTAGGATTTGTCTTTTTTACATTGTAGCAAGGAAACTGGAAGTCCTAGGAGGCCAGGCTGTAGCCCAGATAGATCCATGCCTCATCCCTTAGCACCACAACAGGGAGCCTATTAACACTGACAAGGCTGACTGCCCTGAAATTGCAGACTTTTAAAACACTGACATTGCCGGCCCCAACGGCACAAGGCCTCAGGACCTGTGCCCCAGATATCAGGGAACACCTCAGGACCTCCAGGTGTCAAGTGTCTGGCTCTGCTGTAAGCCACCAGGGTCCCCACTGCTGAATTGGAATACAGTCTGTATTACAGGGGGCCACACAGGCACAGTCAGGCTGCCCAGACCTCAGGCAGCGTGTCTGGAGGAGCCCTGCTGGAGTCACAGACCCCAGCCTAGCAAGGGCCATTTGGCATCTCTTTGCCAACTCTGAGCAGGATTGCACCAAAAACTTAGTTTCTATCAGTGAGACATTAATTGAACTCAAGATTTTAACAGTCACCTCTTTTCTTGTTTCATTAATGTTGCTGGCAGATTTTCACTTATTTGTTACTGTCACTTAGTTAGGTGTGTTGCCTGAACACAATAATCTTAAAGATGATTTGGTGAAAAAGTTTTTGATTTACCAGTCACAGCCCTTATTATACAGGTATTATGTTTACAAGGTAAATCTGTCAAATAGAAAATGAAACTGTACGACAAAATTTGTTGAACACTGCTTACAAAGATATATGTGTTTAATGGAGTCTACCTTAAAATTGGTGTCTATCTTCATTTTTCTTCTTAGCAAGGATTACAACTGCATAGTCAACTTTTCCTAACTCATGAAAAATTCTCTGGAACCGATGAAAATTCAAGCATGTATGAAAACAAGTAAGTCATTACTAGCACATAAGCTTCAGATTGATCTTCACTATGTTTGTCAAGAACTTTGGGCTATGTAATCCTTCTTTGAAACGCAGTCTGTGTAAACCCTTTCAAACAGCAGTTTTCCTAGATAAAAGCTGACGGCCATAATAAATGGGACAGAAAACACATCTTTGGTTAAACTATTTTAATGAGAAGGTACTTAAACCATTAATGACCTGAGTCAGTGACTTTGGTAACCATGAGTTAGTTGGCAGGTTCCACCTATCTTTATTTCCAAGATTCTTAAGAGTCACAATTACGCAAATAGATTTGGTATTATGTTCCTGATTACCAGATAAATGAAAGATGCAAAAAGGAATCTAGTTAATGCCTTTATAATCACACACAATTACCTTAAAAGGATAATAAAAAGGAAAGAGAAATGTTCAGAAGTTAGGAAATGCCAGGCTTACAGTTGCTTTTGCAATGTTAATTTAAGACCCTATGTATTATGACAGTCATCATTATATGGTTCATAGTCTTTTTCCTATGTTTTTCAAAGAATTGTGAACAGATAACATGAGCAGTGGAAGGGAGTATTTCTGGGGGAGACTTTTCTGCATAGTAGAACAATAATCTATGGTAGACAGGGCTAAAAGGGGGTAAAATACCACCCCAAAGGTTTTGACAGATGTTGAGAGCAAATGACAGTTGAGATTTAGGAACCTCTAATTCCTTCCCAGTCTTTGAAAGCAGAGTGGCCTTAACAGACAGAGGTTCTTCCATTTCTCTATAGACTGTCTCAGACTTACTGGAAAACTCCAGTATCTCTCTGGACCACCCTTTTATTTTTATTTTTTTCTAAATAATCATTTGCCTATCCTTAGCCTGTCTCCTTGTCCTGCCACTGCCATTCTCCATCCCACAAATAATCAGTCTAATTCTAGAAAGTCTTAATTTCACATTCCTTATAGGCCCTAAAAGACGGTAAAATCTATGTCTTAATAGCATGAAACTGTGAATTAATAGTGGACTGAGGGACGTTTTGTCCATATTACAAGCATGTGTCAACATTGCAAAATAAAAGACGACTATGGAGACTCTACTGCTACAGATCTGATCACCAATACTGTTAGCTCACCCTCTGGTTTTATTTCAAACTAAACCATCTGCTTTCTTGCAGACAAAGCCTGTGTATGATTCACTCCAGAGACTGCTCCCTGAAAGCTTTATATCCCCAGACACCCTACATGTTGTTGTGCAACATCTCATGGCATATTATACATACCTTCACATTAATACTACTTAAAAAATCTACTCTGGTGGATTCACATGATTTCAAGTAAATGAAACTGAAATATGGTAGTACATAGTACTAACCATCAGTTAAGGCCGCAAGGTCCCTTCTGAGGTCTGGAGGACAGAAATCCATGGCCAAGTGCTGTGTAGTGTGGACAAGCCTACAAAGTCAGCCTTGGTGCTGTAGAAACCAACAGGAAACACCATTTGGGCTTGAGCCAAAGGAGATCTCCCTGGCCTTTCTTAGTGTATCAGAAGTGCCTGAAAAGCAATGCTGTCAGTCTTTGTTGCAACAATAATTCTGAAAAATGGAAAGTATAAATGTCAGAAGCTGAATTTTCTAGTTTTGGTGATCTTTTTCTCCCTGCTTCTGTGTATGCTTCTTTTTTACTTTTCAGGATGCAGTTTCAGCTTCTAACAGCAGAAGTAACAGTAGTTATAGCTCATCTTAATCAGTTTTCCTTTTCGGGTAAAAAAAAAAAAAAAAAAAAAAAAAAAAAGCAAAAACCTGCACATGCCACATGCACTTTGCTTTCTTATGGAAGAAAATCTGGGCATACAAGTAAGGAGGGAAACATTGTTCTTCAAAAGCTTCCCAGTTTGGAAGATCAGGAGAGCAGGACTGCAGGGCACACAGCAGGCACACCTATCTGTCAGTGCAGACACAGTTACCATATCCCAGATAACAAAATTAGTAAGTCTGTTTCAAATTAAAGACTAGATTGACTAGCACACCAACTGTTTTTCACTCCTCTAATGCAAAATAAGTGCTTATTTGGATGCTTTACACTATTCCAGAGTTTGGAAAAGCAGTAAAGACTGTATCAATAAATTTAGCTTTACAAGTTGATTTTTTTTAGAAAAACCACACATAAAATCAGACTAAGACCCCTTTTCCTTAACATAACTTTAAGTATTTAATTCAAAAGTTGCAAAGCCCCCTTAATCCTGACCCCCCCGAGGTCAATCATATGTGCTATGTATAGGTATATAGTTCAAGAACATATCTTAATAAAACTTCAAGACTACCCAGCAGAGTATGTATGTTTGTTACCAGTCTTTTTTCACTCCAGGACATATCTCCAGGTAAAAAAACCAACCAAATAATCCAATACCTTTTCTCCCCAAAATGGAAAGGGGACAGCTTCACAGCCATTCAAATAGCTCAAATAAGTAAAAAGATGGTGGGATTGCACAGTGATTTTAATTTTGGATACATATGAGAATGTAAATACAATAGCCGATGGTGAACATCTGTTTATAGTACTATTACATCTACTAATATGATTATAATACTGAATGTAGGAAACGAAAGAATTGCATTTGCATGCCTACAGCTCAAGTCTGTTTTATTTCCCGTGGATCATCTATGTATCTAGACAGGTGTGTTGGCTTCAGGCTATTTTTACTGCAAAACATCTGAAATCACAACTGTGAACCAGTTCTGCAGGTGAGAATTTTCCTGACAGAGTATTTACATTTGAATTTGAAAAGTCGTCTGCATCTTAAAGGCAGAGTATATTACTTAATGAAAAGTGAACAGCCATGGCCATTCGTTTTAGAGTTGGTTTGCATACTGGGACCCGTATTTATGGGACCTGTCTTTCAGAAAGACTGAGTTTTCCCAGTAAATATCAGGCTACTATTACCTAGGTGCTTAAATACAAAGCTTCAGGTACTTAGCATGAGGCACTGGAGTTTAAAAGCTTTGCCCAACATCTACATTAAATAGCATTGTGCCACAAACTGCTAAGAACATGAACTGCAAGATCTCAATAGGAAAATTGCACCCACGCCTCCTGTCCACTCTAAGCCCCCACTTACTCAAAGAGCTTAACTTGAAAACTCTTCTTACGCCTCTTAAGAAATTAACACTTGAGGGACAACATGAAGTTGCTACGTGCAGAAAATTTCACTTCAATTCAGTCTAACTTTCTTATCTGTCACATTTTTAACTATTCCTTTTCATAGTTTCAGAAAAAAACCCACGTTTTTCTAATAGGCTGCTGATCAGAACTGTTATTCTGATGGTGAAATCCCAAAGGGAAACATGTTTCAGATACAAAGTATTCCCTCCAGAGTCCCTGGCAGTCATAGAAAGAACTTCTTGATGTATAAAGACGGTGTCACCATTGTCAGAGAATACTACAGCGGGAAATGAACCACAAATAAAAGCAATGTCTTTCTTCCTAGGAATCAAAACAGTTGTTTTTTCACCTACAATAATTTTGGAGACTAAAATCCTAATGAAAGCTTGCACACATTATGAGAGAACCCACTTGTCTCCAGCTTTTTAAAATATGCATATACTTAGGCAATTTATAATTTATAGACGGTAAGCTTGTATACAACATATAGAGAAGGTCTCCATCACAAAATCAAAATACAATTTTATAGAAGGTGGAATAACGTACTGTTCACAGCCAACTTCACTTTTCCAACAAATGGAGCCATAAATGCAATTTTCTGTCCTTTGCTCTGAAGAATTAATTTTAAAGTATTCATATTTTTCTTCAAGTACATCTTAAGTCTCAATTAAACCTCAAAAAGCTACAATAAAGTAACATTAAGAACCAACTTAAACCCATCATAGCAAGGAAATTCAGACTTAGGCTAAAAATTTTGTCTCACTCTTCATCTTTAAATCACTCTGTTGTGGTTAGAAATTGTATGGCTTGGAGAAATGTGTGATTTTTCATACTGCACAGTACATATGTTCCAACACTTAGGTTAAAGGAAAGTCAGAATTTTTAGCCTTAACTCTGAATTTCTTTACCTTTGAAGGCTTAACTCAAGCATCTATAATTACTTTAACATGAGCTTTTTACTTTTAAATATTTTCACTCTGGTATAGCGAGTGGAATTCTGAAACCTCCTATTTTGCTGTGTTCTTCAATGGCACTTTCTAAATTTAAAAGATTGAGCACCGCTTACTACATGAAACTGAATATATGCATTTTTAAATGGCACTTAGATATGAGTGGCTTAAATGTGGTAAAAAAGACTTACATATTTCCAATATAAGTTACAAATTCAAACATTCGGGCATGAAAATCCTTTCCCTGAGTTGTTTTCAAGCTTCATCCTTTTTTCTGCAATAACTAAAGCAAAGCCACAGTAGAGCTGCAGCCATTTGCATCTAAGGAAGAGATGTTTTGCTTTGGTGATATAGTTAATGAGTCTAAAAATATTCAGTATAATAATTCTGTCAAAGCCCCCACAGTCTCCTCAATGAGCAGAAGCCTGCAGGATTCCAATGGGGAGCCAAGTAATGAGCTCTCAGCATTCGCTCCCACACCGTCCAGACGAAATATACTCAGGCCTCAACGGTTCCACATCATTAGCAACATGAAACAAAGACACATGCTTGACTTTAATAAGCGACTAAAGTTGCTGGCTTATTAGGCTGTCACTGCACATAAACTCTATTTCAGTGTGACAAAACAGTTCCTGCAAACAACAACAACCACCACCACAAAAAAAAAAAAAAAAAAAAAAAAAGAAAGAAAGGGAAAAAAAGGAGTGGAACAGTTTTGCAAACCAAGGCAGGTATAATTTAATGTAGTATGTGATTGAGCGGAGTTGAATGAAGGCACACGGGAAGTGATGGGTTTCTGACACCGACTCTCACGGGCATGCCACAGACTGCAGTTTCACTGCTGGAGATGACGGTTACAGTGGGCTGCAGTGATCAGACTATGGGCATATGTGACTGAGTTTTAGTTGATATTCCTGCAAGACAGGAAGTGGAGAAGCTTATTTCCCACTGGGAAAAGGTTCAGGCATGATTAACTTGGGCATGACCAAATAGGTCAATGATATGACAATGAGTGTCTAGCACAATAATTAAGTGGGAAAACGTGTGTAATTTGTTTCTTCTTGTTCTTCACATACCAATAATGCATTAGCAAGGATTCATTTAATCTCTTTCATTATATAAAAATTGGTAGCAACACTGTACGATAGCCTTCTTTTGAGTATATTCCGTTAAATTATATTTATCACTTCTGCAAAATAGTTGCACCCATGAATATTCTTCAGTGTTTATACTTTAATGTTCGATTTGCAGAGCCACTAAGAAGCTTTTTAAACGTTAATTTCTGCTAGAAGTATACATGCATAGACAGGAAAAAAATCATAATATTTACACTTTAAAAAGGGTTGCGTCTGATCTTAAGCAAAACTTAGCATTAGAGATGTGCAGGAAAGAAACCTCCTGTGCCACGAGCTTATTCCCAATTTCAAACATTCTCCTGTTTCATACCAGGGTGACATATGTGAAAAACTAGTTAGTGAGGGTAACAGAAGGGTTCACTCGTGCCACAAGTCAACCACCATGTCGCTCACCTGAAGGTTGAATATCAAAGCTCAGGTTCTCTGCTCAGCATTAATTCAGAGCAGGCATGGATAGTTTCATGCACTACAAAGTCACCAGTATAGCTTCAACAGAAGAGGCTGATAAAGGTCTAACTATACATGTTCAACGGTGTGGTCATAGAAAATCCATCTAGATTATGTGAGACAGATGCTGAAGTCCTTGGTCCAAACTGGGTTTAAGCAACCCAAGATGAGCAGATGAGGGCCAAGATGAGGCCCTAAGAGCATGTTCCCGTTCAAGCTTCTAAATAAAACCCTATGAAGCATTTAGTTCTGAAAACCTGCCATTTTTTCAAGGAAGGTTTCTTAACCAGCTACACTTAGCTTGCTTAAATATTTATTTCATTCAGAATACTTTTCACAGATGTAATTTGCTTTTGGAGCTCATTCTCAGACTTTTGATAATGGGAACGCACTTTCAGGAGGCAGCCATCTTAAACATTATTGCCATCTTTCTACATAGATTGATGGGCATATTTAGGAGAATAATATATCAACTAATGGGTAACAGAAGTCTGTATTTGGGGTGAGATCTAAACCAGTGTTGTTTCATTTTTTTGTTTGGAAAATGTTGAAGAAGAGGGGGTTTTGTAGGCATTAGAAGAACTCCTTTATACTTCTAGCGGAGGTGACACAATATAAAAAGATCACTGAAGTAGAAGATAGAACCTCACTGTTTGTTCAACAGGTCGATCCATCAGAATTTCCAAGGAAATAAAATCAGGTGATTTTTGGACAATGAATTTTAAAACAAAAGCAGTGGTTAACCGCAGCTTTTATAAATGAGGAAATGCAATGATCAAAACCCCAGAAAAAGAACAAAAGCAATGGGTTGTTGTCTTACCAGCACCTAACAAAAATGTATAATACATAAATAACAGTGACAGGGTACATTATAATAAAAAGTATAATCACTTGCCAATTTCAGATGTAAGCTTAGGGTACTTCAACAACCAGTAGTATGAGCAGAAAGCAACCTTCACCGTGAAGCTCAGGCACAAAGTCTGGAACATAGCCAAGCCCAGCTCTGTACTTACTAAAATTACACACCATTGCATGTATTTGTACATGAGTTTACATGACTATGGGAACATAATCCTGAAATGCTGCAGTGTGCGTAGCAAGGAGGACACCCATCAAGCTCTCCATCATTATATATAACAATTACAAATGTCTGCCTTTCCCCAAAAGGCTGGCAGAGGCATCCAATTCACCTAGGACTTTCCCAAAGACATGGAAAAAGGAGGACAGAAGTGTATCTGCAAATCCTAAAAAGTTCTCAGTTCTGCAAGTAACTAGCACTTGCTAACCACTTCACCAGGAACATACTTTTTAGTCAGACACAATGAACACGGCAGATACAACAGATACAAGTAAAGCTAATAAATTCTGGAGACATTTCAAAAATTTGAAGGGAATATTATCTGTAGAAGAAAATATCATTATCTTTCACCTATGTTGTTTTTCAGCTCTTAACTAGACCAGCTAGTAAACACTAAACACCAAAATACTGTCGGAGTTACCGGCACAAGTTCCATAAAACACAAAGCTGACCTAGTCAGGCTAGGTAGGCTCACATGTTTCTCTTAACAACCTCAGACATTTTTTCTAAATTATATAATTAATTTTGAACACTTGAAAAGTTCCTATAATTTTTATTAAATGATAAATAAATACATAGAAGAAGCATAAACCCCCAAATTTTTTCCTTCAGCAATAATACACTCACAATCCATAACTAACAGGAAGACAAACAATCCATATTTGGCACAAAATACTGAAACTCTATTTATACCCTTGTTCCCAGTTGATTTAAACCTTCATTAGAAAATATACAACTGTTAGTGCAGAAAAATAGAAATATCTCATGTAATAAGAGAAAATTATATATGAATGAGAGCCAGACACCCTTTGACACACTGCTGATAAAACCCCTGGCTTCAGGCATACTACTGAATTGGAGACTCTGTTGGGGTAGCACCCCATACAGAATAATGTGAGAATAAAATCATACTATAATAAATTTATCTTAGTGACAATTTTATGCACCATTCACTACTGTTAACTTAATAAAATACCCTTGCAGGGTAGCTGTCCCAGTATCCCAGTGTTCCAATACCAAACCTAAAGCAGCAGCTGGACTTCACTAAACTGATTGTCAGTCACTATTCAGTGGCTGACAATACTTTTAATGATCATGGGCAATACTTTAGAAAATTACAGCATTCTAGCTATAATTCTGAACTAGAATTGTCTCTTCATTTAATTCTGGAAGGAAATTATGGCTGCAGGAATCAGGGTTTCACACAGAGGTTCAGAGTAGCTAAAGATCTTTCAAGTACCATAGAGATTCTCTTAACGGCTTGTTTCCTATACTTAGATCACCTTGCATCTAAACAGAAGAAAATGGATGAGGAAGGAAAGGGGAACATATTTTATCTTATGTACATAGATTTAGTATCTTTATTTAACTCCCCTTCATGCTTCTATCTGTTCCTGTATAGATATGTCAGAAGTGTAGCAGATTAAATTGTTTTGCAAGGAGATAGAGGCTTATCTCTTTCTTTGCAGTCTTTGTTGTTCTTCACAACACCTCCTTTCTGGGAAGAAAATATGTTCACACAATATTGACTAAGGAAACCAAAGATAATCCCTTTTTCAGGATGCTCCACATGGCAGTAGGGAGAAATCAATTACCCTAAGCCTTTGTTCCTCCCCATAAAAGAAAAAATGCAATTTGAAATATCTGATGGGTATAGCATCTTCCAAATGGTAGAAAGTAATGTCGATGGATGACAAAACATTAATATGAAAGCAAGGTGGTTATGTTATCTGCATTCTACCTGTGTGTCTCTCAGATCTGGTCTCTGATACAAAGGCTATCAGTGCTGCCTGCCTTCCCAGTACATCTGAGTAAACTGCACATACACACTGGCATTGGGGACAACGTGCTTCAGAGAACTTAAAAGGGCATGGCTGCCTTAGTTACTCTGACATATCTGACCCTATACAAAACCTGGTATTACTAAACCAGCAGGGAGGCGGGCAGACTGTATTTAAAGAGTTAAACAAGCATACATATAGAACAGCAGATTGCTCAGGGAAGCTATTAAAAGTAGACCAAGCTCTTGCTGAATGAGCAATTGTTTTAAAAAATGCATGTATGAATGGCATCACCATGGTAAAATTTGATGCAAAACGAAGCTCAGTTAGTTATTCTTCATGATAAAACAGCTCCACCTTTAATTCTTTCCCCAAAGTCTTGCAAAAATATAAGAAGTTCCAGAAATGTTAATTCCTGCCCAAATAAAATAAAGGTAGTCTCTGAACATTCAACAGCATAGTTTTTTGACTTGGGAACAACATTGGCAGATTGATTATTTGATGTAAAATATCCAAAAGCATATGTAAAACTCAAGTTGCCAGAGGGCTTTGACACATGAAAAGGTTACCATGCATCAGCTGTTCTGTCTTTTAGTCGCTGTGCATTCTTTTACCCAGTAACAAGTGCTCAATATGAGATAATTTAAGGCAGGTACAGAAATACCATGGTGTAGCTTAAAAGCCTGTATAGACCTATCAATAGCATCACAAGACATGGTATTTATGCCTCTAGTTAAATGGTTTGCATATCTGTGTAAATTCTCTCCATCTATCCATATTGCAGGTGCATCCACACCTGACTGGGAAATCACATATCCCTCACTCATAGTAGGATAATTTACCATACTGCCGGTACATACTGCTATTTGCAGAACTGTGCACACAGGCATTTACCATTCTGCAGCTGATGGACAGTAACTTGGTCATGTGTCAAAAATCAGGACTACTTTATTTTTGAGGAAACACTTGTGCATGGTAGTCTGCCATTAAAACTTGCAATTCCCTACTAATCCTGGTAAGGCAAAGAGGAAACGTATGAGAACATCGTTCTGGAGTTGATACATAAGGCAGTGGCTTAATTCTACAATATTTCATTATTTATAATTTTCACCATAAACCAAATTTATTATTAAAAGCAGCAAAAATCTGTATTTGGCAGTTATTAAAGACAGATGGAAGATATTTAAAATGTCAGTTTTCCACCAAAGGGGCATTCTTGCAAGATTTCATTGTATTATAGGATTTTGCCCCACAGGAAACTATTTCTAAAAGCCATTTTGGCTTTCTCATTAGATTTTGATAATTTCTGAAAGTTTCATTGTCTCTACTGTTTCTTACATTAATTATGAATTAGTACAGTATATGAAAACACTGATGTGAACATGCCGCATTTAATACAACATATTCTAAATACAACATTGTGATACATTGTCTCTGTCGAAATATGTTTTTCATATGATAAAAAAGAAAAATGTTAGAATTTCAAAGTCAAATTGGGCTTTAAAAAAATTCTTGC
Source organism: Microhierax caerulescens (assembly GCA_035590215.1). NCBI lineage: Eukaryota > Metazoa > Chordata > Aves > Falconiformes > Falconidae > Microhierax > Microhierax caerulescens. The sequence goes on along the minus strand of JAVJGJ010000037.1, from coordinate 50,978,207 downwards.
ACAGCAAATTTGGAGATTTGTGCTTTTCAAGATAATGTCAAGTATTTTTAAAAATATTGTAACTTCCTGCTTCTGAGTTTAGCAGATGATAATTCGGACTTCCAGGGCATGAGAATGATACCTCCCTGGACAGTATGTTGCACCAGGCAAAACTACCAGCTACAAGAAACTCAGCCACACATGCTGGTACAAGAAAAGCTAAAACTTTTGCTCACAGACAAGAGGCTTTGTAAAATACAGACAACTGATGGACCCGGTGTCCAGAATAAAAGCTGAAGGATGTATCACTAATGGGGCAGTTTGAAATCTTGTTTCACTGGGGCTAGACAGTGAAAAAGGAGTAGTGCTGTCCACTGTAAGAGAAGGAAAACAATTCCAAACCAAGGAGGAGGGAGATTTCTTTGCCTTGCTATCCCTGCAGTATATCACAGGAAGGATCAGACTGCATCTCTTGAATGACATGTAGCTATCAAGCAGTTCCGATGCAACTCTCCTGGCAGAACTATGCCTCATGACCAGGGCTACGCTGAGCTGGAGATTGCAGAGTAATGCAAATGTCCAGCTCTGACAAGAAGTGACCCAGCAAGGGATGCAAAGGTCAATATTGCTCCGTTGCTCTGGAACCCCTCCAACCACCTTGACCTGAGCTATTCTGAAGTAAAAAGATGGGAACATGGGGAGCTTCATGTTCTTTATTTTGCAGACATACTTTAGCACAAGGGTTGCTATGGTGAGAAAGATCGGACATCTCTGCGCTAGGAGGAGGATCTCCTCTAGGAAAGAAAAGATTAAAATGCCTACCGTCTGCCATCTCTCTTATAAAAGCAAGGTAAATAGAAATCCACAAAGGCTGCAACATCATCATCTAGATCAAGAATTAAGGAGTTAAGCTGGTAGAGTGAAGATAGAAGAAGGTGAGATGACTGTTGACAATACGTACTTCTATCAGCTGAAAAATAAATACAGTGAATTTTGTTCTAGCTGCTCTTTTCTTCCTTCTGTTTCCACAACAGCTCCTCACTTTAGGCAAGGTGTTCATAATAGGTAAAAAAAAGTAGTGCAATTACTTCTTAATTACTCTTTCTAGGAATAACAAGCAACTTGTAAAGATGTTAAGATTTTCTGTCTAAAATTAAAATTGTCTCGAATTTATGCAAAGCTCCCCCCTCACATAAATGTTTCTAGTGATGTGAAGATTCAGAAAATGCTTCAACAGCAATAACTGGGATGGACGCTGTGTTGTAATAATTTGGATACACTTGACTAATGCAGTTATTCGCAATGAGGTTGGCACAGTGCCCAAAGCATTGAGCAAACAAATACAGCAAGGCATTCAGTTTAGTGTCTTCCAATACTGCACTGAGATCTTTGTTCAGTCCAGGGGTACCGTGGACACTATAGCATACTCTGCCATCAAAAATTGCTAAAATATATTTATATTTCTTTGTTAAATTCACCAGTGTGTCTTATGTAAAAAATGCTGGTGAGGCACAAGCATTTTTAATCAAATTGGTATGCAACATAAGGCAGCTGTGTATTCAAATGGGTTTTTAAGCAATTTGGTTGTTTTCTTTATAATAACAGGAAAGAACATTTTGATTTTGAAGGTGACAGAGGCAATATTACCAGAATTAAACAATCTGAATTAGCTTTTTCATGAAATGTAATATGTTTTATGCTTTTAGATGGGATGCTCCACTGCTTTCAGATGAGCCTTTCACTGTCACAGTCAATGGCCAGGAACAGAATAAGCTCTGGAGGTAGGATTATCCTCAAATTTAATTTTTTTTAGAAGAAGCTAATGGCAAATGTTTCTAGCGAACTTTAGGTGCATCTACGTTATAACTAGAGAACCAAGACAGGATATTAAAAGAAAAGATAAGTATGAAATTAGTAAACAAAGTTTGACATTTTGCTTAGCTTGAATTTGATGTCTGAAATGAATATAATCTCTAGAAAGCTTGTAGATATATATATGATACTATATAGTATATACTTTTGTTTTCACATACGCATAGGAAGGAAATAATACAAATCATTTACATGTATAATATGGGGCCAAAGAAACCTATCTTCCAAGCATTTACATATTAGCTTGTGTAACATGATAGAGATTTCTGCAAGGAGTGGATGTGAATGTGTTTTTGTTATATCTCAGGATGAGGAAGTTTTCCTCTGTCCTGTAAAACTGCAGTTTGAATCACATCCACAAAGGACAGTATTTCACTAATACTGTAATCATAATTGTCTGGAAAATAATAAAGCGAGTCAATATTTTTTATCACTCATTGACTTTGGGGTCAAGGGTACTAAGTATACAAATAAGCAGCATTTTTTTCTTAACTGTTACCAACAACTGTTATTCAGTAAATCAGGCTGGATTCTTTCTGACACTTCAACACAACCCTCTTAGGTCCCCTGAGGGTTTTCCAGTTGCACCTGTGCAAATCCACTTCTTTAGAGAACTCCACAGAGAGGTATCTGTGTATGCTGTATGTTACTCACAGGTACTCAGCTGGCCCAAGGAAAGCAGGGCTGGGAGACAGGGAGGGACAGAGGAGAATGTAGGATGCCTGCAGAGCACACTTGGTGTGCCTAAGACCTTGGTGCAGTGAACTATTGGAGTAGCACAACTCTATACAATTCCTGACTTATGCCTTGCAGTAGAATGAAAACCTGAGGACAGAATTACCGGTAGGATGGTATTATTTTCAGCACTGTTTCAAAGTAACTACCTTGGATTTTGCACTTAAATGGTATGGTGTTCACAGTCATTTAGGGCCAAGAAATTTAATAAACTACTTGTTGGTTTCGGAACCTCTTTTAGAGTGCCGGGTACCACTCACCTTCCCTGAATTTTTGCTTGGCTTGTGGAAACTGAGTGCCCTCTGAACGACTTGTATGAAACACAAGAGCCCAGGAAGCTGGTTCCCTTGTGGAGTGGACTCTGGGAAGCTTTTCCAGACTTTCTCAAGAGTAGTAGCAAAGCTCATAGATCTAAAACATGTTTTGCAAGCTCTGCATCTTTAATGAAGTCAACACATTCATGGTCACAGAATAATCCTTTCTATGTGTCTTACATTAAACTATGTAATCTTGAGATTTCAAATCACACTTTTAAAAGTTATAGTGGGTAACTGCCTTCTATGCGTGCCACAGAATGAGAGAGACAGTAAGGGGATTGATGCCTGGGTGTGTCACTTTACTGCTAGAAGTAACACAGGAAGGAGTATTGCTGGGATCCCAGTATGCAGAGGAAACACAAGAGTCATAGGGTCCCATGGGGAATGCTGGGAAAGGACACTGTTTGGGTGGATGAGAAAAAGTAGCCATTATTTCAGTGGATCTGGAGAAAGATGCCCATCCAAGAGGACATTTCAGAAAGGGAAATTTTTCTTGAGGTCTTTGTTGCTGTCTTTGTACAGCCATTTTGAGAACCTTAGAAACACACATTTGGAATCAATTAAGGCAAGCAAGTAGGATCATAGAGGGACCAACGCTGGACTTCTCAGCAGAAGAACATTATCTGCTAGTTCACCAATGCAGAAATGAGGCTGCTATCATTTAAAACAATGTTTGGGTTTCTTTCTGATTTGTTAATTCAGCAAATTTGCTTTCCTCAGCTGAAGGAAGCTAGGCATGCAGCCCTGACAACAGAAAGGTAAGTGCCATCCATTTCACCTTGCTCATAATTGCAAAAAGAATTTCTGAAGGTGACATTTGAAATACAAGTAAAAAGCTTCATAAGAGAAAGCAACAGGCCATAATTAGATAGCCTTTCTTATAATTCTATAGTCTCCAAGAACTGAGAGTCTGGCAAGATAAGATCTGTAACCACCTAGGAATAAGAGGTAGGACATTCTGCAATATGTCAAGACAGAATTACTCAGAAAACTTCAGGCTGTTAGCATTAGCCAGAATTCTTTTGCAAGAATATTACCAGAAATAATGATATGGGACAAGATTACAAGACATTTAGAAATGGGTGATTTAGTTAGGGGCAGACAGCATATATTTACTAAAGGTAAATTATGTTTGACAGACTAGCTTGAATCTGATTATTTTAATGTTCTGTTGTTGAAGGAATGAATTAATGTCTGCAGTTTACCTGATTTTCAAAACTGTATTTGCTGTTTGCCATGAAAGAGACCTAGTTTACAAAGGGAAAATTTCAGGCAGTTATCCAAATAGAGTGAAAATTATCTCAGGAAAATGAAAGAGCATGTCAATTAACAATAACACTTCAGGTGGAAAAACGTATCCAATCAGCAGTCAATAAGCACCACTTTACTTGACCTATTACACAAATTGCGCTGAAATCAATGTCAAGAATGGCTAGATTTAGTGGTAAACCATAATAGGACTAACAAAATTACATTGGGTTACTGGGAAATGGATAGTAAAGCTGCATAAACACAGTTTATCTCTGGAAATTAAAACAGTTCTGGTACTTTTTCATACTATAATTCCTCAATCCCACCTTCTTTTTTTCATTTAGTCATTCACTCTTCAGTTCAGCAATTGTTTTCCAGATACTGTGAATCCTTTTGTTTTGTTTTTTTTTTTTTTAAAGGGCTAGATAACTTAAAGATATTTATATGATGCATTTATTCAACAGATCCCAGAACCTGGATATTTACCTCTAGCGATATCCAAGGGATTCATACCCAAGAGCATGAATCAATGCACTACAGCTGCTCCCTAGAGAAGTGAATTTCTAGCCTAGGTCATTGCTTCATTTCTGTCTTTGTCTTGTGGCAAGAACACATCATAGTCCTATCTTACAGACCTCTTCAATCAAGGCATTAGATATAATTCCTTCAATCAAGCAAGGAAAAGTGGTTTGCCTTATATTCTTTTGGCTTAACTTCTAATAAATTATTTATCATAATACAACCTAGAATTCTTTGGGGAGCACTCAGAATCAGTTCTAAGATTATTTGTTTTAGGACAAATTGACATATATTTTAATCCCCTATTAACTTTATAACCAAGACACATAAAGAGATCTTTGCATCTTCTTTCAGAATTGATGGAATTATACTTTTTGAGTGTACTTGGTAGGTCAGATTGAAAATTTCTACCAACACTGCTCTATGAAAAAGGGTATATAAGTGTTATTTTAAAAAGAGGGATGAGAGAATGTGAAGTTTCAGCTCCATGGCAGTGTGTGAAGGTATCAAACAGAGTGGTGATGGTTCCAGTATCCACCTGATGCACTGCAGTGCATCTCCCACTTGCCTTCCACAGGGGACATGCAGACAAGTAAGGTGGCAAAGCCACCATTTAGGATGTCAATGTGGCTGCAGGTAAACCTGGTTTGCCAGGTTATTGTTCTGCCACATCAGGTCTCTGAGCAGCATGCCAGCATGAGGTCATGAGGCAGCATGCCAGCACGAGGGAGAAGACAGGCTGCAGCTGCAATAATTTAGATTTGCTAAGTTGTCATGGAACTGTGCTCTGAATGGCCCCATGAAAGTTGTTTAATATCTGCACTTAGGGGTATCTTCATTGGGCCACTTACGGGGGAATCCTGCATCTTCTCTGTCTTTTCTGACCTCAGATAGGGTTTTGCCACGTCCTGTGTCTCTTACCTCTCCGAGCTGTACAGTCTCAATTTGCCTAAGGAGCTGGGGACCACTCACTCTAAAACCCTTGCCACAACAGAGTGGCTCACTGCCATCATGTCTGATTTCAACCAAGAAGCACCAATCGGCTACAAATAACTTTATTGTTTATATGTCAGCATGCTTTTTTAATTTGAAGGTTGTCACGGCATGTCAGGTTGATTGAAAGATATATCCTTGCTGAAAAATGTCAAATAGCCACCAAAGGGAGGTGAAAGAGTTTCACACCTCGTTGAAGCAAAGGGTTGTTTACTAACCAGTGAAGTACATAAGGTAACTTCTGGGGTACAGAAGGAAGCTTTATTTTAATAAAGCTTCACTTATTCTCCTGAGTCATATGTTCTGCTAGTTTCAAGGAAAAGATTAAATCCATCTACACTTACCAGAAGTTTTGAAAGATGAGTGACTCTAACATCTAAGATAGTACACTAAGAGATAGGAACATTCACAAAAATCTAACCCCCTGACAACCACCTTAGTCAGAGGGAAGCAGAAAGCTGGCTGAAGATGGGAAATGACATGTATTTGCAGCATAAATACAGTAAATGTAGTTTTTACTTTATTCTTAGTTAAAATTAGTTCTAAGTGTTGTCATTTTTTTATATTCTGAACCAGTGCTCTTACTTACAGGCTTAACCTAATTTCAGACAAGAAAAATTTAAAGGAGCTGGGCAAAAGTACTCTTCATGGAAGGAGGAGTGACACTACAAACCAGGTCTCTGGGACACCTTAACAAGTGTTCCAGTGTCCCGCTATATCCTCACTGTATCCAGAGAGTAAGGAAAAAGCTTCCATCTGTCCTATGCAGTCCAGTTAGGAGCAGGAGCACCAGAAGGAGCAGAGGAGGCTTGCAGTGCCAGCAGCCTTGGAAGTTCCCTGACATGCAGTAATGTAAAGAGGTAAAAGCTTGAACCCTGAAGATCTGCATGAGGGTTAACAGTCCTCAAGAAGTGGAAGACTCAAAATCACCTTCTCACTGTCTCATTTAGAGCAGAGACTTGAAAAAAGATGTCATACCTTTCATGCCCAAATCTGGGATCAACATTACTCTGGGGTTGCTTCCTTCAGCATCACTGATGAAATTACTTCTTTCAGGATAATTTACTCAAAGTTTCTTTTAGAGAAAGGTTCTACTGTTAGATGAACACCTTAATGATAATTTCATCCTTTTTGTCTCCTTCAAAACTAATTATTCACAGTGTGTGACAATACAGTGCAAAACCAAGACAGACTTAGCCAGGGATAATTTGTAACCTGGTCATTCAGGCAGGTGTTCTTGGGGAAACGAGGGAATTTTATTTCCAATCATATTAACAGGACCCTTGAACCTGGGAGGATACTGAGCATCTGAATTACTGACATTTAAGTGGGGAAGTACTCCATCTCCCCTTGAAAAAAATCAAATGCCCTCTCTAAGTCTACCCATTTGTTTCTGAAAATCTTAGTTTTAAATTAGCCTGAAACAAATTTGGAGAATTCTTGGTATTTGTTTCTAATTAAAAATTGGCTTGCGCAGCTCTGCTATACTCATTGGCAGTACAGCCAGATTACAAAAGAATGCCCAAATCTTTTCTAGCCTAATTTTTTATTCCACACTCTTCTACAGTTTACTTACTTGTAAACAATTACAGTTAATGTAATTTAATGGTGCTGCTGACTCACTAATGCTGCAGCCCAGGCACTTTAACCTCAGAGATACCATCATTAGGTACTACTTCTACATTTCCCAAAGGAGCAGGAACAAAGTTCCTAGCACGGCAAATAACACCCAGTGACAAAGCCTGCTAAAATTCAAGAGGAGTTTGATTCCCTGTCACTAGGAGACAGTAGAGGAATCAGAACAGCATGATAGGTCCCCTCATTCCCACTAGATATTGTTTTACTGATAGGAATCAATATCAGCAATACTGGTAATTTTATATTTGTTTATGATTTCTTGGGAGACATCAACACCTGCATATTTTTGCACAAGTCTCTAGCAAAGACTTGAACTGGTTCTGCACTGGCAATGGCAGCACATCAAGCTCCTCTTTACTTTGCTATTCTGCCACTTCAAAATCAGTATTTTGGACACTTCTCTAACCACTATTTTGTCTAGATTTGTGATCTCATCTTTTATTGGTCCACCACATATTTAAAATAACGCTTGAAATAGCTTAGTGGCTAATCTTACACGTGGTAAGAAAAGCACCGTCAGTAAATGGGTGACTGGGAGACCACGACATGATGAAGTCCTACCTGGTTTTATGTCTTTTCTACTTGTTTTCTTAGGTCAGAGATTTTCATCAGAAAGCTGAGGAGGCACATATGATTGAAAAAAATAATCTTTTATTTCATCTGTTCCTTCCAGACGAATCAGTGTGCTCTTACTGTTCACCCCCACCCCAGTCTGTTAATGTAATGCTTTCCATGAGCAATCGCCTAGTCTCCTTGTTGTTGTCAAAAGAAACGTCTCTTGACTCCTCCATTCTTCCTATAGAGAGTGGTTTGTTTGAATCTCAATAATTTCAGCACTGCTGGGACAGCAGAATGACATATCTTCTCTTAGCATGTTCCCCTCTCAACTCCATGGATGCTTGCAGTGGTGGGTGGTGAAATAGCTAACAGGGGTAAGATGTTGCCCATCGACACCACTGAACTATTCTTGCACAGTCTGCAGCAGCCCTTCATTCTTACACTCAGGTGTGAACCTGAACAGCTCTTAATGAACAATGGCAATAAATATTCTGTATCACTCTGAGGTAGAGCACTGAATGCCATAACAGATCGATGTAGGACATATACCAAGAGTCTAATCCATTTAGTTACTCTGTTGTGAGACAGGTTTTTCCTTAAGACCTTGTTCCTTGTTGTCATAATGCTAACGAGTGTAGAGGACTGTATGAAAAGTTTATTTGTAAAAAGTTTGTAACTATTTGTAAAAAGTGATGATTGGTAAAAACATGAGATATGAATTGTTAAAAAGAAAAAATAGAA
>JAVJGJ010000037.1:50947624-50969504 GCA_035590215.1 Microhierax caerulescens | reverse complement strand
GGAATTGTAGAAGAATGAAGCTGGGTTAATTAGCATTGATAATATACAGCTGTGGGCTGGCTTCAGGGGCAGCAGGTAGGTTGATGTAGATAAGGTGCAGCTGTGGCTGTTCTGTGAAGGGGTCGAGAGCCAGTGAAGAGGGAGCAGCTGAGGAAGAAGAGGAGAGAAGAGAAGAGAGCAAGAAGCAAGAGGAGAGAAGAGGGTGTATGCCCAGAGTGAGGAGGTGAGATGAGGAGAAGGCAGCAGAGGGACTGTATGAAGAGTGTGCCGGTATGAGATGGTGAAAGGCCTTGTTGCAGCTTGATGGTTTTGAGAGTGCTGTAACAAGTGAGGCCTTCAATCAAGCCTTTATTAACCTATTTTCTGTGTCTTTGTGAAAATGACTGATTTGGAAAGCTAGTGTGATTCATGCCATGCATCTATTTCCTTCCACCCAGTGTTTCAAAGGGTAAGTGATTCTGCTTTCTTACTCCAAATTTCTACTCAAGTCACCTCTCATTTTTTCAGTTAATCTTAAAGATTAGTCATTAATGTGTTTGGTAACCACAGTGCTATTGATTTTCATAACACTTCTTATCCTCAGCCTGTGAGATGGCAATTCTATCTGCTTTTCTTGCAAGAGGGGATATTATCTGTGTGGGCAAACTTGAACAAAAAAAAGACTGCTGATAGCTCAAATAGTTTTCTTGAGATTGTTGCTTACATAGAATTCCATTCTCAATATAAATATCTTCTTTTATGAATCCTCTAATGAATGCATTAGGTAATTACTGTAAATGATAGAATGTGTAGTAGGATTGGAGCTGGCCAGTTGGAATTTTTGTTTCTCCGTTCCAAACTGAAAGAAAATGCAGAAAAAAAAAAATTGTGAAACCAGAAGCTTGAAACACCTTTATCCTCTCCCCTATTTCCCCTCAGAAATATTAACATACAGAATTTCTATGATGAAATATATTCTCCGACATCTCTGGTAGCTGAGACCATTCTTGCTTATTTATGCTATTTAAATCCTTTCTGAGCAGAAAGGTTTAAGAAGGTGTAATACAAAGTTTCTACTGGTGTTTAGAATAACAGTTTGCATAACAAAGTGCATTAAACTTATATGTTAAACTATTACAAATTTTTTAGTTTTTCAGGTGTACAAGCATGGAAATGTAGGACTAATAACACTTACGCATAAGTACCCCTAGCAAGGCATCTGGGATGAGTTACAGCGTAGGTGTGCTTTATAATCCTGAAAGATTCTAACAACTTTGTTTATAAGCTAAAAAGGGAAAGCAAAAGTATGACTTTTATTAATTCAGAGCATTTGGTTGGTTTGCTGCAAGTATTTTGGTTGGTTATTAAATGTTAAGTCAAGTTATTTTGACACCAAATATTTTTATAAAGTATTTGCAAGATTAAGCTATAGCACTGTGACCTTAATGAGGCTCTTAATGCAAGTTTAAAATAAATGTGAATGAACGTGAATTTATGTAGCTCTTAAGAACATAAATCTCAAACTGCTAATCCATGTGGTTAAAAATGAACATGTAAAGTAGTTAAAATAAGACATGGGTATCTTCTGAACTTTTCCTCATGAAATTGTTTACTGCTCTGCAACCATACAACCTGGCTACTTTATGTGTAAATAAGAGAAAGAAAGTAAAAGCTGAAAAGGAAAGAGAAGGTTGAATTTTACAATAGAGGCTAGTCTGCCTTTTTTTGATTAAATAAATTTGTGACTCAGTAATTGTAGATGAATGAAGGCAGTGGGTTGATTGACATGGATGGTGTGCAGCTGTAGCTCATTCCTGCAAAGTGGTTACATAACCCAAAGAGTGTAAGAGATGAGAGGCTGGATGAGTCTGAAGAAGAGCCTGGATGTAGTAGAGACAAGGAGCAGTGTGGTCTGGCCTCAGGAGGATGGAAAAGCAGCATGGACAGTAGAATCTGAACAGTAAAACCTTGTTGCAGCTTGGTAGTTTTGCTTGTGACAAGTAATAATTCTAACATCTCTGTTAAGTGTTACAGAACAAACCCATGTTGTATTAGGGGCAAGTCAGCACACGTATATGGATTTCCTGCTACAAAAATCTCAGAAAACAATATAGGGTAATGTTTACTTCCTAAAGCAAGCATCTTACCTTTGGGCAAGTTTTGCAAGTCTCCTAGTTAAACAATCGTTTCACATATCCATGAAAAAAGACAGATGATGATACCCACCAGCTGACTGAGGATTGATCGGACTCATACCACCTCTTCCTTGCAATTTGTGCCTACAGGCATATTAATGTTTATGTACCTGTTAGAAGGAATTGTCTATTAGATGTGCTAACGATGTCCAACTCTCTACTTCGGTTAGTAAAAGAGAGTTGTTACCCCAGTTTGCTTTTCCCTGTTCTGTTCTTCTTGTGCTGATTAGCATCTGGAAGAAGCATATGCATGCGGAGAGGAAAAAGAAAACAATTATTCTTTCTAAATAAAGGTAGAATCCATTAGGAGATAATGAAAAAGAAGCTTATGCTTTAAGATAAAAAACTGTTAGTGGAAGAAATAAGCTCACAGAAGTTTCTTTTCTCTTTTGTCTCTGATTTAAGTTACTGATATGCAGCAATCCAACACATCCAAAAACCTCTGCTGATTAAATTATTTGACGTTTTACAAAGGATTTTTTACTTTTTACGTAAGGACGTTTTACTTTTTGTTATTGCCTGATACCTCCTTAACTCAAAAGCTGACACCACATTCTTCTCAGCCTCAACTCCTGTCAATACAGTACTGGAGGAATATTTGATCTGCAGTCAAACTTGCTGGCTTTGTGAAATCAAGGTATGTACTTAATGGCAACATCATCCACAACTCCTTCTATATCAAGGCTGTATACAGGAAGGAACCTGAGCCACTACAGCTAGGAATATCCTGATTAATCTTGTTTGTTTTAATACCACAGGTGGCACTGAGGTAGAAATGGAGGAGAAGCATCCTTAAAATATCTATGGCTCTGCAGGAAAAAAAAGCAGTTTTTCCTTGTCTTTTGTCTCCAGGTACTAGAGAACACTCAATTTTAAAAATTAATGCCTAAATGAATTATCAAATTTCTGTATCTCTTCTAGAAAAAAACAAAAAGCTTTCACTTCCTTTAATGGGATGCCTTCTTCTGGGAGACTGTAGGATCTAACAGGTAGAGGTCCTTCGACTTCCCTGTGTTCTGTGGTTGCAGGACTGCTGCCCTGTGCAACAGCAGTGTAACCTGACTAGCCACTGATGTGGCTGGTGCATACGGAAAGGAAACTGACTTCCCTATAAATCAGCTCAGTAACTTCCTTTTGCTATCAAACTAATAATTTGATTTGGCTGCCAGTCGTATTATTTTTCTGATCGAGTCATTTGAACTTACTGAGGTTTTGACTCAAATTTAATTATAACATTAACTTGTTGTTTACATTGTTTAAATATAATTAGCTCACAAAGTTTAGTAAATTTGCATAATAAACAGCTTACAGAAGTATATTTTTTTCCTCGTGTTTTCATATGAAACTGGCTATGCTGTCAAACTACCATAGTGCCAAAACTCTAAAGGCAGAAAGAACTTCAGTTAAAAATACTGTAAATGACACATTTTTGCTTACTAGCTACTATCCAGTCTTGTTATACTGGCAAAAGACAAATGTTGGCTCCATTACCCATCTCTGTTCCTAATCAAAACAGCTCTGAATGCTGGTTAAACATTTAATTTAGAAACAGATGAAAATTCTGATACTTCTCATTTCTTTCACACTGAATCCTTGACAGCATTATTTTTTATTTAAGATTTGTAAGAAAATGGGGGGGAGGCACATTTTTTTGCTACAACCTTATCCATGTTTTGACTGTTAGGCTTGTGAAGACATGAAGCAAACCAAGATCTCCAGGTAAGTGAAGTGACTAACCAAAACCACAATTTAGAGACAGAAATTATTTTTTTGTTTGTATGAGAACAGTGGGTTTTTTTTTCAGTTAGGTCAGTGAATAAGAACCACAAAAGCAGAAGGAATTAATTACCTAAACTGACAAGTGCCCATTGTCGGATTTACTTGGTCTTTCTAAACAACAGGGACATAATTTTTAAAACATTATTATCCCAGAAGAGCAATCTACTAAAAGCAGAAATATCTAAGAGGCCTCAGAGTCAGATAACATATTTTCATGTCTTTCTCATGATGTATCTATAAAACCATAGAAGAACTTCACTTGACTTGCATGACTTTTTGTATCAAGCATGCTACAGCAGTCTTTTGATTCTAATACGAAACTGTAGTAAGGATCATTGCACTAACGCATGAGGATTTGTGATAATGTTGCAGAAATTTTACTGTCAAAACTGAACTGCAGTGTAATGACTTTTGTTATCATGGTTTCTAATAACTATTCAGCATGAATTGACCCTACGTATGTTTTACTGCAACGATATGTCAGTTAACCAGAAAGTAAAAAGAAGAAACAGAAATCAATAGGCCCCCCTCCCCCTATAAACTCTTACTATAATGTGGCCACCTGAAGACAGCAGATCATGAATATGAGAACAAATACTTTACTTATATTTTAAAGCAATTATAATTTGCATGGAGACTTTTTTTGAAGTAAGTTATGTGAACAAAAAACATTATCGAAGTTTTGTAAGACTATGCCACTTGCAGTGTTAAGGACAGACTCAAGTAATTGGTTCTTAACTTATAATGACATCTCATACCTCTATACTTGGGAATCAACACTAATTTCATTATGAGAACAATTGCTAATGTCTCCAGTAAAACCACTGACATGTTGGTACAATACATTGGAAGTATCAGATTTTGCTCTGGAATAGATATTCTAAGACTGTTCAGTACAAAAAGAAAGTTATGTTAAACAGATGTGTTTTTTAGAGCATAATCATATTCCTGGGTGCTAATACGCTAGCCCATTGAGATTGCCAGAAGAAACTGCTGTGACACATTTGCAGGGCAGAAGATGTATTAGGTGAGATTTTGTTACTAAAAGACTATCACATAAAGACTGACCTACGAATCTTTTACACCCAAGGTTTTGCCACATCAAAATATGCATGTAAAACCTAATAATCTATCAATATTATAAAAAGTAATCTAACTATGCTCAGCAGAAAATATTTACAGAAAATCTTAGGTGCTAATTAGAATGTAATTAAAGATAATGTCAAGATCTACCATGTTTATTCCTATGTAATCTAGGAAAGATGGAAATATGTGACTCGCATTATAATGAAGCTACCACACCCAATATGTCAGACATGACATTGATCAGTGGAAGGTACACGTATAAGGGAAACCCAGTTAAAGAATGTCTTTGTGGAGGGAAGGTTTTTCTCAAAGGTAGTAAACTATTAGAATATTGAGAATAAGAGTACCTCAAGATAAAGAACAATAGGGAAATGCTTTCCTAGTCAAGACTGATATTTGACTGCACTGGTATTTGATCAAATTAAAGCATTTATATTTCTCTTAATGTTTATGGTAGTGATTATATATGTGATAAAGTATCTTTGCAGACATAAATACTTTTTTGTTGTTAATGAAACTAAGTATGATGTATTTATGGTCTGAGGAGCAACTACCCAAAAATATGATGCTTTTTAAAAATAGAAAATGAATTAGGTAATCAATATTATCTCAAAGTCATATAGCTATTACATCTCTGCAATCATCCAAACTCCCTACAAAATACTGTCTTGAGATAGGATTACAAATTAACATTACAGGATTGTAAAGCCTTTGGCACAGAATAAGAATATGGTTTAAAAACCTTGAAGTGCTTGAATATGTTTTAAAATATACTACTAAGTCAAAGGAGTATAATGGTATCTCAGAATTTTTTAAATATCTGCATTTAGGAGTACAGGGTTTGCACACACTAGGGCAAACACCCCCCTTTGAGCTTAACTTGCTTGTTTTTCATAACAGAAAACCCAATGTTTCCGAGAGAAAAAGTTACCAACATCTAGAAAATGTCAGCAAGAGAGGAAATCCTCTTCTCATCCACCTCGTATCTGTAGCAGCAGGAAGAAAATGCTCATTTCTTCCCCAGAGCATGCCTTTGCATTCCCTACGCAGGAGAAGGTACCGCAGTTTCTGTGGGCACAGGCCCTCTGTTAGCAATGTATACAGACTCCAGTGAGTGAGTGCACCTCCCTCTGTGCGCAGAAGCTTGCAGTCATGACGAAATACCGCATGTTACCAAAGCGTTATTCCACCCATCATCGAGATGATCCCTCTTTGAAGCTGAACAAAGCGGATACTTAGGAGCCCAAGGTAAACCTACTTAATTAGTCAGAGAAGTTGCTATATCCAGTTAACGTTATGAAAGAAAAAAAATAGCAATTTGCCTTATACATTAGCATTTGTAAAAATCAGCTTCTAATTTTGAGTAATTTATATATATAGGGAAGAAAGTTCTTAGGGTTTTGGGAAGGATGAACACACTTCTTAAATGTTCATGTCATTGTAGTGCATATATATAGCACAGCACCTAGAAAAAATCATTACTTTGACGCCTCCAGAATTGATTTTCTGTTGCAGTAGTAATTTGCTTATTAGCAAAAATCTAGGAAGAAAATATAGCTTCTTTTTATAGGCAGTGTATGTAACCAACACTTTTTTCTATTGTTGTAATTCCTAAATAATTTCTTTATGTGATAATGGCAGAAATATTTTGTTTCAATAGTTGGGCTAGTTATTTAACAGAATGAGGCATTATCAGAAAGGAAATTAGATTAAGTTGCCTTTTTAATCCTCAAATTCATATTTTGAATAATTTCTCTTCATACGTATACTGCTGCTGAATGGTGCAGAGCACTGTCCAAAATTCAAAACACTGTCATCGCGAATTTCTGCCACAAGCTAGGTATATGCATTGTAATGCTGAATATAAGAACCTATAGAATAGTAAGATACTCATAGCAATTTTCTTCATAAACAAGATTTTAAAAAGCCAAACAAATGATTATATAGCACTGCTGAAGAAACTAGATCCTGTTGGTATTGCATTGATGTTTTGCTATATTTTACTATGTTTATTGTATTCAAATTGAGAAGGAAAAAAGCAATAATATATGCCAACTCATTTGCAATTTTCTTTGCTTCCAGACTACATCATTGAGATGCATGATAATATCATCCATACTATGTCCAGAATAGGTAAACTGTTGAGTGGGAAATCTTTTCACAAATATTACCAAGAGCTATTAAATTCTGCAAATGTAGACAACAGATATTCTTACAGACAAAGAAATAAAAGGTCCAAATGATAACAGAACATAAATATATTTTTTCTGTACAGAGACATGAAGTGAATATGCCCTAATTCTGCATTCAGAAAAAATGCTTTAAATTCCTTCTATAATCCAGTCCTTTTAAGAAAGCATTTCAATACTCATAGCATTGCCTCTGCTGTCACATCAACAGAATGTAATTGACACTCACTTGGTGAAGAAAGGTAGACAATTCTTTACTTTTTATGTTTTAAATCTCCAACTTGTTTATATGACTCCAAATCTCCAACTAAGAACATATGACTTAAAAACAGTTTTGCTCTTGAGATACAGAAGAGCTATGAAGTGAACAAGAATATTTTGGAAGGGATTTTCCTTGTTTATATTTGTGAGGAATAAACTGAATACACTGAATTTTAAAATTAGAGATTAACTGAGGTGTCATATGAGGAAATCAGCAATGGATGGAGATATGGGTATAAGACCTAAATTGGATTGATAAGAGTAAAGTACTAGTAAATCTCAATTTCACATCTAATTTATTTATTTGAAGGCTTCTACACTGTACTTTTAGAAAATGGACCAAAATATCAATATATCAGGGCCTAGTTCCTGCATAAATGACCTGAGTTAACAAAGATTCTTACCTAAAACTGTTGATGTGAACTTAAGGTCTGTGAGCGTGATGACCTAAATGTTTATTAATTTTTAGAAATATAGACATGAAAAGTAACCAAAAAATAACCTGACTAAAATAGCTGAATGGTATTTTAATTGATTATAGTTTTCACTGATAAGCTTATATTTTGAAAGCTATATATAAACAGAAAGAGAAGAAACAATAATGAATTCTGTGAATTGGCATTAAATTTCCACAACAGGGTTTTACATCTCTTGACTCAGGTTCCACAGCACTGTTAAGTTAAAAAATAAATCTATCTTTTAAAATGTAACTAATTAGTCAATTATAATGGCCAGGTACAATGTTTATCTCCATCATGGAAGTTCAACAAACTAGATTTTTTTTTACCTTTTTTCATTTGCATTTGGCTGCTTTCTAGATTAAAGGCATATAGAGTCTGACTGTAGATGTTGTAAAACTCACAATTCCCAGAAAGTGTTTTATGGAGAGGTTATACATTACAATAAGGTACTCTTTAATTGCTGCAAAACATATCTATATACAAAAATAAATACATCCAAGGTGCAAAAGTGGAATTAATAATGAATTTTTAATACCTTACATGAACTGCTGTGTAAAAATAAAGAAAAAAAACCCACAGTAGGAAAGCAAAAAAAAAAAAAAAAAGAAAATACGAAAAGTATGAAATAGCCAAGAAGCAAGTAAGAATGCAGGCAATAAGTATTACTAGTAAGTATTCCGTTGTTAAGTAGCTGTGTTGCTCAAATGAATTTTAGCGATGAGATAAATGAATTAAATGAATGATGTTAGCACTTTACCTGCTGATGGTCTCTAATGGCAGCTTCCATCCTGATTCTGTTGTCATAGAGTTCTGTGAGGCCTTCTTTACTGTGTAAGTAGTACTTCTGAAAGATTTTATATTCTTGAGGTAACCACAGATTTTCTTTAATGATTTGCTCCAGAGTAGCCGAAAGAGAAAAGTGATTACACTTTACTGCAAAATAACCTTTCTAAAAAATAAAATCATAGGTCACTTCCTCAATTTCTCTGACTCATTAATTTATGAACATCTGCAAAGTATAGATGACAAGATTATGGTCTCAGTGAAACAACTGGGAAAACTGGAAATGAATTTCAAGTGGTTAGGATTTTGCTGAATATTTATATTTAAATAAATGTTATTAATAAATGATTGGTACAGAAAATGATGTTGTAAATAGTTACAGTAGTAACTACTAAAAAGAAAGCATCCTCTACCTTAATACATAAGACCTTTCTGCACAGAAATTATCTTGTCTTAATTGACAGATGATACTTCAAATTCTACAGCAGCATTTTACTTTTCCAAACACGTTTTCCTACCTATTTGGAAAACTGGCATGGCACAATGCAATACTAATTTATTTTATTATTATTTTTAATATTTCATATTTGATTAACTGGATTTTAAAGCCAAAAATGATGTTTGACACTCAGTTTGCTACCAGGTGAAGTTGAAGGTGTTTGCAATGTATGCTTCTGTAATAAGAAAAATTTCCATTCCTTTAGATCTGATTTTTACCGAATTTGCTGTGATTATAAACCATGATCTTGCAACAGTCACATAATTCTCTGAGGTATTTTTTCTAGGTTACAAAGATACAATCTGATTTAATTTATTCTTAAACTGATTTTTTACAAGGATTCTATTTTAATTTTCATTATTTTGCATTAAAAAGCACTTACAGGAAGCAGAGACCAGGTAGACTTTTACCCATAGTTAGTTGAATATTGAAATTTCAGAGACTTTTGATGTTCAGAATTTCTTTTATTTTCATAACTATAAATCAGGATGCCTGATTTCCACATTTCAAAATATTTCTTCAAATAAATTTTAAATGTACAACTTATAAAATAATTTTTTAAAACATCATGGCTATTGATGGCAGTGCTACCCAGTAGAGAGGAAAGAAAGAGAGAAAGAAAGAAAAAAAAAAAAAAACCTTAATGAGCAAGCCTGAATCTTATTAAATTTGTGTACGCCATTGCCGGTTGTATCTGGGAGGCATTTCTGTTAGACGCATGCAGATTATAAAGTGGAGGAGAGTTTACAGCTGAGAAGATGTAGAAGCCTGGGACTTCTTGAAGAAGCTTCAATGTCCATGTGATGAGTGGCTGCCCTAATCTAAGGCAGTATTTTAAGTCTTCTAATGTAAAAGTCATAGTTGAAAAGCTTCTAAAGGTAGGAGATCCTGCTTAAGAGTCCGGTTGATACAAGGGGGCTCTACGCAATCCCGTGTGCAGAACCATGTGTGCTGTTGCAGAAAAGCAGAGCTAGCAGAACAGTGAGAGCAGCTGGAGCAAATGTCATCATCGTCTGCTCCCTGGATGAAGCCTGGCGACCCAGCAGGAGCGAGGGCAGCCCTCTGGCTTGACGGTCTGAAACTGTGAGTGCAATGTTACCACAGGAGGAGGGGAGCAACCACCTGTCCTAATAGTTGCCTCACCAAAACCCAAAGAAAGGAATTGTAAATAATTTTAGTTTAATCTCTGAGAGAAGACTATCACATTCTATTCTGTTTCCCTTCCTGCTGCTCTTCTCCCCTTCAACAGAATACTGTTTCAGGTAAAAGATGCATGCCTCATGCAGCAAAAATATATTTTGAGCATAAAGGAATTTAGATTAATTTGCCCAGATTCAAGCCACCATTTATATGTGAATCCTGAAAGAATCAGACCCTGTTGTTGCTAGCAAAGCTCTCTCTGGAAGGGCAACATTAATGCATATTGGGAATATTTCTGAAAAAAACCCAAACATTTTAGCCTTATATTACAGCTACAAGTTTGCCCACAACCCAGGAGGGCTAAGGAACTTTTGTAAAATTCAAACTTTGCTGTATTATCTCCTGGGTCTCTTAAAAAAAAAAAAAAAAAAAAAAAAAAAAAAAGTCTTGTGAATTAGTGGACTAATGAAGTCTAACACCTTCTGGGGTCACAGTGCATGATGCTGAAGAATCCACATGTTTTCTGAATCTTGTCCAAAGTGGGTAATTTAGTGTCTCACCTTTTAAAGTCAAAACTATCCAGCAGCATGCCTGAACAAGTTCCTAGCCATCTCTTGGAGCTACTTGAATTTTGGGAGTTCCCAAGACAGTTAGCATATTAACAATGATTTTACTGCTTTTTCTATGCAGTGTCTTAATCAAGATATATCCACTTTTGTATCAGTATTTATACATAAATTCTGAAAACTTTGGCTAGAAGCTGGCCACATTTATGCAACTAAAACTAAAAATTCTTCCTGTACAGATCTGTCACTCTCTACAGCACTAAAAATATTAAAATGCTTTGTGCCTTTCAGAAATCTCGAAATAATCAAAAGAAAGATCCAGAATTTAGTAAGGAATATGTGATTATCTCCTTTATTAATCTTTGAGTAGAGGCAAAACCTGTTTTTTTTAGGCTGATACCTTCCTTAACAAACTTATGATGCTTGATGTTAATGTTAACATTTAATACCTGCAAATAAGTACTGTTTTCAGCATTGCAGTATTTTCACATATGTAAGAAGTATGGAACATGGGAAAATGAGATAAAAGTTTACTTGTAGATTAGGAACATCAATATAGTAATTTTTACCAATATAGGTACCTGACTACAAAAAGAGTGAAGTCCTACTATTTTGTATAATTTAAAATGTTCAGGTATTTTGACAAAGAATAACAACATACAAAAGATAAAGGCAATAGCCTTCTCCAGATTTTGTAAGATTCAGTGGCTATGTGTATATAACCAGTTATAATGGTTGCCCAGTCCCAAAAATTGCTTCATTGCTTGTCAGCTGAGACAGATAAAGTTAAATGTTTCTTTTTCTCTAATTTGCTCCTCTGAAAGATGAGCTGAGGATCAGAAAGTGAAGAGCATACATACATCCTTTAAATACCCGACTGTCACTCATTGACGTTGCTACAGAGGCTTTCCCAGGATGTAGGCAGGGAAAAAAAGAGTTTTTAAGAGCATTCTGTCTTTATGAAAGAGAGGAATGGTCAACCTGCGACCAAACTTGGCCAGCCAGAATATATACTGCACCTCTTTCTCCCGGTCTACTAAAACAGGGATAAGACTCAAAACTGGTCATAAGATATTTCAGTAGATAATCCTGACATTTGTCTCATCTTTGGCACTTGAACTTCTGAACGTGTGGACTTGTGAACTGATAAAAAGCACCCGTGATTCATGTGCTTGTTCTTTTGCTCCTCAGCAAAACTTGAAACAGAAGACTTCTGTTACGCTAGTCTTTGTCTACAGGTAAATTTGACTTCAAACATTCTGGAAATTATGTCCAAAATATGGGAAGAAATGTTCCATATTTTTACATTCAAATTATGTTACTTCAGTAGAAAAAAAAAAAAAGTATAATTCAGGGGAGTTTATAGAAAGCTTTTACCTGAAATGAAACTTAAGTTACAAAGTAGAGAAATCAAGTGAAATTAGCAAAGGTCATATTAAAAAACAAATGAAAAAAGCTATTTTTTGGCAATGTGTAGTGAAGGTATATGGATTCTTGTGAATACAAAAAACTTAGATTTAAAAGGGACAAGGAATTTCTAGGAGGAAATATCCACTGAGGTTTATTAAATAATAATAAAAAAAATTATCAGGGCTCAAGGGATTGGAAAGCCAGGTGAATATTCTGGGGAAGTGTTACAACATGCTTGCTCTGTTGTTACACTCTCCCTGGACATCTGGTATCAGAGGTGGAACACCAGGCTGGAGGAAATTTCCACCTGATTCAGCACATATGCTCTTTTGTCTTTACATTCTCTTATTCCACTCAGCAGATTAGGAGGCATCTTTTTTTTTTTTTTTTTGTTGGAATAGCAACACTTTCTTGTGTGTTTACTGAACATATTTGAGGTGCGGTTCCTGTCTGTTATAATACAAAAATCATACTGAGGTAATAAAATAGGTGGAAGCAAGGAAAAAATAAAAATATTAAAAGCCCTCCTCAAAACTGTCAACAAACTATTGATGGCTGCTGAGCTGGGCAACAGGAAGGCAAATGCCAAGCCATGCAACACAACGATGAATTATCAGTCCAATACCTCGGGCCATACAGCATTTCTTACAATAACTAAACTTCAGTCCTTTTAGGCTGCAAGCAGATATCACCACCAACCTAGTCACGTCTGTTACAGAGAAGGAGGGGATGCTTGGTGTCTGCAGCACAAAGAAAATGTGTTTCATGTTATTGTTTATGTCCATCCTTTTATGTACACTAATACCAATCACTTTGTGCTGCAAGTGATCCAAGATTTATGTTATGGTTCCATGTCAGTGTGACATAAGTTTGTAAAGAATTGTAGAGACAAATCTTAGGATCAATGATTTTTGTCCACATAACAATATACCTATAAACATGATATAAACTCCTGTGGTTTGCAGGGTCAATCATCATTTCAAATAGTTACTCTGGCAGCAGAGTTTTATTTGAAAGATAAGAACAATTGATTTTGACAATCAGGTGCATCAGCACAATAAACTAATTATTAAAGGATCTATATTAATTGGTTATACTACTTAAACTTGATGTTGTGAGGAATGAAATTGGTTTCCCAGGCAGGAATGACTGTTTATTTTGTAGGCATAAAGCATAAGAAATAATTGTGTTCATGTGCATCCACGCCTCCCGCTCCATAGAGCTTCCCCAGCTGAGTTTAGTGATGTTTTTCCAGCAGCGTCTGTTACATATCATGTGTTCCTTCCCATTGCATAGGGACCATAGTGATACCAAGTGCCACAAAGTCACCATAATACAGTCGACAAGTTCCTCAGATATGGAAAAGAAAGTTACTGTAAAGCAAGCATGACGTGTTTGGTCTTTTTCCCTTTCTGAGGACTGATGGTTGCAACTAATGCTTATTAGCAAGTAGTTTGGGCTCTACAAGTCAGAGAAGCTACAACATAATTTGAGCTGATATAATGATTGATTCACACTCCTTACTTGGGATTTTCTGTTGATGCTGCCACCAGCATCTGATGGTCAGTAATTTATGCACCCAGGATCATGCAGCTACTCTGCAAACCTCCAGAACTGCAACCTTTTTAAGGTACGCGGTGGAAACAGCTGAGCCCTGCTTGAACAAGCTCTAACATGAGTCAGGGGATTTACGTTGTTGATACTATAGACTGATCTAATACAGATTTTGATGGTCTCTGAGCTGAAACAGGTGTTCCCCTGTGTCCACAGCCAAAGGGAAAAAAAAACCCCACATAGTCCAGAGTTACTGAAACTAACTCTTCATCTGAAGCACAGTATCTTTTTAAATCCACAGCATGAATTTTTGCTTTATTATATTTAGGAGGAATTTTAGAAAATGAGCACTGAGGTATATACACAGACTGACAGAGGGAAGTGAGAGATCCTATTTTTGAGTAATTTGCTAGAGATCATTTGGAACAAATTAATTACTCTTCCACTAGGAATATGGTGCAAATTGTTTTCTGACGGATTGCATTTTTCCTGTCTGCAAACTAAAGGAACAATAAATACAAGTGGCCTTTCACTGATGACACAGTACTCCCAATGACAGTTCCAACAGTTCTGAAAAAAAAATAATAATTAATTCTTCTAAAGACTCAAGTGCAGAATTAATATGGGGAATAAAACCAGATATCCATTAAATGTTCAGAAGAAAATTTCTGTGGTTGGCAAGTTACACAAATAATAAATGCTGTTAAAATAATAACAAAAAATGCTACTAAAATAATAAAGCTACTAAAATAATAGCAGCAAATATGAGAACACACCTGTCTGCTTTAACCTTACAAGTATTCCAAAATAAATAGTATATAATACTTTTTGGGTCGCTACTCTTAATGTTAGCCAAAGCTGAAAAATGTTTTGTCTTTTTCATAAACAGTCTTTTCTATGTAAGTAATATTCTTGACCTCTCCAACATTAATTTTGTCACATGAACTAAGTAGTATTGACACTAAAAAGAGACCATGGCTGTAGAATAAGTTCTGAATGCCTTAAGATTATTTTTTGTTGCTGTACCCTTTACCCATTACTATATTGCTGCAGAAGACGAAAAAATAAAAGGATGCAAAAGTTTGAAATACTATAAATATTTAAGTTGATCCTACTTCAACCTTCTTTAGAGTGCCAGAAGTGAGGGCATACATCTTGGAGAAATTAAAGGATTCACCAGTCTAAAGGCCTGAACTGGTAAAACAGAGACCAGCTGCAAGGCCAGGAACCAGTCCCTTCTTACAGGTTTAGTGAACCTGATTTTTCAGATGTGAAAGAAAAAAATAAGTATCTAGTTGGGGTCTTTCCCATGAAGGTGTCTCCTCCAAATTGTAAAGCAGAGATAACCTTATGATGACCTGCTACTACTGGCAGAAATTTGGGGGCTCAACCTGTGATCAAAACACCTGTAAAAGAACCGTAAATGGGTCTGCCTAAATACCATCGTATTAGATTACTGTTAAAGAAAGATTTGAGCAGATCTCACAACTGATTAGGCGTTTTTAGTCCTCTCTTTATCTGCAGTCAAGAAACTCTGATCAGAGGGAGGAAACTTCTGCTTTGTGGAGTCCAGTTAGGAAATCAAAAAGTTCTGGAATTCTTCTTCTAATGGTTTCAATGAAACACCAGAGATTTTTGCATATGCTTTGGTATCAGGGCTGCCAATAACTACATCTAAAGAAGTTTTGAACTAGAAGAACTAGCTGTCTTTCAGATCATCAAGACTTAAGTATCTCTTTCATGTCTATCAAAACTTTGAAATGTTTGTCCCTGCCTTGCTGAATAGAAATGTACCTTAATAGTGCTGCTTGACAAATTAACTAAATTTGTTGTGGATAAGAGACAAATACATTTTTCTTATTGAAAGAATTAAAGATGGAAGAACTTTGTCTAGGGCTAAAATTTTGCCTTTGCTTCAATTTTGTGATCAGTCACAATCATAGAATCACAGACTGGGTTGGGCTGGAAGGGATAGCAGAGAACATCTAGTTCCAACCCCCTGCCATGGACAGGGACATCTTCCACTAGGCCAGGTTGCTCAAAGCCTGATCCACGTTCAGAAGGAGAAAAGCAATATTCAAGAACTTTAGAAAGCAACCAGCTACCTTCTGTTCTCATGTTGCAAACCCAGAACTTGGCACAGTTTATACAGGCATGTATACCTTTATGTATAGGCAAACTCAAAGGACACGCAGGAGACTGGAAAGTTCCACAGTCTTGAACCCATATGAGATCAGTCTCGAGGTCTTGCTAATTTTCTTTAATAGATCCTTAAAAAAATGTACACCTGTGTTGGGAAGCACACTGAAGAATTGGCAGTATAAAAGATAAAGAAAATGAACTGTTGAAGACAGATCTTTATGACATCTGGTGCCACAACTGTGTTAGTGCTCAGTACTGATTTGCTGGCAGCAACTTGGATACATCGAGTAAGTCACAGTCCTTTTCTTTCTTGATATCATGGAAACAGATTGCTATCAAAGCACTGAACTGGAAGTACAAGCACGATGCCTTCAGGTAGTAGGGGTCACTGACTCCACCAATGGTGTAAGGAATATAGCTTCAGAAGGCAAAAGAGCAAATTAGTGACTCCACAGAAGTGAAAAATAATAAAAAAAAAGTATTAAAGCAAGCAGAACACAAGTGAAAGTTCAAAGACAAAAAGAAATTGAATAAATAACACTGCTGTTGCAGAAAACTGGAATGACAACAAACTATAAAAAAAAAAAAAAGAGGAAACATCTTGGATTTGATGCTGACTGTGGAAAAGTGTAACTTTGAGAGATTTTATTACAAATTTATTGAAAACAATTGTTACTAAATATAGTGCCAGTAAATCAGGGATTGACTGAAGAGGTTCTTATCAGATCCATTGGTTCTGAATGCCAAGGGAAGAAAACATCAACCATTCTAAGATCAGAAAAGATAAAAAGCAGTTCTTTAGAGCTATGCATTTGGTAGCAAAAAGCCTCTATATCACAACAGATGCTTACAATTTTTTTGGAAAATATATTTGCTTTAAAACCAGTATTTATGTATATTGAGACTAATGTGGAAAGAAGAAATATGAAAATGTTTTATATTTCTTCAGAGTGTGCTGTATACTCTAAAACTTTAACATTGAATTTAGGTTTATTTTTTCAGACTTTTCCATACAGAAAGTTTATTTCAGAAAAAGTAAAACCTACTTGTTTGGACTAAAGTCAATCTATAAATATAATGGAATGCAGTTCAGTATCAAAACTCAAGTAAAAGGATTAAAAAAAATTGAAGTTACATAGAATTAAGAGCTTCAATCTTATATCCTACTCCATACCTTATGTTTATATGCTTTGTCTGAAAAGAAAAAAAAAGTTTATGATTTCATTATTGGTTTCTGCATAACATAGTTTTAGACTGTTAAACACAAACTTATTTGTCTATTGTTGCATCATTAATTTTTCTTCTATATCATCACAGTTTGGTTATATATACCTGTCAATATTTTTAGAGCATATTATGAAAAAGAACTTCACTTGCAATGCTGTTGTGGAAAAGGTGAAACTGCATAGGAACATCCATTTATTTATTTAATTATGACCTGTTAAAGATTTATAAAGGCTCTTAATTTTCTTACATTTTTAAAAATGGACAATTCTGCATCACTAGGGGAAAAGGCTAATTACTTACAGTAAGGTCATTAGATACACACTTTCTTTCTGTCATTACAAAGACTAATATTTTTGTATTAATGGCACTATGCAGAGTAGATGAAGCAAATAAATAATAAACCTCCTTAGTCAGATGCTAATGCAAAACCAAATGTTCTTTCAGTTGTAGAGTTGTAAAAATTGAAGTGAGAAAGATATCAAAAAAATAATAATATTCAACACAATATCTATAATTACACATACCTCCCATACAAGTATGTATGCATGCATGTCACCTCTGAAGTGACCAAAATATGTGAATAAAGATGTTCATGGGATAATAGTGATATTTTTTATTAAATCCACTGGAAATTTAGAATTCTTTTGTTGGTTCATTAAATGAAATGTGGAAAACATACTGGATTTTACAGAATAATGTATTTTATTTTGACAAACATTGTACCCAACCATAAAAATATTAGCATTCAATTCTGGCTTTCCAAACTATTATATTTTAATTTCTACACAGTTAGAGGGATCGGCTTTCAGAGTTTGCATCCAGAAGTTTTTATAACTTTTTTAAAAAATTAATACCACTAACTAATCCCCTGATGGTAAAGTAATGTTCTAAACGAAATTTTGTAGAAATGTATTTTGGCTAATCTGTTATGTACTTTGGTCCACTGACAAGGCATTTGGCTTCCGTGAACTTTGCCGCAGTGGTAATGCACATGACTGACACCCAGTGGTCTTCTTGGCTGAATTTTTTTTTTTTTGACCATTGCTTTTTTTCTAGTCGTGTCCATTCGAACATCCATATTCAGTTTCTAAATTTTTGTTCATGAAATTCCCCTAGGACCTCTTGTGTAGGCATATGATTTGATCCTAATTGTTTCTCACTGAATTCTGAAATCCAGTAACTGATGCTGCAGAACTTTTGACCTATTTACTTTGATTACTTCTATAGGCAATATTGAGAAAATTAAGAAAGTTAAACCTAATTTTGCCATAGGAAGTCCTTACAGAAGTATTTATAATGAATAAACTTCCTTAAAGATTTTTTTAATCTTTTCCAGTTAAGAAAGCCTCACTTTCATTTCAAGAGGAAGCAGAAAAAAAAGCCTGTTCTCCTTCCCTTCTTTTCTAGAATTTTTAAATACCAGAAAATACATCTCTGCTCCTCTCTACCCTAATTAGAACAAACCGTTTCAAACGTTTGAAAAAGGCAGTTTAGAAAACCTTCACCAAACGAAACTAAACGTGTGATGAAAAACCGAACAAAACCAAACGTTCCTTTAATGGACAATTTTAAAAGTAATTACTTTTTGCGTCAGCTTTATCAATTTTCTCAATAAAAATCTCAGAAGTATTCTGTACGCTTAAGTATTGAGGAAGTTAAGTTTTAAACATAGAATATATTATGACTATAATATAACAGAGTACCAGAACTTCAGTTATTCAGTTAGGACAGGTCTGCGTTCAGGGTAAAACAGATCAGTATGAGCGCAGTCCATGTCCCTCTGTCAATACAATATTGTGGTTGTCTGTACAATTGCATTTGCACCTCAGGCAATTGCTACCATATTAAAATCGCTACCATATTAAAATCTTGCTAAGAACCTAAGAGATTACCTTATCCTCATCTCCCTACCTTACAGAGAGTCCTTGGCAGAAACTCCTTGTTTATGAAACAGAGAGATTAGGAGTTTCCTTCCACTTGTCCTCTTTATGGTGAAGTCTAAGATATGTCTTTCTATGCAGATCCTCCCTGTCTAAAACCTACAGCACAAATGTTATGATGGCCTCAGCATAGGAACAGCAGAAATGATGCAGTACCCACAAACCAGGTCAATTGTATAAAGACAGCAAGATGTGCAGAGCGCCAAGAAGCAGGGCATAAGATGGTTGGGAATCCAAAAAGAAGAATGCAGCAGGTTCTGAGTTAAGCCGCTGTATGCTGGAGCCTCTGCCTGCCTTTGGTGTAAGAAATCTGAGGCCAACGTGGAGGCGTTAACTCTAGAAACAAACCAAAGACCATAAAAAGGGGACCAATGTCCTTGAAGGTATCTACAAGTGCATGGCAATGCTAAACAGAAGGTATCGAGGATTTCCCTACTTGGTAACATCAAATCTAAGGTAGAACACGATCAAGTTCCAGGAGAAGTAATCTTTCAAAACACTTTTGTCATTGGCCACCGCATTTAAAGACAACACATACCAGACAAAAAAGAGCCAAGAAATACCAACATCAGAGAACACCAGGGCACAGACTGCAACAACTTCTGCTGGATGATCATTGTACAGCATATGTCACCATTTAAACAAAGCCTCAGAGAAGCCAAACTTCAAATCATAAATGGTCTCATAAAAATCTAGTGCAGTAACTGTGTAAAATGAAAATATAATAATAGTTTATGTAAATTGCAACATTTTATGCAAACTGTTTACATGGGATTGTTAAAGAATTAATAGTGAGGCTTCTTTATTAAACACTCATTTTAAAAAACTGGTAATGCTTTGAAAAGAAATATACTTTCCCACATAATGGTAAAAGTATATTCACTGGAACTTTTCAAATCAGAATAACATTTTACAGTAACTCTTCTAAATCAACAAGGACAACTATGGCAAATATTTTAAAGTCAGTGTAGCTGTTTTTCCTCATCAAAATTTCACAGAATCCTACCAGCTCAACAGATGTGTGAAATCTGACATTTTCTGCATAAAGCAGGAAACACGGGCATTTAATATAGCTTCTAAGCAAGTAACTATAGCAGGCACTCAGACACACTGTCTACGTTTTTCTCCATATAGTTATTTCACCAAACAGAAGTTCAGAATGTAAATAGTGAGATACATTTTATTATTGTTTCTATAGATAATGTATATTACAATTTTAAATATATTCTACTTATGATATATTACAGAAAGCATTCATATAATTAACAGCTTATTCAAACTAGTTGTCATTGGTCTTAGGGATATATTTGGATGCAATAACGATATAATAACAATCGTAAAGAAAGCTGTTTTTTCTGATACCAAAGCTCCTGCTTTTCTGCAGTTGTTTTGGTTTTTAGTGCTGGTTGTTCATTTCAGAACTGTCATTTTCTGTAGTAATGGTACAGCAGTTGTACTTGTTCTACGCAAAAGCAGTAATCTCATCTAATTTGCTCATTTTTGTAGTTTCAAATGTAGTTAGCAAAACTGAAGTCACAGGCATGGCCACTGAGAAACTACATTCTCATGTTTCAGATCAGCTAAAACTAAGCTGTATGAATGTCAACCTAAAAGCATAAACCAATGTGTTCTCCAAATAATCCCAGAATCAAAATCAGGATAAAAAAAAGGCAACAAACATCAAGTAAGGCTTTTTGAGAAGTACCTTCTAAAGGTACTTCTGCCTTTGTCTATGTGGATGTGCCATCTCTTCTGACTAAAGGTTTCTTTCTCAATATCATGCGAACATGGACACATAAACAGGAAAAGCAAAGGGAGCTACATACAATGTCATTTCCTCCTGATGTACAGAATCCCACCCACCCCACCCCCCCAAAAAAAAAAAGAAAAAAAGAAAAAAAAGAGAGATTGTTCAAGGAGAGGAAAGGAGGGATATAAGGATGGGAATAATTTATATATGGATTACAAAACCTGAAGAACTTCAGTGATCAGAAAGTGGTACCTTTTTCTATCTTTGAGTGATGTACGTATTCGTAATGTGAATGCTCCAAGCAGTAAGTTCCCATATCCACAATCATCACAGGAGCTGTTGCTGAGTTCTTGAAGCAAACAGAATCACTCTATCACATGCTGCATTAGTTTTGAGTCTTCCTCAGTATTACTGCAGTGGTTGATAAGAATATAGATAAAGCTTCAGGAGACATTAAGAGTGGAGGCATTTTTTAGCAAAGCCACTGAAACAGCTTCAGCTCTGATGGGTGCATTCCAGCAACTGCAAAAACCTGTATTTGGGTGGTTTCACAAGACACCTTGACATATTTCATATTCAGTTTATGTATTCATGCAGACAAGGCCATGTCCACATCAGCAGTTAATAGGAACCATTTTGTGCATCACCTTAAGAATTTAGTTTCCTAGTACAAAAGCAAAGAATTCCTTAGATGTCAAATTGGAAAACACTCTCAGTTTACAGGTATGATGTATAGAAAAATAAATAGAGAGACTGAGACTGTGACTAAAGTGAAAGTCAGGATGAGTCATAAAGGTCTGAAGTGTTTATCCCCTCACTCCTTATCAGGGAATTGTCACATGGGACTCTGCTTCAGCACAAGCTGGACTTTGTTGACTTTGGAAGAACTATGTCTTCTACATGAGGGGGGGGGGGGGGG